>JAPZEB010000021.1:18197556-18207689 GCA_029783705.1 Chaetodon striatus | reverse complement strand
AACGGTCTCCCCCTCTTTGGCCTCCAGTGACTTTAGAGCCTGGATGAACTCTGCTGGGATGGCTAAAAAAGACAACAGAGAGGAGAAATGGGAGGATAGTCATTTGTTTAATCCTATAAAATCTAATAAAATCTTTCACATCCCTTTGGCAATTAATGTTGGGTAATGTTGGTCCTGCAATAACAGGTCAATGTAAAATGCTGTTCATACCTTTGACAGTTACGACGGCCCTAGTGGTAACAGATCCAGCACTGCACTCATACACTCCAGCATCGTTGTTGCTGACCTCCCGAATTGTCAGTCGGGCCTCACAGCCAGAACGACTGGCAAAATACCTCGAGGAGTTCCACATCAGGCAGCCATCTTTGTACCACAGGATGTGACATGGCTTGGAGGCCACGCAGGACAAAACCAAACCACCTCCTTCAATAGCCTCACAGTCCTCCAGTGCTTTAATGATGGTGGGACGCCTCTCTGGTGACACAAGGAGAGGAAGCCAAAATCAGAAATGTGACATGGAAATATACGGTTAAACTCTCTGGCAGATTAGAGCCTCACCTCTAACCAACAGTGAGGCGTACGATCTTTTGTCCCCCGCTGAAAACGAGATAGTGCCAGTGTCTTTGCGGGCAAGTTGTCTGAATGTGAGTGTGTGGTAGCCTCCGGGCACCATCTGGATCTCATTGAGCTCATTGGTGTACAGCAGAGTCTCGTCCAGATACCATTTGACCAAAGAGTAGTCACTGGGACATATTCGACACCTGAATGTGACCGTGTCGCCCTCTAGACACTCGACATCCTCTAATTCATCCAGGATCAAAACCTTCTGACCTGAGAGACACATGGAGGATAAATATAAATGAGCATGCCTGAACCGCAGTGATGCAATACCCTGTGTTCACGATGCTCTCACCCTGCACGGTCAGCTGTGCCCGGCTCTGCATGGTACCGACATCACACGTGTAAACATCTGTGTCGGACTTGTCCAGACAGGTGATGGTCAGGGACAGCACCACACCTTTCTGCCTGATGACATACTTCCTACCGGACCTCAGCTCCACCATGCCCTTCAGCCAGGTCACTCGCTTGGCTGGCCGCCTGGTCTCACACTCCAGAGTCACTTTACCCTTTTCCTCTGCCCGCGTGTCCATTAATTCCCTCGCAAATGTGTGCTGGAGCTCTGAAAGGAACAATGAAGTTAAGGAAAATGAGTCAAGCGTCACACAGATCCATACTGAAAAATAGGACATAACACAGAGTAGCATTGCACATTAAAGACATTATATGTTAATAGTCATCAACTAGCATTTATTTTGAAAGCCCTCACCTACCTCTGATCTCCAGCTTTGCACGCGAGGCAATGCCATCGGCCTCACAGCAGTACTCCCCAGAGTCTCTGATGGTGGTATTCTTGATCACCAGCCGCGCCAGGTTCTTCTCTACACTCATCACATATTTGGGGCTCTGCCTGATCAAACGGCCGTTTTTCAGCCAACGGATCAGGACCTCTGGTTTGGTGATCTCACAGCTCAGCTCTGCGTCTTCCCCCGGCACCGCCTTGACGTTCAACAGCTCCCTGAAGATGTGCACAGGCTTCTCTAAAGGAGGGGAAATGCATTCACTCACATTCAGGATTATTTGTATAAATGCATCAACCAAATGATATAGTTAAAAATAAAACACAGAGACAGGTATCTCTTATGTACACAAACACGGACAAGACAGAGCTCATCAGTCTATCTGAGACAACCAGGTACTCACCTTTAACAAAGAGCATGGTCCTGCAGCTTAGTTCTTTAATTGTGAAGACCACGTCTCCAGCGTCGGTCAGTAAAGCATCTCTAATGGTCATCTTATATGTGCGGCCATTGTTGATAACCTGGATACGGCTATTGGTGACAACCAGCTGGCCGTTGATGGTCCAGGAGGGCTCGTCATCGAGATCGTGAGAGAGTTGACAATCAAAAGTGCAGCATTCGCCCTCCAGGACAGACGTTGTCTTTATACGATGAAGAATAGTGATGCGTAAGTCTGTTGACAAATAAAATAAGAAACAGATGTATAGACTCGTACAGAGGTAATTCCTCTCAACCGTCACTTATGGCCCACTAGAAGAGTTTGGCGGTGTCTTTTTCTGCAGAGATGCTGCTCTCTGCCTGTATTTTTTTATTTTCTTCTTATTGTCTGCGCTCAGGATGTTTATGAGCGTGTATTCACACAGCGCTCGGGTAAGCTCCGTGCTTTATAAAAAGGTAACGATGAGGTGCCACACTTTAAGCAGCCAAGACACAGCATGGGAAAAAATTCAAATATAGTGAGGTAAAACACAAAACAAGAGTAAATCTGGCTTTTACTTTCACTGGTGAGCCAGTGACTGACAGTCCTGCACAGTATACCTTTAAGAAGAAATTTACTCTTAAGAATGGATGTTGCGTGAAGCCAAATGTTATTTGATGCTCCTTCAATCATTCTATCAATCATTTGGTGGCACTGCTGTCAAAAGGCAGACAGCTTAATGTGAGTTCAACACTTGATTTTCAAAGTGTGGAGCTCCTCCAACATTTTCACTACAACTCACCATGCACAGTAACTTTAGCTTTGGTCTGGCTGGTGCCCAGGTCACAGGTGTACTGTCCAGCGTCATCTTTGCTCAGGGAATGGATGATCAGTGCCATGGACTTCCCAGACTGGAGTAACTCGTGTTTGTCATCAGTGGTCAGGACAACGCCATCCTTCCTCCAAACAGGGGTCACTTTCTCTTTGGAAATCTCACACTGCAGGCAGACCTCCCCCTGCTCCTCCCCCACTGCATCCTCCAGAGACCTCAGGAACACTGCTGGATGCTCTGGAGCCAAGATCATCATTTTTAAGTGTACATGTTCCTCAGAAATGAACAAATAGAACTTCAAGTATCAGAAAACAGCTCCTGATCATACACTTTAGTTAGCTGACCTTTGACCTTTAAGATGGTTGTCTGAGAGAGAAGGCCGGCTTTGAAGGTGAGCCTGCTCTCCTGTGGCCGCGGTTTCTTGATGGTGAGGCTGTGCATAGTGCCCATGTGCTGGATCCTGTTGATGGCATTGCAATAGAGGCGAACATTGTTGAGAAGCCACTCCACGTTGGCAACCACGTAGTTGAGCTCACACGTGAACCTGGCAATGCCGTCCTCCTCAATTTCCACTGGCTCCAAATGTTTTACCAACTTCAGCATTCGCACTATATTCAAAGGGGAAACAGATTGTGACAAATCATCAACTGAACTAACACAAAGAGGTAGTGTAATAAAAATCAAAAGAGATATCACTTTACCTCACACCTCACTTTTCACCAGACTGTGTTTAACTTACCTTCCACCTTAACATGTGCTGTGCTCTGTGCCCCCCCAGCCATGCAGCGATACTGTCCTGCATCCATCGCTGTCAGACCATGAATGGTCAGCTGTGCTCGTTTCCCTTCTCTCTTCATGCTGTACTTGTTGGTGGTCTTCAGAGCCGTACGACCTTTAAACCACCTCACCACCCGGGGAGAGGGTGCAAACGCACAGCTCAGAGTCACAGAGCTGTTCTCCTTCGCCTCTGCATTTTCCAAGTGGTGGGCAACTTGAAGAGGCCGCTCTAAGAGGGGAGAGATGCAATGCTGCTTAATGAGACACTCCTATGATATCATATATTCATTCACCTAACCCACTTAATCCTTTCAGGATCATATAAAGGATATAAACGTTACATATGGCATAGAGAAAAATTAAACTGTGGAGAGGTCGCCAGTCCATTGCAGGTCTAACACAGAGAGAAGGTCCTCACAGCAAAATCACTTAGAAAAGGTTTAGGATCACTATTACTGACCTTTTGCTGAGCTATTTTATCAGTTCCACCCTGAAGATCTATGTTTCCATGCTTGTTGTGGCAATGCAAAAATAAAAGCATGTATTTCAGAGCAGTATGAATAAATGTACACATGCATGGATATGTAAACATTACAAATAATCCTCCAATGTGTATTAGCTTAAAGGGGGTGGCTGTATTCATTCATTTATTTGTCAAAACTCTAAGTCCTCCTGTTGGCACCCATAAGTGGAGGGTAGACTGTAAAAAAAAATAATGGATGTAGCCACTGTAATGCTGTACATTAATCATTTCTTAAAATGTCCTTATAGGTGTGTACAACAATATTATAGTGGGTTAAATTCTTTGTATACTGCTGCAACATGCTAAATATAGGGACTTAAAGTAAAGTGTTACCTTAATAACAAATGCAGGACCAGTTGCAATGAGTGTGCTTGCTACTTACTTTTAAATTGTTGTATAATAATAACAGTTAAAACAATTAAAACAGTATTTCTACTGTACACTTATATTTCATTTTCAAGCCACTGTTTTATCTGTCATTTAGATTAAGATAAAGAACAATCAACTTTATCACAGCTTTAAATTGCTTTATCCACAGCCTCTCTTCCACACTCAGACGAGGTTTAGCCAACTCACCTTTGACAGTGAGCTGGGCAGTGGAACGACTCTTGCCCGCTACGAAGAGCACGGGGCCAGACATGGAGCTCTCTGTGAAGGTGAAGCAGAGGCTGTGGAGGGTGCCCTGTCTGTCGATGTTCACTGCTGCACAGGGCTCCAGCACCTCACCGTTCAGGGTCCAGCGGGGGGGCCTCCCTGATTTCAGGCTGGTCTCCACTTGAAACAGCGCTTGCTCTGGCTCCGTCACTTCCACTGAGCTCATCCCCCGCACTATGCTGATAGCCTGCTCTGCATGTACAGCCATAATACACATCACCACTACTGACACAGCACATATGCACATGTGCACGTATTTTGTGAGAGTACATGAATGCAAAACACACTGTAGGCCATGAACTTTACATTGAGACTGATGTGATTAGTGTGACAGCAGGCATCTCACCCTCCACCAGAAGCTGACAGGAGGTCTTGTCATCCTCAGCATCACAGGTGTAGGTGTCCTCATCTGAAGAGCAGACGTCATCGATGGTCAGCTGCCTGTAGACGTCTTGGCTGATCATCTGGTACTTCTTACTGGGCAGGAGCTCCCTCCTGTTCTTGTACCACGTGACCTGAGCATTAGGCCGAGACACCTGGCACTCCAGCAGACCCCGGTGGCGATACATGGCTATTTTGACCCTCAGAGGACGCACTATTTGGACTGGGAGCTCTGAGGAAGAAATAAACAGGCTGAAAACCTTCAGCAACCAAATGATTTCTCTTTATATATCCATGTTTCTATAAATTGTAGCATTAATGGTCTGTTTGCCCACCTTTTACTGTGAGAGTTGCATAAGATGAGACACGCTCTGCAGTGAATCTGATCTCTCCAGCGTGCTCTGGCCTGACTGACTTGAAGCACAGGGTGTGAGTTTTCCCTGCAATCAAACAAACAGTTTTATCATTATGTATTATATTTAACCAGATTTCATATTTTTGTTTAATATATTTACACCTCAAACACAGCTATGTGTCTGTAGAACCAACGTGGTTTGTGTCTCACCCTGGTGTCTGATCTTGATGTTGTCCCCAGGTCGAATCCGGCAGTCATCTCTGTACCACCGACCCTCCAAATCCACCTGGTTGACCTCACAGAGGAAGTTCACAGGTTGGCGCTCCATCGTGTCAACATCCTCCAGCTCTGTCACTATGTGGATGTCCCTAGCTGGCAGATGGTAACCAAACCATGACTGTAAACTCAGTTAAAGCAGCAAAACAGAACTTGAACCTGCTTGTCAGATTGCTCCTTAAGAGCCCTGTAGGAACTTTTTGACAAGAGTTTGAGAAGTGTGAGTGTTGTGTTTTCATTCATGATGGTGATGGAGCTCTAATGTGACTGTTTAAGAAGTTAAAAAGTGTTAGACTACACTTTGAGAGCCACAGCAGTGCTTTGAGTTAAATGCTAACATCAGCATGCTAACATGCTTACAGTGACGATGCTAATATGTTGATGGTTAGCATGTTAAATGTCTACCATGTTCACCATCTTAGTTTAGCGCATTAGCATGCTAACATTTGCATTTTAGTATTGACAAAGTACAGCTGAGGCTGATGGGGAATGTCATTAGTTTTGCAGGTTAATTTAGCCAGTGCATTGGACAAATTGAAATGATGACTTGATGATGAGGTCAAAGGTCAGAGCGTCAATGTTATCACAGCAGATGTTTGCACCAAATTTCACAGCAGCAACTCAACAGCTGTTGAGATATTTCAATACAAACCAATATGTTAACATGCTGGTGGGACTAGAGGAAAAGACAGGGATCACAAAAGTCACAAGGACTCATCCTCGAAGGACCCTGAAATTCTGTAAAAGATTTCATGACAATCCATCCTGCAGTTGTTGAGTTATTTCAGTCTGGACCGAACAAAACATCACTAGAACCCTGCTGTTAATTTGGCTTAAAAACATTTCAGCGTTATTTTTGATGGCTGTATAATGTATGTGGTCCTCTCTGTTTTTATTGTAACCTTAACTATTACTTACTACTTAATATTCACTTTCACACTGGTTTCATTTTTCAGCTCCAGAGATTGCAACTTGGTTTTGACCTGCATTTGACCTGACCGTTGTCTTGGTCACATGGACACAATTAAATACTTTGGCGATGGAAGTAGCACCGTCTATTTAACCGCCTTACCCGTGACATGGAGTCTGGCTGACGTCTCAATGCCGGGGGCCTGAAAGGAGAACAAGCCTGCGTCTCCCAAAGCCACCCTGCTCAGTATGAGGGAGTGTTTCTTCCCATGGGTGCTGATGCGACAGGTGGGCTTGGACTTGAGCCGCAGCCCGTCTCTGGTCCACACGCCCTCAATATAGGCCAGATTCAGGGTGACGTCAAAGGAGCAGCTCTCACACTCAGACACCTGCACATCCTCCAAACCCTTCACCACCTGCAGACGGTTCTCTGGCAGACAGACGCACACGCAGCATTGGAGATTCAAAAGCTCATTCGCTGTCACACTAAACAACTTTGTGTGAGGAGAGAACTTACTAGCAGCAGCTACTATTCCTCCAGGTATGTTGTCTCCCATGACTCCTGCTCTTCTCTCAGCGTGATATGGGAATCTTGTTTGCTTTTTCTCAGAGTTGGGCCACAACTACAACAAAAATGTTTATATTTTAGGTGATGATCCGGCTCAGAAGATTACTAATAATCAGTTTTAATGTTGTTATAAAGGAAATCAAATGCACCAGCTTGCACCAGCTCATTCTCACTTACTGCCATTCAGCGTCTTGTTGTGTAAGAAACCTGTTGCACTGTATGTCCTCTGCATTCTGGACAAAACTTCATCTCACATGGCAAACAAATTCCTCTCAGGCTAGTAATGATATAGTCCACCACCTCTAACATGGAAACACTGGCCTATTAAAATGGACACACATGGCATCGCTCTGATATGTTCGAATCCTGCGATGGCATGCCAGACCTCCTCGGTAATAAGGAGCAGAGTAATCTCTGTCACCTCACTCGGCTGAGCTCAGCACCACCAATATAGACTCAGCTTGGATGCCACCTCCATCACGCTGCATGCACTCAACTGAGGAGTAGGGGAAGCTTTAAAAAACAAACGAGATGCCAAATGAGACCCGTCAATTACCAAACTGATTGATATGATATGTAGATCATGACACACTTTTCGGAGGATGGCTCCTCCCACTATCATTATGAGGGTTTCTAAGAGGAGGGTCATTGTTTCTCGTCAGCTATAATTACATTTCATAATGCGTCACGCAGCGACACTGAATCTGCCAGCCATTATCTAGATTATCTCTAGAGGCCTTATCAGTTACGATATCCACTGAATCTTTTCCAACACAGCAATAAGAATGAATAAACACCCTGGAAAAAACACCTTTGAATTGAGTTTAGCAAATTTAAAACAACTAAAGTAAAGAGAGTAAAATACTTTGACCTTTCATGAAACGCACATATCTGACTGCAACTGTGCTGCATATTATCTAACTAATTTTCCATTGACATCATGTTCAATAGTGATTTTCCTTTGGTTCCATCAAAGGAAAACAAAGAAATAATGACTAAAGAAACTGCCAAAATAACATATCAGATCACCTGCAGTGATGCACCCACCTTCAACTGAGGCGTTTTCTAGAAAGAATAAGTCCTTGCATGGCCTCTTGTCGCACCCATGATACAAAAAACAACCCCTTCACCTGAAAAAAGAGCTGGATAAAACATCCACCATGGCAACAGATCTGTCCGCGTCTTGTCTTGTTTCACACAAAGCCTTCAAGATTAACAACAAACGTTTAGCCAAAGCAAAGCATGCCCAGGTTTGCAAGCTGCGTCCCTGTCCCCAAAGCAAACGGCCTATAGCGCTTTCTCTTTTTTTTTCTTGCTTTGATGGAGCGTAGTGCTGAACAGCTGACATATCTCTCCCCACATACTAACCTCCAAAATAGCCTTCTGTCAGTATGAGGGCAGGGATAGCTTTGGCTTTAATGGTGTGAGGCAACTCATGTCCAGCATCAATGGAACTATCACAAACCATCAAAATGTATACAATGGGCTTAGTGGGTTTGATGGTTTTCTAGTGTGCATGAATGAGTGAGAGACGAGCTTTGTGCAAATGACTTGAAAGCAGTTAAATTCATGTAGCATGAGGACGTAAGTGATACATGATTTGTACTGTCTGCACATGAATCTGGTGACATAATTAAAGTGACTACCAGGTTGCTCAATCAGAGATTTATGATCTCTTGCGTCAAAACAAGTAGTCCAAGAAAGAAGTAGAGCATTCTGTACATTATAAGGCTGATGTGGGTTAATCACGTGCCCTTCACAACACTGACCCACATCTGTCAGTGTCCTTAACTTTAGGTTAGACAGATCAAAGTCCATAGATCTCCACGGGGAATTTCCACCACTGCTGCAGTTGAAAGGTCACAAAGGATTAAACGAAATGAAGACACATATCATCTCTTAAATCACACTTGATTGGCATTCCCACGTGAGGTCATTTACTGACATCAGTAAGTGAAAGGGTGGCTGATCGCAGAGCTATCCATACTAAAAAAACAAAGACTTTTAAAGTAACAGCAGAGATGCAATGCAGATATTAATTCCTCCAGCTCCTCCCACTCCAACATATGTTGGGTTGTTTGTCTGCATTACCACAACAAGGTTTTATTTTGCGGGGTTCCCTCATCCAGACAGAACAAAGCCAGCACTACCCAGCATTGTGTTCGCCTCAGTTTGACAGACAGCCCCATGTGCCACCGAGCACTCCTAAGTCCAGTGAAACTCGACAGGATAATCTCTCGGGGCACAAAAAACAACTTGTCGTCACTGTGAGGGAGAACGATGGCCCGCAGACGCAAACCAGTCTCATTTTACAGACCTCCAGCAGCCCCTTCATGACAAAGCTTTTAACAGTATGCTCTGACATTCAAGTGGGAAAGGACAAAGAGTCTATTTATGCGCACTTTGGAGCATTTTTTTAGCTTTCTGATCAAGACTGAACTCAAACAGATCTGAGAAAAGGCTCCAAATCGTGCTCGACCACAGTGAGGACGGCCAACAGATCGACTTGACATCCTCAGATGTGGGCCTTCTTGTGTGTAGCATCCCATTGATGGCGCACATGGCCTAAAAATAGAGTAATGTTTAAGGAACCAAGGCAATATGAGGATGTGTTGAGTGAATTTAGAACTCGACAAAACAGCTGAACACTCCACCTAAGCCTCTGGATCCCTGTTTGGAAACCCCCTCCTCCTCCTGTGTGTCACATTTCCTCTGGTCCACACTCACTACACCTGACTGCGGGCATAATAGAGGAATAAAGAAATGTTGAAAACATGTAGTCATCTGATCGTGAGCCCAGGCTACATGACACAGACACTGTGTGTAACGCCATGATTCTGTGTTGTTTCTGTCAGTCACATGCTAAATGTAGTATTCAAAACCATGTTACAGCCGGACAACCATAGCCATACAGCGACATGACATCAGATGCCTTTGACTTAAGTCTGACCACTCAAGGCCATTGAATTTTTTGGCTGCGACCAGCAGCTCTATATCTCTGTCGGCTCAGCATGTAAGCTTGTTTAGCTTGTGGATCCTGGACACCAACAGAGGTGATTAACGAGCCACCTGAGTTTGTCTC
>JAPZEB010000021.1:18181707-18197456 GCA_029783705.1 Chaetodon striatus | reverse complement strand
GACCACTCAAGGCCATTGAGTTTTTTGGCTGCGACCAGCAGCTCTATATCTCACTATGTCAGTCATCAGTCCATAGAAACTTCCCTAAATTTTGGCGGCCACAGTTTTTGCATGGCATGTAGTGTGTGTTTGTGTTCATGCCTATTGTATTGGCTTAAAGGGGGCATGGCAGTGGGAGTGGCCTATTGCAAAATGGCACATAACTCCCAAATGGATTCACATACTTGTATTTTGTGGAAAGACAGTTCATGAGCCAAGGGACAGCTGATTAACTCTTCACGCCAACTGGCAAAAAGGGGCAACACATCATGAGCACAGCTTTTGCAAATCTGCGCGTGTTTCAGATCCTCTTCATACAGAGCATGTATGCTTTGTTTGGCTGCATAAGTTATATTACTGAGGTAAATATTTCAGCAAGGAACAACTCCAGACATAATAATAACATATATTTCTTATTACAAGATTTAAAGTAAAAATAATGCAAACATAGAAATGGAGCACTATGCTGGAATTTGAGTATCAGTTTGGGGCAGAAATAGAGTGAATGTTATTTTTGAACAAAATGAATGTGTCCTGCTCAGAATAACTCTTAATATGACGGTCACAGGACAGGAGTTAGCACCTTCCCTTATAGGACTGTACAAAGAAGTCCTATTTGAAGCGTTGGAGTTGTGGCATTCTGTTTCCTTTCACCAAGTTTAAGTAACAGGTCCAACTTTCTAGCATCAGACACTACTGAATTCTGCTGCACCCTCAAATATGTACCCAGCAGCCCAGATTAAAAACCAACAAAATGACTGCTTTTGATTTGATTTATTTTGTTATCAGAAGGCAACTCACACTCAAGCTTCAATAAACGTCTACACTAGTTGTGATAAAAACATGATGACAAACTTATTTCTTCTTCTTTTTCTTTGGATTTTTGCCTTTATCTGGTGCCACTTCTTCATCCTTTCCTGTGGCAGCTTTAATCCTCTTCTTTCCCAGGGGCGTCTTTGCATACCAGTTCTGGTAAAACACAAAAAGAGAAAAATCATAAACATGATCATATTATTAAAATGGATATACAACAGTTAGATGCAGTTACAATCATGAAAATGCAGTGAAAATTAAATATGACATATCCACTGTACTTTCAGGGCCTCCTCTTCTTCCTGGAAGATGGGGTCAATCTTGGCTAACGGAGGAACAAACTCAGCAGCAGTCAGTGGTCTGTTTGCCTGCAGTAGGATGCGACGCTTGTTGACAACGCTCTGGATCACCCGCACCAGGTGACCTGGTGTGTAGCCATCAGAAATCTTTGTAAGAGAGCTGAGGTCCAGCGCCCTGGTTACATCACCTCCCTGCTTTTTGATCAGCTGCTTCCACAAGACTGAATGCAAACAGAGTCAAAAGTCATTTCTCATACCAACAAACAAAACAAAATTGTTCCCCGATGTGTCTTCTGGTAGTCTTACTGTATCTTGAGCCGTAGTCAGGTCTTGGGATGAGGATGATTTTGCTGTACATTTTACACAGTGACTTGATGTCAGCAGTTAGTGGGTCTTTAGTTGTTCCTATTATCAGAACACGATACTCCCATTTGATCAACTTGAGAGACTTGGGCAGGTCTTTCTTCAAGCGTTTGGGATCTAACTGTGTACAACATGGTGTAAATCATTAACTGAAACATTTAAACAACATGACATTGCTGTTCAGTTTTCATCCTGCTCTGAAATACCTCTTTTTCCTCCTTGGGAACTTTCTTGTAGAACATTTTTTCTGCGTCTTCAATCCATATTACTGAAGGTTGCAGCAATCTGGCAACCTACACGAAAGTAAAAACTGCATACTTACTTTCTGGCCGAGCCAAAATGTAAATACCTGCACTTCCATAAAATTCCTCATGCTCCAAAAATTTCACCATGAAATATTAAACATAACCAATGGTGTTACGACATGACAACACACTGCCCCATATACCACACATACCAGAGCAGGAGAATATTCACTGTTTGCATTTTTTGGGGCATTTGACCCACAGTGCTATGTCATAAGATCTCTAATGAGATTAAGCATTACATATTATATAGGTCTGGTTAGGTTTATGCTCCAGTTTTGAACATAAGGAGTGTGACCTAAAAGAAAAAACATACTCACATGGTTTGACAGCAGTCATTAAAGTAACTTTAGTATAACAGCTATCATTACAAACATTAATGGATTCTTTTACCAGTGCTGTACCTTAAACACCATGTGGAGCATCATGGCGAGGCCGCTCTTTCCTGGGTACTTTCCTGCCGTGTTCATAGGAGACAGATCAAACAGGTTGGCACCTGTCTCATGGCAGACTGCATGGACCAACATCTTCTTGCCTACACCTGCCGGCCCCGCCAGTAAGATGGCCTTTATCAGAGGAGCCTTTTCATGAACCACCTGAGAGCCTGCAACAACACATATCTTTTATTTCACCAGAAATAATGTTTTCAGTTATATTTATTTAAATATGAATCAAATAACTGTCATACCTAATGGTAAAACTGCATATAGGGATAAGAGTTGCCGCACGTCTGACAACGATGGCATGGGCTCAATGTCGTTTTGCCTCAGTGTGGTCCCAAGGTAGCTGTAGTCACCTAGGAACCAGTGTTAAGCCAAAAGTTATTAAACTGCACTGTGAATCATGAGGCGAACAAAAAAAGGACATTAAAATATATTTCCTTACACTAAAGAATAATGTGCCAATTAGAAACTGTTCATGTGAGCTTAGTGTCTTGGCAATCACAAACCAGAAGAGGGCAGCACATTACCACTCAGAGGTCTCCAGTTACCTTCAATGTTACAAAGGGCTCAACTGTGAGAGTTGTGTGTTGTGTCAACACATGGATTGCAATCAGACTCAAAGCTCACATTCAGTTATGATTATGAGAGCAGACAGAGAGATCTGAAATACGGCACACCAGTTTACACAAATAATATACAAAGTCTTACCCAGGAAATCCTGCAGCCTAACTTCATTTGCCTGTTTCAACAAGCCTTGTTCCACCAGCTCCTGACACAGAGACTCAAGAGTCCTAGTAGACGTGAATAAATGATGTAATTGTTTTCTCCAGCAATTGCAGTATCGCCTTCATAAAACACAATTCTGTAATGAAAACCGTGCGCTTCACTGTCTGTGTAACCTCACCTATCAGCTGTCAAATCTTTCTCCTTCTTTTTCTTCTTCCCACTTTTTGATCCTTTCTTTTTCTGTAAAGAAAAATAAACATCATAGGCATGCAACTCAAGCTGCTGTAAACTGTGACCCACCCTGTGTGTGGATTTTTATTTCACATATTACCTTTGCATTTCCTTTGGTTTTACCACCCTTGTCTTTATAAACAGTTAGCTTCCATTAAGCCAGCTCTTGTCTCATCTGCTCATCGACCTGATAAAGGCAGAACAAAGCAAGGAGCGTAACTACAGGTGGCGCTGTTATCAGTTTTAAACACCAGTGACTGAGACACTGAACTGTTAACACTACAGCATCGGTGCTTAATATCTTTACAGTTTGTTTGTTAAATTCATTACATGTTGTTTGAATTTAAAATGTTGTGTTCTCATTAGTCAGCATCACCTGTAGTCGAATCTCTGCCTCAATGACTTTCCTCTTTTCCTCCTTGATCAGCTCCACCTCGTGTCTCTGGTTGAAGTTTCTGGACTCATTGCGGTTTTGCCAAAAATCTGAGAATGACAAACACTCAGTTCAGGTTTTGTTTGTGTAAATGAGTAACTAATACATTACTGTGCAGTGGCAGATGGTGATTAGCCAAAAAACTGATAATCCCTTTCCCATTTTGTAGGTTCCTATCTAGTCAACATACTCTAAAACCTAAATTAGTTTTGAAATGAATGTGGAATCCTTTTTATTAGTATTTCAAGATGGTACATGGGTTGACTTTTATTTATTTGAGTGATAACACTAAAATAAATACAGGCTAATCTACAACGTTTTCTTGACCTCTTTTAAATTTAAACATACCTGCAAAGTTTTTGTTTTGCACTTCCAAGTCTGACAGAAAAGCCGACGGCAGCATCTTCAGCCCTGCCTCCTCTTCCTGTGGTTTAAAATAAAGTTAGATTGGTTCACTGAATGTGCACCATTTTTGGCTGAGTGGACCAGCTAACAAGGATTGGTTTGAATAAGTGAAATCCCACTTATCACCGGAATTTACTTAATATTAATCAGTAAAAATCCATTTGGCCCTTACTTCCTCGTCACCCTTGCCCTTGTCCTTTTTCCCCTTTTCCTTCTTCTCCTCCTTCTCTTTTGGTTTGTTGTTGGCATCCTCCTCTTCCTTTGCAGCAATTTCCTCCATTAACTGAAAAAATGTGCACACCAAACATCATTCTCCTTCTGAGATCTGCTGTGCAAAATATGCGATATATTCTGCTTTTGACTCATATTTTACCTGCTGAGGGTTCTTCTCAGCAAAAATGAGGGCCGAGCCTCCGTCCTCTTCATCTGGGTAGTCTGGAAACGATCCCGTGGCATTACTATTTTAAAAAGACAAACATAAGAGTGAGAACACCACACCACAAAAATCATAACAAGCCCCTCTGCGCCACCTTACCGGCATTCAATGAACCACTGTCGGATTTGGGCTTTCATGGTGTTGCTCATGTCAGAACCCTCTACGTCTCGTAGCTGCTTTGTGACAGCCACTACAGACTTCTGATAGTCTTTGTCGTGCTCCTCCTGTTTAATCCGTGTGCTAGCTTCATTGGCCTGGGCAGTGATTTCTGCAGGGCATGGCACCTGGTATTTCGGATCCATTTTCTGACATTAAGGTGACCACACATACGTCATGCATTAAAAATCTGCTAGCTCTCAAAAGGAAATTATTGCATTTTGAAATTCAAAAGTTTAAAGGAAAAAAAATCACTTGAACAAAGAGGAATATTAATTCATACTGAAGTGGAACAAGAAAAAAATGCAATACAACTTCAGCGTCATGATATGGTATGCTCCTTTTTAACATAAAGAAATCTAAAAAACACCAGACCGAAGCTAACCAATGCATTGCTGTGGATTAGGGTTAGCAGCAAAACATATTTTAGCCACTTAAAAAGAAGCCTCCCATAAAAAATTACCACCAGCCTAAGTGGATGCTATATTAAGAATATTTTCACTGCTCTACCTCACCATCAGACAGCCCTTTTCATTTGGGGCTACATTTTCTCAGCTGCTTAAAAACGCCAACGGTGCTTTGGAAACTTCTCTTTTCTAAAGGTTTCAAAGATGGTGCGTGCTTGTATTTTTCCCTGCTGTTCACAAAGAATGGAAAACAGCTGTGGCTAGTTGCACTGAATAAAGACATCAACACTCCACCTGCAAGACTGAGTCAACTCAGTGTTTGCAGTGAACATTTCTCAAGAGGATTATGAGAAACCACTGCCAAATAAGCAGAGAGACACTTGCTGAAGAGCACTGCTGCACTCAACCATCAGGAAACATTATGCTAAACACCTACAAATAAATAAACTGACTTACCAAATAACCAATAAAGTGTGATGTGCTGGAATCTTCTGATTCAGAGAGATCCTGTTGTTGTGTTGTAACCAAGTCTGACACATGGCAGCAGCAGCTCTCTGGGTCCGTGAGCATGCATTTACAATTCATGGTTAGCTTCTGCTCGCTCTGGGGCTCTAGTTTCAACAAAAGTTAACCCCTCTCTCTCTCTCTTTTGGCCAGTTCAGTCTTCCCCCTCATCTCTATACTAAAGTTTACAAAGTTATCCTTTTGTCTCCACAGTAAATGGCATTTTGTTGTCACTATCCATCCACTTATCCCGGGCAGGGTCGCAGGGGCAGCAGGCTCTCCCCAGGAACGCTTTCCAGCTCCTCCTCGGGGACCCCAAGGTGTTCCCAGGCCAGATGAGATATGTAATCCATCCAGCGTGTTCTGAAGTCTGCCCCGGGGCCTCCTACCAGTAGGACGTGCCCAAAACACCTCCAGCGGGAGGCGCCCAGGAGGCATCCTGGTCAGATGCCTGAACCACCTCAACTGACCCCTTTTGACGAGAAGGAGCAGAGGCTCTACTCCGAGCTCCCTCTGGATGTCCGAGCTCCTCACCCTATCTCTAAGGCTGAGCCCAGACACCCCATGGAGGTAACTCATTTCGGCCGCTTGTATCCACGACCTCATTCTTTCGGTGACCACCCAGAGCTCATGACCGTAGGTGAGGGTTGGGACGTAGATGGACCAGTAAATCGAAAGCGTTGCCTTTCAGCTCAGCTCCCCTCTACATCACAACAGTCCGACGCAGCACCCGCATCACTGCAGAAGTTGCACCACTGTAATAATCACCCCGTTTTTTTTATTATCTTGTATTTGTTGTCTCTTCCATAAATCCCTGAAAGTCTGACCAAACAGCTGACCTGTAGCGTAACACAGTGAGCATCCCAGCTGCACTTAAGTGTAAGAATGCAGAAATTAGCGGTGGGGTTAAGGGTTGTCCGATGGCAAGGTAAAGCAGTGAAAATATTTTAAATATATAGCATCTGTTACGCATGATATTTATTTTTTAGGTAGACCTGACTATAGATAAGCATCCCGTAGAACCCCATCTCGAAAAAATCCAAACTATCCCTTTAACGTAAACATATCATTCAACTTTTAGACTAGATTCATTATAAGGCCTGGTGTTTGTTTTTGTTTTTTTACAGTTCACGCAATAAGCAAAACTGATGATCCATTTTACTCACCATTCCTAGAAAAATCATTTCTTCATCCCGAGCGATCTTTGTCCTCTTCCTCTGCATGTAGCCCCTCCACACCTGCAAATCACATTTATCTGTTCAAATCTTTCAGCATTCAAGATGACCCAAGCCAAAGACAAAAGGCAGAGAAAGAGGCATGTAGATTTATGGTGATAACCTTCTGAATGCAGACGATGGCCATCTCAATGGCAGCTGCTCCAGGGTCCTTGGTGCTGTACATCCTGTTCATATTTCTGCTTTCTTCTTTCAACTTGGCCCTCAGGCGTCCTTGACGGGCCCTCTCTGCCATTTGAATGATCTTAATAGCCTCCTCTTGACTCATGTCCTTGGTAATTCGAGGCTATAGGGCCAAATAATTGAAACACTTTCATATCTGTCAATAAATTTAATTAATAATAAATTAAAATGATCATTTTTGTTTTGCAGTTATAGCCCATATGTGTTAAACTTTCATTCTGGTGAGTTTTTTTGTATGTAACAAATTTAAATGAACAAATAAAGTCAAAGGTTATCATGACCTACAAATACAGGTGTTAACTAAGATATGGCTACTTTTAAACTCACTTGTGGGCTTTCAGTAACCTCCATCATTTTAAGGATATCTGTCAGCATCGTCTGTCGTTCTTGGATTTCTTTGCTGCGATCACTTATGTAATAGCGTGGGATAGGGATCTCAAGGTCTGCCTACAGTGACAAGGAAAAAAATGGCTTTTTAGTTTTGTCATCATTTAAAAATGTAGCCAACACCTCCTGTGAATAGGCCAATATAATTTTATTCAAGTAATTTGAGCAATCCAATTACATTATACTTGATCTTTGAAATGAAACTCACAGGCGTCAGCTTCAAATCATGAAGGATATCATCCATGTAGTGGTACTCTGAAAACTCTTTTTCCACCATTTCATTCTTCAGCTCTAACACCCTGCCTATCACGCCATCAAGAGTCGCCCGAATAACTCTTCTCTTCTGAGGGTGGACCAGCTGGTCGTAGACCTTCTCGAGCTGTCTGAAGATTTGGATGTAGCGCACATAGAGCATAGCCAGACGCTGGAAGAACACTACCCTGTCCTTTTCTGGGCGAGGGGGCTCAGTTGGTTGTTCTTCGGTTAGGAGACGGCTCAGCTCTAACTGAGCATCTGCCCACAGCTGGTTGTATGTCCTGGAATTAAATTAATGGTAGAAGTGAAGAACTAAATCAGGATCTATGCAGACCATAGAACAGTAATCAAAAACAAGATCCTTTTGAGGTATTTTGTTTTATAAGGTACAAACGCTGAGGGTAACAAAGCTAGGAATGTAAAGGGGAAACAAGGTCAGCAGAAAATGGCCAGCAGGAGTCTCATTTGCTAACATCACTTAAGAGCCTAAAGGGTGCGTTCAAAATCGCATACTTTTTCTTTTTACTTTTAGTATGATCTGCAGCTGCCCTTTGAAGGTACATACTGTTGCATACAGTATGCACACAATCAGGACATGCTACTTTCTCATTACATTACACCCTGAACTTTGACCCTCTTGCTTTTATATCCATACCTTGGAGATATACAAACGCCACTTACTGAGTTCGCCAGGGACAGAGCTCAACCCAGAGAGCTCTGCTGTTGTTTCTTTGCAATGTATGCAGTTTAACTTAAAAGATATGACTGCACAGATTGTAGATTCTAACATATTATATTTACAACAGTGAAATTACATCTGCAGTTTTTTTGTCATTGTTATGTTCATAGTTATGTCCTGTTTGTAATATTTATGATTATTTTGTTTTTTCTGACAGCTGTTAAACATGAGACGTATCAGAGGATTGTGGGTCAGAAGAGCCAGATAAGCCTGCTGCTTTGCACACTGCAAACTCAGACCGGATGCAGTAGAACATCCTGGTATTTTTGGCATGCTGCATTTGACACCCTATGTATTGGGACAAACTCGGTCTTTTTCTGGTAACTATATAGTATGGTCGCATGTGCCATTATTGTTGCCATTTAACACCTGCAGCCACTCACCTACCTTGAATGAGGTTTGGAAAAAAAATATTTTCATACCACTACCTTATTTTATACTGTGTTGTTGTATGCTTAACTGAGGTAAGACCAATTTACCATTTCAAAATTGCACGGTTAAGTGCCATGACTGTAACGTTAAGTTAGCTAACGTTATTGCTTTCAAATGCACTTAAAGTCACAAAGTGGGCAGCCATTTTGAATGTATTACTTTTAACGTTTAATACACAGCATGCCAGTACAACTTTGCTTAACCAGCTGGCTAACGTTAGCTTAAATTGGATTTGACAAGCTAAAGTTAAACTACGGTAGCCGCTAACTCTACAGCAACGACCGCGGTGGCTGCTGGGAAGTATTTACCTTTGCGACATGTCTGCCTCCAGAGAAACAAAATATGGCTTCACTGTTTCTTATCTCATAACGAAACAAGTTACAGAGTGTTAAACTACACTAACGTTAGCTACAGTGCGAAACATGAGGTCAGCTCTCCCAAGTTACACAGTTGTTGGCCCGTTACCATAGTAACAGTCATACCGGAAGTAACTCACCTGCGCTTGTTTTTTCTTTTTTTATTGTGTTTTATTTTGTGGAATTGATGGCGGAAACTGACGATGGGACATCCGGTAAGTAACGTACTTAATAAATATACTTTACTGAAATAATAATGATAATGATAATAACAACAACAGCAACAAGTGTGCATGTTTTTTGGGGTTTCTTATGTTATTTCTCCTACGTTTTGCAGTTACTATGTTATGTTATTTTGCTTATATTATTGCACAGCACTTTTTGAACGTGCTTTATAAATAAATTTGATTTGTATAATAATGATAATAATGTAATCAACTATCAACTGTACGTAACCCCTCAAAAGTTATAGTATAATCCTATAATTTCAAATATCTGTTTCAGATGTTGCACTGCACGAAAGTTTTAGTATGATTTGTGCGACACAGTCACAGAAAATATGGACACACCAATTCCAATAGATCCAGGGCTTTTCTCCTAAGAAATGTCACTAATATGAAACTAAATCAAAGCTCCAGGAAATTGATCAATATAGCTCTTGCTGTTCCCAGGAAGTGTCTTGCATTAACTTGGAGGTCAGATTCCCCCCTCTTTATATCAAAGTGGACATCAGCAATGATCATTTGTATGCCTCTAGAGAAGATCACCTATGTCCTGAAAACAGATATGATGCCTTTTTAGAGATTTGGCAGCCTTTCATTGAATAGGTTGTGATATCCATGCTAAATTGAAAAGCGTAAAATAAAATTCTCAAATAATAATAATAATAATTTACCTTTTGGGATTTTTCCTCCTCACTCTTTTTATAAGAAATCACTAATCAGTAAAAATGTGCACTTTTGGTAACAACAGGCTGCTCAGCTTCTTTGAACTACATCAACTCTTTGCGCAACAAGTGACACACCACTAGGTGACGTTCTTCCTTTGGGTTCACAGACACTTCAAAGTGTGTCGGTAAAGATGAGTTTTTCGTCCAATAATGTAAAGGGTTGCATTTAAAGTGTTAATGCGTTTTACAGCTGTCTGTGTTGAAACACATCTCAGCAGATGAGTAAAGCAAGATGTAACCGAATACATTTCCACCAGGCTATAAAAGACTCATGAAAACATTAACCATGAATTAATTACTTATTGGATTCATTTACATTATGCTGAAAGTGTTTGTCTTTAATGGGGGGGACTTGTGACTCAGACAACTGAGCCAGCACTCCTCTAAATTTCTAGACTCCGTTTTAGATGCATTTTTAAATTTATCTTTCAGTTAAAAAACATTTAAAAGCATTGTCACAAGTAAAGATTTCTGTTCAAAGGGTGAAAACTGCCGGATGGCTGCTCCTGGAGGCGCATTCTCTGCAGCGCTTAGGCGGTCACAAGACTTGGGCATCGGTGAGCAAAAACACCGACACGCTGACAGGTCAGCTAGAAGCTTACAGGCCCACAGATTCTTCTCTTCTCTGCATCCAACATCCAACAAGTTGGTCCGGTTGGAAAACTACTTTCCTGCGCGCCGCCGCGCTACGGTCTCTGTCGCTTATTTTTTTCAGTGGAAACATCAGTGGGGCTCTTTTTTAGATGTTAAACCTTTACTCTGTCTGGAGAGGATCATTTTTATTTGAAGCTGAATAGTCCTGTGAACTTACAACCAGGGATGTTTTGGTGCGTAAAGGAGGGGCGCATGCCAAAGTGAGCGAATGCCACTGGAAGAAATTGCACCAAAGATGTCAACATTGCTTTACCACCCACACGAAATCGATTGTATTACCTTCAAGAAGGTGGCTCCTCGTATAAATAGGGACGCATTATTTCAAGAAAGACGGTGGTGAGCACAATCTGCCGGCTGTACTCTCGCTCTTCTATCTGGACCACAGACAACGCCTGGAAGAAATTGCGTGAGACTGTGTCCACTCTCCAGGACATAAACATCTTTAACTCCTAAACTAGTAAGTCTAAAGTTTCACTGACTGTATTTGTTTTACTCTTGTGTTAAACTAGACGAAATGCGACTGCTGCGTAAAGTGGGTTGCACCAGGCTATATCTGGTCATCAGTTCTAGTTTTAGAGGCTATGCATGTTACCTATGACATCATTTTTTTTAGAGTAATTTTGGAAATGTGAAGTATCTTAAATGGCAAGCATGCTTGGGGTTAAGCACAGCTGTCTTTTTTTGGTTGTTAGAATTGAACAGTCTCAATAGAAAACATGTAACCAAACTTATTTGCTTATGTTTTCAGACAGCGAAGTCATGCAGGTGGAGAGGAAATGGCACATACTGTTGACTATCTTCTTTCTGCTCATCACCTCGGGCCAGTGTATGGACAGCAAGGACGTCAAGCAGAAAGAAAGAAGGACCCTGTTGGATCTAATCTTACAGGTTATCAGAGACAGCCAGCAACGGGACAAAGCCGTCTCCAGGCGCTGTAGCACTGGACTCTTCACTTCAGCCCAAGAGATGAAGTTCTCCTCCCGTGAAAAGCCTTTCTATGTTCCTAGGCTGGATAACAGTAGACTCATAGGTAAGCTGATAAGATTTATTTTTAGGTCCTGATGATGAAAGCATAATCCCCATTTTACCGTGGGAGACAGCTGTCATTGGTCTGGTCTGTGCTGTGCACCTTATTTATGAGCCTTATTTAGTTTGGATGAATGGAACGTGGTGTTTGCTTGTTAATTCAAGATATACGTAAAAAAATAAGGTTTGCCTGCTCATAAATTGTTCCATATCTTTTTTATTCTCAAATTCCCAACTCAATATAAAGTGGTTACATTTAGATTCATGTATGATATAGTTATATATTGCATGTAATGAAGGCTTGCTTAATCTGTGTAGGGAAAAAAAGGGCTATGTCACATTTATTGACACATTTGTAAGAGACAACTTTTCAGCTCGTCTTGGACGTATCGCTCCCTCGTTCAGACCGTGATTGACTGACAGACAGATGCATGGATAGGTACTAGGAGCTCGTGTAGGAGGAGCATCGTCACGGCAAACTTGTGAATGATTCATTCAGTGTGATTCATTGTGGAATCTTAAACATGAATGATGATGACCACCACGCACACACACAAACTCACTGTGACGTCCCAGAAATTAGCTCCAATAGCGAGCATCTCTGCTCAGGCAGTGCAGAGCAGCGAGACTGGCTGTCTTTCAGTCACATTCATGCAATTTGCAGCGCTGTATCAAAGGCACTGTTACTCCTTTTGACTGTGATTATGGAATGAGACTGTATGAGGAGACTTTAGCACAGCCTGGGTCATGTTACTGATTTGCCAGACCATATTATACTATGTTATTATATATTAACTGACAATATTGTACCATATTATTATATATTAAACGATCATGTTCATTTTTCTTCACATAAATGATTGAGCCGTATCTGAAGTCCCTGACAAGTGAAAGCGAGCTTGGTGCAGCTCTGCCTTTATTGGCTTAAATAAAGTGTTATGTCCAGACTGGAGTGAAGTCGTTTAATAAATCTTTGATACATTTCTCTTCTATTATCTGAATCCAGGACGGGAGGTTTTCCCAAACCAGACAATAAAAGAGAAAAGGCACCCAGAAAATCCTTTTATGCACAGTAAGTGTCATTATTCCTGCAACACGCATGCCAAATTATCTTAGGTTTTGTTTTGGGATTGTACCTTATTGATCCGTGCAATGAGAGTTTATTAAGGGCCAAGTGAACATGATGTGTTGATTATCTGCAATATCAGATTCTCTCTTCCATCACTGTCAATTAGATCATGTCTTAGAGATGTTACACCGGCGTCTTGAAGCTCAAAGTCTCAGCCCCAGCTTATGCAATTGGAAAAGTACCTCTCTCAGACCACTGACTGGATGGAATTTATCTTTTGAGGATATTAAAAGCTGCATATTAGCAACTGGTGCATGTGACACTACCGAAAGACCCATGGTCACGCAAGGATAGATGTTTTGAACACAATGAGGAGGAAGGAGAAACATCTGTAAACCCACAGATGTGTCTTTGCGTGTTACTCAGGAGCCATGGCTGTGTCATCGGAATGACAGCTATGATGAGACAGACATGATGTAAGGACTGGTGTTATCGTCACAGTTTCTCTTTTCATATGTGTGGCACAGGAAATAAGCTGTAGATTGGCAGCTTTAGACTTTTGTCTTTTGTACTTTTGCATTTATTACTGGCTTTGTGTAATTCAGGTTGCCACTTTCACTCGTCACATCTGCATCTTGGCTTGAGTTGGCTCTTACATGGCTGTACCACTTTTTAGAAAAGTAAAATATATAGTATTTTTATCCCTTTAATTTGGTTTGGTATATTTTGCAGTTTAAATGTGTTTAAAATGACTTCTTATGCTTGCTTTCACACTGGATGAATTGTTATCTATCATCCTTGTTCTGCAGTCACTTGCAGTTGCAGCATTACACGTTCCTGAGTCTGGGGGCTAATGTAATGTTAGCCCAGTAACTACTTGCATAGACTTACTGATGAGCATGTAACTCCCATACAATAATCTCTTTAGCCTGTTAGTGTGGCCAGTGTGTTATCAGACACCTCCATGTGTTGCCTGCATGGACACAGTAGAAAAGTGAGGGGGGGACCGATGCTCTTACCTCCATCTAGACCTTATGAAATGCCTTCAGTGACACCAGATCTCCATAATGTAAAGGTATATATTCACCCCATAAATACTACTTTTGCTGCACCTCTGATGAACAGCTCTCACAATAATAATGCCCTTTAAGAATGCTGTGAAATTATTTGAATGCCCCAAATCATCGAGGATATTTATCATGAATGATAATGGTGCGGGCACATATTGAACTGATCTATATGTTGACCGTAAAGTGGTGATGTTGAGAAATTCCCTGCAGCCCAGTGATATATGCAGGAGAGGGTGACTTTGACAATGACTGT
This sequence comes from Chaetodon striatus, assembly GCA_029783705.1. Classification (NCBI taxonomy): domain Eukaryota; kingdom Metazoa; phylum Chordata; class Actinopteri; order Chaetodontiformes; family Chaetodontidae; genus Chaetodon; species Chaetodon striatus. The sequence continues at coordinate 18,183,288 of JAPZEB010000021.1, read as the reverse complement.
ACATATTCATCATAATGACTGTGTAACTTTTGCCAAGTTCTCAGTGGTTGAAAAATGACTGTTGATTGACAAGCTAACAGTGACTTTCTTTTCCAGAAATTGTTCCTAGAGATGTAAACATGAAAGACAAATTCATTCAGCATTTCACAGGTAAGAAAATCACCATCAATGACAACTTATGAGTGCAAAGTTTCAGCCTTGATTGCATTTCCCTAATGCCCTTTGCAAACATTGCAAAATGTATTTATCTGGCAAACGCCTCTTAGAGCATAGCTGGCATAGTTGGCACTTTTCTCATGCAACCTTTGAGTGGTAACTCTCAGTCCTGCCCCTTTGAGAAAACCATTCCTGTAAGCCAACATACAGTATGCTTAAGTCTGGGAGGCGTCATGAACACTGGCACTCCTGTGGTTCAGAGGAGAGTTGCCTGGCTTAGCTGCAGGGCAGTAGTGCAGAGAAACAGCACATGGTCTAAAGCCGACAGAATTAAGTTGAAGGCAGTGCAAGGTTAAGCTGATTATTTGTCTCAGGACCTGTGAGTAGACTTCATTATTGGTGTGAAAATCTGGAAGTTTAAATGTTGGTCCAGAAACTCCTGGAGGTGATTATAACTGAAGACTCAAGTCCTCTGTTCGCTAAGTCCAGTTGAACCCTGACTCCTTAACCACGTCTGTGATAGTGCACTGTTCACTTTCACTTTGTGATCTGTCTTTTATTTCTGGTGATTAGTCATAAATTCACTGTGGACCTGGGCATGATTTTACTGTAACTGCAAAGTACATTTAATGAAACACCTAAGAATGCCCTTGCAATCTCTGTCACTATGCCTGATATGACCTTTTCTATCAAGCAGGACCAGTCAAGTTCTCGTCGGAGTGCAGAACACACTTTCATAGACTTTATCACAACACAAGGGATTGCTCAAGACCAGCATGTATGTATGCCATTTTCCTCTCATGTTGCTCTTTTCATAATGTGCTCAAGTTCTGTTGTGCCATTTAATGTCATCATAAGTATTATGCTTTAAAGGGCAAAAAAACATTTCTCTCAATCAGCTTCTCACTGTGAATGATCTATTTTTCTTCCACTGTTAAATGGGAAGCCAGTGTGTGTGGTATACTTTCAGTTTTCAAGGAATATTATATTCAGCATCACTGTTAAACTCATTATGGCGGAAAGGGCACCATCTTGCATGGACAACTAAGGACAGAGAAGATACATTAATAGTTAGCAGGTTTGAGGAAACATACAACTGGTTTTAGCCAAGATATCAGCATTGCAGCTGTAAAAAGCAGCTGACATTGGGCGAGAGTCGGGGTACACCCTGCACAGGTCACCAGACTATCACAGGGCTGACAGATAGAGACAGACAACCATTCACATTCACACCTACGGACAATTTAGAGTCACCAATTAACCTGCATGTGTTTGGACTGTGAGAGGAAGCCGGAGCACCCAGAGAAAACCCACGCTGACACTGGGAGAACATGCTTCACACTGAAGGGCTATGTTTGTAACCCTTACCAGAACTTAAAGAAAATCTCACAGGATAAGGGCACCATGAACACCTGAACACAAGCT
>JAPZEB010000021.1:18152928-18181607 GCA_029783705.1 Chaetodon striatus | reverse complement strand
GGGTGAGAGGCAGGGTACACCCTGGACAGGTCATCAGACTATCACAGGGCTGACACATAGAGACAGACAACCATTCACGCTTACATTCACACCTACTGTCAATTTAGAGTCACTTGTTCACCTAACCTGCATGTCTTTTGACTGTGGGAGGAAGCCGGAGCACCCAGAGAAAACCCACGCTGACACTGGGAGAACATGCTTCACACTGAAGGGCTCTGTTTGTAACCCTTACCAGAACTTAAAGAAAATCTCACAGGATAAGGGCACCATGAACACCTGAACACAAGCTGTATTCCCAGAGCCTGCACTCTATGTCAAACAGCCCCATCCTGCCGTAGGGCACAGTCACACATGCATATAATTAACACAAATATTTACCTCCTGTTTACTTCTGTTCAGTGTCAGCAAAGGGCTGAATAAAACACTTGCTTCCTGTGATGAAGCAAATGTGCATCTTTACATTGGGTAGCCTCAATCAAGTGTCTGACCACCAGAGAATGTATGTTATTGGACCTGAAAAGTACAAATTGCTCCACATGAGGGATGCTGTCTGGCTGGCAGGGAGTCAGGAGACAGACATGGAACATAAGAAAATGAAATGAATGTACCAGTAACATCATATTTCACTGCATTTATTAGCAAGCTAGCTAACATTGGTTAGCAACCTAGCTGGCCATGTGCTTCACACCCGGCACTGCCAACATTCTGAACGAATCTTGTCTCAGAAGGTGGTGGTCACTTTGCTGCATTCGCTCATGTGTGACCATGCCTTTAGAAAAGTACGCAGTTAAAACAATCAAAGAGCAATAGTACAATGGCCAAGTGTTAGGGAGAGGAAAACACTGAATTTGCAAAAAAAAACAACAGAGGAAGACTACTAAGTATGTAAGATTGTTAAAAATTCATAATACAGACAGAAAATCATACAAAAGGTTATCAAAAAAATTAAGGCAAGACAAATTGATTTATATAGCACATTTCATACCACGACGCAACCCAAAGTGCTCTTCAGATTAGTTAAGACAAGTCAAAGATCACTGTAGCCCAATCACAAAGCCTGAAAGAGCTGTACCAATAGTAATTTCAGTTCAATTTCAATTTTATTTATAAAGCCCAATATCACAAATCGTATTTTGCCTCAGGGGGCTTTCGCAGCATATAACATCCCTCTGTCCTTGGACCCTCCAACACATTCCCATTCCAAGTTGTCACATATCGCTGCTTTGTCAGTGGCCTTTCACGTCTAAAAATTACACGCAAGGTGTCAGTCTATGTTTGCAGTTAACATTCCAGGATGTCCCCTACCAACGCTGGGATGTCAACAAAAGTACATGGTTACGTTAAGGCAACAAAAGCACGTGGTTAGGTTCTGAAGAAAAAAAAAATTAATAGTTTGGCTCTACATTCATACAGGAAGTGAACACTGGGCTCATGGTGAAAGTCCAGGATTTGCTCCCACCTGCCCTATAGGGAGTTTCCAGCTCCTTATATTACATTGTTACTGGCAGCATTTGAACCTTATGCTGTCCAGCTTCATACCGCCACAACAGGTGCTGTCCGGCCGCATTATGACCTAACACCGTCCGTCCATGTATCATACTGTCTCAACAGGTGCCATACGGCCAACCAGCAGCGTATTATACTATTGCGAAAGGTGGCTTTTGGTGACAGGTGTCTGACGCCAAACTCACTGACAAAGCAGCAGTATTCAACGACTTTAGAATGAGAATGGGCTGGACCCTTATAGCAGATAAGGAAAAACACCCCATGCAAATAAAAAAAGCCTTCAACGGGAGAAAATAGTGGTAGAAACCTTAGGAAGAGCGACTGAGGAGGAATCTCTCCTCCAAGTTAGACAGATATGCAATTAGGAAACTCATCCCTGATGCAATTTTCACAGGACGTACTCGGCTCAAAATTCATCCAGCTCATCCAAGTTTTGATAAGTCCTATTCTTCCTGACCAGACATATCTACTCTTTCCTCATATCAATCCCCCATTGCATTTTTTTTTATTTATCTGAGCACTTAAGTTCTCACAACTTTACAAAACAAAGCTACGCCCTTGGGTGTGCAAGCAGTTAATCCAAAAAGTGATCCTCAGACCCCCTCTTAGATTGTTTGGTTTGAATGGTTTTTAGGATGATAGAAATACAAAGCTATTCAGTATTAAGCAATAAAAAAACAACAATAGACAATACACATAATTTCTGTAGCAGATTCTTTTTCTCAATGTTGTTAATCAGCCTGCTACCCCTTAGATTTACCATGTGACCCTGTGGAGGGTCCCCAACCCCAGGTTGGGAGCTGCTGATGTAGAAGCACCCAGAGCTGTAACCACAGTTTGCAACCTGAAGCAAATCCTGGAGCAATCCTTCTCTCTAGGGTGTTTATATTTGGGAAATTAAGGGGGTGGCATCAAGCAGACATTTGAGAATGATTGCAGACGACGCTCTCATGTCACAGATCTGTTCAGCTACACTTGGCTTTCTGTGGACACAGTGAAATTTCCATCTGTGATTCAGTCTAGTAAGCATCAAGAGAATTTAAGCAGTTAATCTTGTTTTGATAAAGGTGGTTTAGTTTTGACCAGACAGGGAGACATGGTGGACACAATTAGGATTCATGTGTTGACGCAGAGTATTGTTGGATGGATGGTTCATTTCTTATGCTAATGTTACTGATGATGCTATTAGAAAACATGAGCTCTGCGCTGCTAAAGGAAGATTGCAACTTTAATTGCATATTTAATCATCTCTGACGTCATTCATATTTGTTTCTCTCTCACTGTGAGTGACAGTATGATGTATTCAGTACTGTTTAGAACACACTGTGGGACACTTGCATTTTTTCTAAACATCAGATTTAAAAAGACTTGACCTGTATTACAAATAGCAGAATTAGAAACTTTAGAAGTTTCAAGTCAATTTCTGAGAGTCCAGTTATTTAGAGATGCAATATTTTGTGGCTTTAATTGCAAGGGTGGAACTATTTTAAAATATTCACAATCTGTCACTTTTTTTTTTCAGATTACAAAAGATGTGCAAGATTGCTAACACGATTAGCAATGAGTCCACTGTGCATGCAGTCGTAGATGTTGCATGTGAGTAAAAGTGTTTTTCTCTTCTTGGGTGGGGCTCCGTTCACCCTGATTCCTTGGCAACATCCTCTAATGTGTCAAACTGAAATTTAAATTTTGTTTGTATACTTTTAAATCATTGTCTATCAGCGAGACGTGAAAGAATGTATTGTGATGTGTCTGATGTGCAGCTGACGATAACTGATGTTGACATAATCAGAAACATGTCTGTTTTGCATCTGTTCAACATTTGTATGCTTTAAGAATATAGAATTTCTTGCTGTTGGACACGCTGAAACGCTTGACTGTCAGGAAGAGGCTCTCATGTATTCAATCTTAATTTAACCTTTACTCAAGGTTAGCGCTAGTTCTGTGAAGTTGCACACAAATCACACGTAGAGTGAGAGACGGAAAAACACCGATTTCACGCATTAATTTCTCTGAACTCATGATTCCCAAAACCTAATATGACAACATCTAATTTATCTTGGTGGGGAACGAGCATCTGATATGGAAAGAAATTCTAGATCCAGTGCCTCCTGCATCTTTCAGGGATACATTTTGAAAACACTAGTCCCTCGCAGTAATTCACGGATTTGTTGATTGATAATATTACATGTGACATACAATAGTGTATGCTTGGTTTGCTCAGTTAAAACTGCTGATCCCTTTCATTCATGACAAATTCATGACAAAATCAAATCAAAACAGCCATTAGAGGAGTGTAGTTTGTGTGGTAACTGGCGACAGTCACCTGCCTGGTTATTAGGTGGATTATGGTTTATCTGTCGATTATTTTAGTCTGTAATTTTAGAAACATTTAAATCAGCTCCCCAGAGCCCAAAATGAAGTCTTCAGTAGTCTTCTTTAGTCAGACCAACAGCTCACAACCACAAAGTTATTCAGGGAAATAAAATCAGAGAAAAACAGAAAATCCCCAGAGTAGAGGAACTGGATCCACTATTTAGCCTCTCCACCCACCCTACCCCCACCCAAAAAAATGGCCAGATGTGAAGTCAGATAGTCATGAATGAAAAGATGCAATAGATGCTAGATAGTTTATTTATATAAGTATTGCAAGTACATGAATATTAAATCTGTGAAAACTCTGTTGTTGTCCAGGAACCACTGTTCCAGGTTTTTTAAATAAAATAAACCCAATGACCAGCATAGATGTTGCCACTGAATGTTTCTGAAAACCACGGATATGTAAAATGTATACATTTCATATGCAGTGAATATGTTAAACCTAATGTTTTTTTTCAATGTTTCAGTTTTCTATTGTATGTTGTGACAGTGCTGTGGTTAAAATGTGATGTGTTTTATGAACTCATCCAAAAGAACATGCTCCATGCACGGTGCTGTCAGTCCCCATAACGTGGTGTATATGATGGCAGGAAACTTCAGATTAATAGCAAATAAGCAAAAACACCGAAGACAAATGGGGCTGAATTGCTTCTTCTATTAATTTAGTCTTCATTTAGTGTGATTTGTTTTTGTCACAAAGGCAATTTGGTTAGGATACAGAAAACATCATGTTTTGGCTGGTTTTGTTGCAACAAACGTGGCTGGAAATGTCCCAAACTCTCATTAAAAAATAGCCGTCTTGTCGCTACAAACATGTCTGGAAATGTCCGACACTGTCAGTAAAAATGCCTGGTTTTGTTACTGCAAATGAAACTCTCATTACAAAATATACCCACTTCTGTAGCTACAAATATCGCCAGAAATGTCCCAAACTGTCGTTAAAAATTCCTGCTTTTGTTGCTACAAACACGACTGGAAAAGTCCCAAATTGTCGTTAAAAATTACCCGCCTTTGTCACCATTAACAATGGTTGTCAATGTCCCAAAGTCTCATTGGAAAATACCCACTTTTGATGCTACAAACAGAGCTGAAAATGTCCCACACTGTCATTAAACAAAACCTGCTTTTGTCACTGCCAACAATGGTTGTTAATGTCCGAAAGTGTCATTGAAAAATATCTGCTTTTGTAGCCAAAAACAATATTTGTAAATGTCCAAAACTCTCCTTAAAAAATACCCACTTTTTTGCCACAAACATTACCAGAAATGTCCCAAACTGTCGTTAAAAACTCCAGCTTTTGTTGCTACTAACCCGCTTTTGTCACCATTAACAATGGTTATTAATGTCCCAAAGTCTCATTGAAAAATACCTGCTCTTGATGCTAAAAAACAGAAATGTCTCAAAGTCTCATTGTCGCTAAAAACAACATTTGTAAATGTCCAAAACTCTCATAAAAAAAAACCTGCTTTGACAGTTCAAACAACGTCAATAAATGTCCAAAAGTCACATTAAAAAATACCCACTTTTGTTGCTACAAAAATGGCCAGAAATGTCCTTAACTGTCGTTAAAAAAACCCACTTTTGTCACTACAAACCATGACCGTAAATGTCCAAAACTCGCATTAAAAAATACCCACTTTTGTTGCTTTAAACATGGCCGGAAATGTCCCATATATCCATCCAAACTATCCATCCATCTATCCAAAGCCAGGTCTTGGGGGCAGCAGGCCGAGCAAAGCATTCCAGACGTCCATCTCCTCAGCAACACTTTACAGCTCCTCCTGGGGGAACCGGGGCGTTTCCAGGCCAGACGAGATATGTAATCCCTCCAGTGTGTTCTGGGTCTGCCCCAGGGCCTCCTACCAGTGGGACGTGCCTGAAAAAAATACCCACAAATACAAAAAACATCTGGAATTGTCCCAAACTGTCGTTAAAAAAATACCTGATTTTGTTGCCACAAACATGGAAAATGGAAATGGCCCAAACTCCCGTCACAAAATTCTTTGATTGGTTTCAGCGGTCTGCTGCTGTCTGCTGCTTGGCAGCCATCTCGCCTAGGTCTCACGCCTTGCACCATCCCCTCCACCTCCTGATGAGAATCTCAACTCACATGCAATCTGAGCATCATCACTTCAGAAATGTTGATGTGATACATATGAAATGTACAAATGTAACATACCTGTGGTTTTCAGAAGTGACAACATTTTATTCTGGTGACTGGGCTGAAAAAATCGTTATGTCTTAGCTGTGAGTGTGTTTCCAGAAGCCACTCATAATGCCATGCCATCTTTTGGTCAACAGCTTTTTATCACCATTTATACATATCTGTAGGTGCATTTAAAAGCAACGTAACACACAATCTGAGAGCAAAGTAAAACAAAGTAGATGCTTAACGCTAACATTTAATACACTAAACCTAAACACAGCCACTCTCAAGACAAAGGTAGGACTCAGACGATCGTCAGTGCAGTAATTTTTGATGTAGTCATAGTCATCCCTTTGTGAAGGTGATCTTTGATGACAGCAGGTCTGATGCGATCACCGCCGTTTAGTCCTAAATCCAACATGGGTAAAAGCATGTGCTCTCAGTTAACGCAATTAGGTCTATCTGCTGAGTGATTGCTGCGAGAGAGTTCATCCACACAAGTGGCCATTTCAGTTAATTTGAGTTTTTCGTGGTATAGGGCTTCTGGTGATTATAAAAATTGAGGAGGCTGACACATTCTCGGGTATTCAGTTTCTCTAGTGAATCAGATAATAAGATCCTGTCAGCACCGTTCTGAGAAATCTGACAAATGTATATCACAATCACGAGGCTTTTGAAGGCGAATTAAGTGATTCATTATTTCATTATTTAGTCATCCTGATAATTTCTGAATGAGCTTAGACATAACATCGAGGAATGCCAGTAATAGCAGGCCAGTAATGACCCTCTTTAGAAGCTGACAACACGACTTTCTGAGAAAGGCTGAAATGTCAAGATGTGTCTTTGCCAATACCGGACAAAAGACTTTTTCGTCAAAATGCAGCTTTAAAGCATCAGAAACTGAAGATGTTTAACTGGAGGTGTGCTCATTTCATTTCAGGCCCCCAAAATAACGGAAGAGGGATCAATGTGTTGCCAAGGAAGTGCCTTCAAATCCACAGCAGTCATATGAACATTGTTGTGTTTATAGTGTTTCTATTTTTGTTGTCCTTGTTGTCCTTATTGAAATGCTGATGGGACAATGTTGGTTTTTTGAATGGATGTGCTTTTTATTTTAATGTACCTGTGTGTACCATGTATTTGTAAGGAAACATTAATTTAACATTAAATACACCTATTTATTGAAAGGGTGTGTATATAATAATTTCACAGCCATTAAAAATCTGATTATTTTGGTTATAAATATTTAATGGAGGGGAAGCTTTTCTTTTTTTTCCTTGTTATTCTGAAACCATGTTCTGAGACTGGTCTGAAAGATTTGTCATGCTCCTTCGTTGTCTTCATTACGTTTTATTTGGCACTTGAGTGATTGCTGACAATGAGAACATATGGAATGACGACAGTGGTGATTATGCACTGCAGTATTGAACAATAAAGAATATTGAAGCACAGCATATTTTGCTATTATTGGAGGCGAGGGGAGTGAGGGAAAATATAAGGAGGCTGTTTAAGTTTGTAAAAAAAACAAAACAACAATAACAAAACTGAAATTTATTACGAACTTGCTGCAGTGAGGATAATATTTCTCTTTTATTTTTCAGCAGCTTGTTGATGCAGCCCTCTCTGTTCCTGCTCCTCTGCAGGTGTTTCCATCGCTCCTCTTACAGGAGTTTGTTGCAAAAGTTCTGGCAGTCAATCATAGCTGTCAGACATCCTGGACTCTTGGGCTCAACAGGATGTTGAGCAATTCAACCTCAAGAGGGCCAAATATACAGGACTTTGGATAAGACCAGCAAAAGCTTAGGGAACTCCATAAGTAATCACACGTGAGAGAGGCATTTTAAACATTTGTAGAAAAATAAATATTGTTGGTTTATTTCAACGAATAATCCAACTTTTATTATCTGTTTTGAAAGCATCCTTCGTAGGCTTGGCAAATTGGTTTCGCAAGAGTTGGTTAACAAATGGCGTTTGAGATGTGTAACTATTTCAAGCAAACCTGTTCCAGATCATCGCAATCCAGTTTATGAAGTGTGCCTGATGTAACAGCGCCCCAGCTTCAGACCACTTGTTGCATGTTTGTGTAAACTCGCTCGATCTGATCCGTGGCGAACATAATGTCCAACTTGTCCCCGTGCCAGACAAGTAAAGTGTCAGCAAACACTACATATGAGAATTTAAAGAGATTAAAACAAACGAATGTGTCGTTTCCTCACAGTGAGACAAAGGCATCAGAGCTGCCATTTAATGTAACTCCTCTTGATCATTGTGTATTTTTGCAGGGAGTTTAAATTACCTACCCTCGCCGTCACCGAGTGCTATAAAGTCCTGACAAAATAAACAGGATCCAACATTCTTCTTCTTGTCATGTTGTATCATCTTGTGCTGAGATATGTGCCGGGGGAATAGTTACAGTGATTGTTTTTAGGGTAGTGAAATAAATATTGAGCCACGCTGATAGACTAGGTTCTGAAGGAAACATCCGCTAAGCCAAAGATTACAACAGCTCAGTTCTCACGCCAGCACGTCTCTACAGACTCAGCAGGAACAGTTTGTTACATTGAATCGTGCATTATTCAACGTTTGGCTTGTTGTGAGACCATTAAAAAGTGATTCAGTGAAGCAGCCGGTTCAAAAGGTTGTGAACTGGAATTGCATTGAAAAACATGTTTGCTTTAGATCTGCAGCTCTCAATGCATGCTGTGTTTCCAACTCGATATGAGGTGGCCTTGCACTGAAGGGCCATAAAGTGGACGAATGCATCTCTTCCACAAATCACAGCTTCCCCAAGAACAGAAGAGTCTGTGTCAGAGATTCATCCATCCATCAAATTCCTGAATATGATCAAACCTGCAAAAACAAGCGCTTCCTCTCTGGCATATTGTATCGTGATCACCTCGGACAATTAATGGAAACAGGTTATGTTTGCTGCTCGAGCTATAAAAGGATTAGGAGGCTAAAAATACATCTTGCACCCCGCAGGGATGCACTGGGGATCCCTTTCCCTCCAGCTGGGCAGGGCAGGGACACCGGATCCTAATCTGAGGAGGATATCACTTATCTAGAGACAAACAGCATAGATTAGGAGAGGAGACAGAAGATGCACTGGGGACAGCATGTGGGAGGGCTCTAACACAATTACACACAAGCACCAAATCCCTCCTCTGATACCTCTGAGAGAAGCTGGTGCAGTAAATAGTAAATAGAGACCAAAGCCGGGCCATTTGTTTCCTGTCAGACTGCGGCAGCCGGATGCACCAAAGCTCGGCAGCAGAGAGGGAAGAAGCCCCTCGGTGTTTCAACCACAAGCTCGTCACCTCCAACTGCTCTGCTCTTTGAAACAGAGACAAAGCTGCAGATTTCCTTCTTTACCCCCAATCTGTGTGAGGCTGCTGTGATTTGAACTGACCGTAACATTGTCTCGCAGATTGCACATCCCAGTTCTGAGTTGACACCAGCTCACCAAGTGAATGGATTGTCCTAATTCCTCGCTTTAATTGATTTTGAAATCACACACACATTTGTAATTTGATAAGCCCTTCAGCACTTACGGAAACATTTCACACGCCAACTATTCAGGGAAGATTATTACTTGTATATAACCCAAAATCTAAACATGGCTCCTTATGACGTATATCAAACTCCCCCCATCCGCTGAAGAATTTTGTGGCAAAAGTAAACACTTTAATCCAATTTCTTAAACCCCAAGGCCTCATTCAAGCAAGCCACCTTATTTATAGTGATTGCAGTAGCCTTGATGGCTGTAAAATTGTTGTAGAGGGCTCATTGATTTGCTCCATGTCTCATGATTAATTCATGGCTCTTCCTATGTCTTTTGTGCGTGCATAAATCCCTCCATGAGTCACCAATAATGTACATTCAGATAATACAGCCTCCATTAGGGATTTGACAGTTGAAAGATGATTTGTCATCGCCACATTGAGCCCTTCTCCAGAATTTCCATCGCACGAAAATGGAACTTTCATGGATCTGATTGACTTTGACAGATTTAGTAAAGCAAGCAGCTTCTCTTGTCTCGTTGCGTGTGACTGCCAAGGTAGTTCGGATACATGATGACCCAGTACATTGCATGTCCAAGATGTTACGTGGACACTGGTCCATGTTGCACAAAGAAGTGAGTTGCTGCAGCTCTGTCTGTGTGCCAGCTGCAGCGTCTTTGATCCCATGTGCTGGAGGTGTTGGCACAGGTCTCCCTGCCACCCCCTCTGCATGCCACACACTGTGTGTGCTCTGACGCCTACCATGGCGTAACGACTAAACGCATCGATTAACTGCGAGGCATCTTTCAGCTGAATTTGTGTTTTCACCCTGGCATGTGACATATTTCAGAGTTGATTCACAATTAGCTCCGTGTTTGTTTTCTTTATTTGGAAAAATGTGTAAGAATTAGGCTACAGAAATGTTCATTTATCAAATGAGTTAAAAATAAATGCCTCAAATGCACAAAGGATTTTTTTAATGAAAGAGAATTTCATCTGTACCACTGAGCAGTGATGTTTCAGTCATCTATACATCGGTTTAATGTAATTATCATTAAATAATTAACACTTTAAATATCAACAGATAATACTGATGCCTCACTGACATTTGACAGACAGAAAAACAGATTTGCTATCATGCATCGAGTAGCATGTAATGCCAGTATAATAAGAAGTAACATTTATTTATTTAGGATTTATTTTTCTTTTAAATAGATACACTTGTGGTTTTGGCAAACTGAAAACACTTGGCAGAGTGTGCTCTGTTGTAGAGGACTTTACTTGAGCTACACAGCAGTATTTCTGTAGTATTGGGTAAAAAAGCAACATAAAAATGAACACAAAACAACCACCACTGTGTGGAGACAGCTGAGGTATTGAATGCTTTTATTTTCTGTTCCACGACGTCTGTCAAGTGAAAATTCATCAAGGCAATTTTAATTATAAGCACTTCTCTCTCTGACAAACACACTCGCCTGTACTTATTTATTTAACCTAATAACCTGACAACACATCAGAAGCAATGAAATGAAAATAAAATTACAACCTAACAGATCAACTAACTTAAAGTGTGCACCAAATAAAAGGCAATTTGATTTTAGGCCATTTCAAAATCAAACAGTTAAGACATGACGTGATATTAGGTCATTTTCCTGCAACTTTCTTGATTAAAATATCACATTCACTTCATTTCCGATAACCAGGAAATAAACAATAAATTAGTGTAAAATATGGACAACAATGACAGGTACAGGATAAAAGGCCACTGTGGTCAAAACTGCATCTTGCATTAATTTACATTTCACCTGCAACAAAAGTACGAGCTCTTCTCCAAACCTGCTCATCTCAGGAAAGTTACTTTATGCATATTGCTTAACACTTTAAAAAATAATTGCATTCTCTTAAATATCATTTTATAGGCAACAGCATGACACTTGATGGCTGATATGATATATCTAAGTTAGGGCTCAGACCCTTTCAGCTGCACACACGGCATCATGACATGTAAACAAATAGCAGAAAACACTGTGTTTCACTATGAAGAGAAGGAATGGTGCTGCTAAAGTGTATGGCAGAATATGAAACACAATGTAATGGGAAGAAAACTTCCTAAAACATATGTAAAATATCTGTATCGGTGACGCAAAATGTTTTCTGTCATCTTATGGTCCATAATTAAAATGACATCAGTGCATGTGATCAGTCAGAGAATCGGCTCCGTGTCATTCCAGTTGACAGACGCATCTTTCCACCTGAAACAAACAAACAGTTTAAGGTATTAACAGCTGACACAGACACATACTGCACGATCCTTCAAAACGTAAAGTTAATATGAACTAATATCAGACTTTTATGGTTGTTGTCAGGAGTTGCGGACATTATTGAGCTTGTTGGTGTGCGTCTGTGTGTTTGAATGCCAGTAAATCCTTACCTTGTTCGGATACAGTGCTCCAGTGGAGGAATGAGATCAGTGTCGACATCTTGGCAGCTCAGGGCCGATTTGCCAACAGCTAAAACAACAAAAGCTTAATAAGCATTTTCCGTTATTACACACAATTAGACTGCAGAATAACTAAAAACTACGCGAGCATCAACACAAGAAGGACCCCAATCTCTTCTTGATCACAGAGATTACACCCTAATGCACATCTCTGAGGAGAAGGGGTGATAAGAGACATAACAACCAGAACATAAAGGACATGTGCACTGAGAGCAAGTGATGTTACATACACACAGTGAGGCGGATCTCCTCTTGTTGATTGGCCAGTCCATCATAATAGTAGAGGTCAAACTCCAGGCCTTTGTCCTGATTGGTCAACAGCTCCCTCTGCAGGCCAAACAGCACGCTGAAGTGGCTTTCACTGCACACCACCCAAATGGGGTATCGGGGAGTCTTCAGGTAAGCTCCTACCTTAGAAAGAAGAAAGTAGAACACAACAGAGCAAAGAAATCTATTAATGATCAGAACCCTGTAAGCCGAGCAGCTTCATGGATTTCGGCTATCATCAATTTTATTATTTTAAACATATCAAAAAGTGCTTAAAATGTCATGCAAACAATTTTGATCTGTCACAAACTTCCTGCTACCAGAGACAGAGAGGAGTAAAATCAAACCTCTGTCATGGTATTTGTTTATACGTGCCTCTTGGCGCACTTCAAAGTATCCAGGGTGTAAAAGATCAAGAACAAGATTTTTGTACAAGACATTTTATACATGTGTTGGTATTTACTGTGTTTGTTAATGATGTGTAGCAAAACATGAAATTGTGAAAGGTATTTTGCATTTCTTTTCTGGTAAATCATTAAAGTTTGTCTAGGGTTCATGGCTCTAGTTCTGTTCTACATCATGTTCTGGTAGACGCAGCTAAGAACCTGTTTTCTTTTGAGTTAGTGAGAGATTTACTATAGTTATAAATTAAAATTTGGACCTTTGACTCAATTCCAATTGAATAGAACCTCAAAGGCTACATAATTAGAAATGTCTGGACAAAATCTGTGATTAATCGCCGTTTCTTGGGAGCAATAATCTTACATCAGTATCAACACGCCATGTTCTTTATCAAATCATAGCCACATGTCCGTGATGTGCTTATTGACCTATTAATTACACTTCACATTACATTTCAATTATCCTGTTCTCCTGTGTGTGAGGTGCTCTGAACAAACATTACCAAGCAGTGTATGTGTAAACTATGATATTATAAATCCCATAATAGTCTTAGGAACATTCTTTGCTGTGATTATGAACACATCAGCAGCACAGATGTGACCTCCCATGTCCCCGAGGTGTTGTGTTTTCAATTGAACTAACTAGTCACTAATCTGTCTGTGGCAGGTGACCAGCGACTCTGCCACCCACCCACCTTGCAGATGTTGTAGTGTTCAAATAAGGACAGCAGTCCAACGTCACAGTGGCCTTTGACTCCCTTGAGTAAAGTAATGTTTCCATTGCCTGAGTCCAACTCCACGTCATTGTCAAAGACGTTAGAAACCGCTCTGCCGCAGAGCAACAGGTTGACCAGCTCCTGGTGAACACAAACACACACAAAAAAAAATCTTAGTAACCGGAATGTATTTTGTGTACAGAGCAGAAATAATAAGTAGTGTCGCTTGTTGTCTTGTTTTGTGTCTTGGACTGAGATCCCTTTGTTGTACAACATACTCTACGTCCTGCATGCACTTGTCTTAACATAGACAAACTTGTGTCTCTGAACCGATGTCATCAAGACCAGTTTTTGTACCTTTAATACTCACTCATTCATTGCAAATGACAAGCAAACACAATACCAAGTGTTCTGAACCACTTAAAGTACGAGTTATACTTCTGTGTTGCATCAACGCTGTACCCTACATACGCATCTCCCCAGAAATGTAACTACACATCATGGCAGCATACCTATACCTACTGTTTATTTTTGTATACTAAAAACTATTTCCCTCAATGTGTACAAAGCTTTTATTTACTTTTATTTTACAGTTAGGAAACAAAAAAATTGTGAAGAGAGTAAAGCCCCCCAAAATAGCATTTTAAGTCTTGTGTGCGATTTATCCTGGCTTCATTTGAAAAACTCTGCTAGCCACTATGCTAATTTTTGCAATGTAAAATGTCATAGGCTTATGCTAATAACATTAGCAGGTTGGATTTGTGGAGAAAATGTGTCTAACAAAAGACAAATGTTTTGTCAGTGAACCTTTTCAGTTAAAAAGGAGCCGAATTTTGTAGTTTAGTTTATTATTGTTTCTATTGAGTAATGATTTATGTGTGTATTCGGTGTTTTAGTTATAGCAATCAAACTTGAAAGCAATACACAGACCCTCTAAACAGCAGTATAGAAACCCCGCCGCCAACTCGCACTTTGGAGGTGTGATTACAGAGCGATGCAGACACACCAACGCACAAGTGTAAATGTTCACAAGCCACTTGCGTAGGCTCTATATAACTATATATAGACTGTAAATGAACCCTTAGCCTGCAATTTTTAGTTTCATGTCAAACCTGAGTGCAGTAGCCATGGGCTCCGATGAGCGTGGTGGTGGGCACGTCCATATCGTCTCTTACTCTGAGGGAAAAGAAAGCACAACAAGGGTGATGTTTTATACTGCACATCTTGTTCAGTCATGGAGCTAAATAAATAAAGAGTCACAGCTTACTTTTCAATGGATCGAGAGAGAACAGCAGATATAGTGAGCAGTATGCATCCTAACATCCCAGTCTCAAACTGTGGAAGAACAGAGAATAAAGCAATGAGGTTGGCAATCTTTGGTCCATCTGACTGGCAAATTAAACTGAGGAAGTCACTACTGAGTTTCTCACCTGATCGATATGCTGCTCCAGAAGCAACTGCGTGTCTTTGAGGTTATCCACGGTGAAACATGTGATCTAAAACAACATATGGTTATAAATCTTCCACAAATTGATGGTATTAACACAGCTACACTTGTTTATTAACTATTATTAAATTAATTGACAAAAAAAGAGATTTACAATGTGCAAATATGTTTTTGCAAATCCAAATATGGCTACAAATCTCCTACAATAACAATTTAGACATAGCAATATTCATCAGTATTAAACTCAGTGGCTTTTAGTCAACTTAAGTGTTCAATCAGCAGCGTGTATGCAGCAGCGTCTCTGTACCTTTTCAAGCACTCCTTCAGATTTGTAGTGTCCAGTTGGGGTGAAATGATTTCTTCCTGAATTTCTGTTTTAAAAACACAAATTATTTAAATCAATGCTGCAACTGAAACCGTTATCAGTCATTTCTGAGATCAGTGCAGTTTTTAGGAGTCGAACTTTCGGACTCTAGAGGTAATGTAAGCCCGCCCTGACCCTTTACATCCAAGCCAGATATTCACATACATTCAAACTAGTTAAATACCGGTAATGAGTTTCTGTGTATTGATCTGCGTGTAGAGGATTAAGTGGATAAAAGTATAATCTCACATTGCAATTACGGCTTTTTTTTCCTCGCCGGCCCTCCACAGCATCTCAGCCGCCGCTAAAACGAAACACTTTCTTCTTGTAGTGTTGGAAGGTCGTAATCTCCTGAGAACAAAGTGGCATTTGAGTGATAAGCAGGTCGTGTGGAGTAATAATACAGTTAATACCAAATGCGGAGGTCAATACTTAACAGTGGCTACAAAGCACGCCTTGATGTGAATTAATGACTGTAAAAAGTATCCAAGTGGCGTACACAGAGGTTAGCATTATGGGTCAAAGCTCTGAATTGAAGGCTAACGTACTGAAGGCCTGTATTACTGGTTTCTGTGTTTTCAAACAGGAGTTTCTTTAAAACAAAGGCTTGGATTGACGCCAGGACTCCACAAGGACCACCCTAGAAAAGAAGCACACAGAGGGCATAATGCCACTGATAAATATTCAATATGAAAATCAGCTTTCTGGATTATTAAATATTAGCAGGATGGCTCAGTTAAGACAACCTTTCTCTGCACAATTCCGTATCTAAGGTCGTGCGTTTCTGAGAATGTGAAACCCTGATTCCTCCACTCAACGCTGAAACAGTTTAGGCTGGAACCAAGAACCGCTTTCAATTCCTGGAGAAACACAGAAGATCAAAAGCAACTGCAGAAACTGTTTGCGGCATTTCTGAAGAAACACTGGTGCAAATCACCAACCATGGCAGTGTGCTGGTCCATCGGGCGGCCAGCACAGCGGTGCTCCTCAACGGTTCTCTGAAAGGACACTTTGGAGAGTTCTCGCAGATCGTCATCATCATCGATGTCATCTGGAAATTGATTAACACACCATCAGCTTTAACAAATTAAAAAAGGCAAAGATAACAGATGCGGTGGCAGAGGACTTACCTAAAACCATTTCAGACACATCCAAATCAGCCACATTTGGCCTGGTCACTGACTTTAATCTGAGAAACACAACGTACATAAACTTGTGAACAAAATTATAAAATAATGCCAACAGTATAAAACTGTGAAGTTTGACACACACACACACACACACACTGATACTACCAGCTTAAAGCTATTTACTTTGTAGTCTTCTGTGTGTCTCGCTGCACTTTTTCAAAGCTATTTTCGCTCTGCTCTCTGTCTGGTGCACTCCACAACTCCTGCTGCCCTCCTACGCAGTCAACTGGGCTTATTTCAGTTTGGCCGCTCTCTGAGCTTTTTTGATGTACAGCAGTCGTTAAAAATCCATCCTCAAACTGCCTGCTTCTTTCTTCTTTTCTGAGCAGCGGCTGGCTCACTTCCATTTTCCGATACTGCCTTTTTTTGTTTGATTCCTACGAGAAACAACATCAGCGTCAGAACAGGGTATGATGAATATGGATAATATGATGAATATGGGATCACTGCATCCAGTACCTGAGGTGTGCTAGCTATTGGTCCCGCCATCATGCCACGTCTAATTCGATTAGTTCTGGTCCTTTGGGTGCTCTCAGTAATGGAAGTCTTTTTTTCTGGTTCTCTTTTCACGAAGTTTTCCTTGTCTTGGAGGGAAGCCATCAGTGTCTGGCCTTTTTGGTCTTCTATGTCATGAGCCCAGAAACCAGTTTGATTCTGACTGGACAGTCTGTCTGTCTCAGGCAATAATGATGTATATATAGGCTGAGAAGGGCAGACTTCTCCTCCTGCAGACCTGCACGAGAGATAAATCCTATATTTTCAAAAAGTAAAAGCAGCACAAAATAACGAATCAAAAACAACACTTGTGAAATACCTTAATTTATTGTGTTTGCTGACAACAAACGCTGTAGTGTTATCCTCTGTTTTCACCTCACTCATCAGTGCTGGTGTTACCGCAGCAGAGTTAGCGATCGAGCTGACAGTTCGAGCAGACTGCAGGGCATCACTTTCACTGCTGGTGACCTTGTCGTTCTTAAATACCTCGATGTGATACTTTACAATAATCTCCAGTAGTGTTTTCAGGGGGGAGCTCAGAGCCTGCAATGACAGAGAAGTCAGCAGCAGACTTTTTGTGTGTCATCCACTTGCACAAGAGCCAACCTCCAGCTGCAGGACTTACTTTATTCTGTCTATAGAGAGGCTCTATGTTGAGAATCTGTCTCAGGTGTGACCTGTTGTTGATACTGGCCTCTGTGCGTGGATGCTCCTCATCCATACAGGCTATCGTCCTCTTGAGTCCCTGCGCATTAACACAGTGTTTTCTATCAAACAGTCACACTGACACTGCAGTCATTGATAGTAGCATGTGGCTATAATCCTT
Organism: Chaetodon striatus; assembly: GCA_029783705.1. Classification (NCBI taxonomy): domain Eukaryota; kingdom Metazoa; phylum Chordata; class Actinopteri; order Chaetodontiformes; family Chaetodontidae; genus Chaetodon; species Chaetodon striatus. The sequence goes on along the minus strand of JAPZEB010000021.1, from coordinate 18,163,870 downwards.
CCTAAATGCTAACATTATATACAAGCAGGTTGGGACATCAGGAAGTAGTTTCAGAGTTGAATCTGTGACGTTTGTGGCACAAATCTGACGAATCACAGCTTTCGTTACGTCACCTGAATGAGCTAAAACACTACACAGGAGCTAGCTAAGCTAACGTTAGCTAGCTTTGGTAACGGTTTACAGTCCAGCTCTGAGCCCGTTAGCCACGTAGCGTTAATAATTTACCTTTCGACTCAGATATTCCCGAACAACGGAAGAAGACACCTCTTCGACTGAAACGGACATGGTGGTGAGGACGTGTCCGGCTGTGGTGTCCTTCTGCTAACATAGATAATCAACAAGAAGATGCTGTGGCAGTAGCCGTTAGCTAACCGGTTAGTGAACTATAACACGGCTGTGGGATGCTGCGCCACACCGCGCACAAAGGTGGGCTTTTTAGAGACAGTGCATGTCAGACACAGGTCGGTAAAACTGTATCTCGTTAGAGATGAACTACGCCTCGCCTGTAAAGTGGATGAGAGCAGGCGGCTGCAGCAGGAGGCGGTGACAACAAGCTGTGGTCCAGCAGCCTTCAGTCTGTACCGGAAGTCATAGAAACACTCACTTCCTGTCAGAGCTGATGTCAATTTATTAAAAATTGTTATCAGACTCAAATCAGTTCGTTCTCAGTCTCCAATTGTTTGAATTATGGTAGATTAATTTATTAAAATGCTTTACAGGTGATCTGTAATTTGTGTTCATGGTTCAACCTCTATTTGGCAGTTTTGTGTCTGACCATGAGGTTAATATTTTCAGAGAAAAAAAAACACAAGACAACAGCTTTCATTAAAGATCAGTTAGATATAGTCAGGGCTTCACAACTGTACAGATGTTATTTTAAGAATCCTCACGTCACTGACCACGTCTTTGTGATGCTAAATACTTCTATAATTAAAACAGTCCAATGTTAATGAAGAGTAGACGATGTATAGTTTATGATGAATGTATTTATCTCTTCTAACTAAACTTCATCATCAGTCACACAACATGTTTTCTGTGCTCCTCATGCAGAGTCCTGCAATTTGTGTTACCATGGTGATGTGAGCTTCTTCTTTTGGGGTGTTTTATGGCATTTGGCATCCTTCAAGTCGCATTACTGCCTCCCTCTGGCTTTAATCATCCATCCATCCATCCATCCATCCATCCATCGATTTCCATAACCGCTGATGTGACGCTGAACTGCTTGTTGCTGGAGCATGAACACACACTGCCATGTCTTGCCACGAGAAAAGGAAATCAGGGTTCCCAAAAAGACAGATAGAAAGAAAGGGGAAGAAAGCAAACTGACTTTGTGGGAAAAAAAAAAAGATGTACGAGAGAGACACCGATCAAGAGAGGAAAGGTGGGGGGGCCTGCAGAGACTGCTTATGCATAGGGCCTAGAATTTGATCCTATACACCCATTCAGTACTCCAGTCTTGATGAAGAGGGGTCGTAAGTAAACATTGCTTTGTTTTAAGTGGGCTCAGGTCAAAATTGTTGGGTATTATTTAATTTTTATGGTTATCACATGCACAATGTAATACATGTAGTACAATAAATGTGCACTGAATGTCCCAGAGCATCACATGGCACACAGTTCCAACTTTGGCCACGAGCAATAGGCAGCAGGTACTCAAGTCTTCCCCACACATCAACAAAAGACAGCACAAAAAAATCTGTTATTTTTCTTCATTTTATTAAAACATTTTCATTTATAATATACGACAAATATTCAGGCTAGCCTATGTTTATTTATCATTATCAAACCATAAAACGGTTACCTACTGTCCAGCACAACTGAATTATGACAACTGTATCAAGAGTATTACATTTGACTCGAAAAGAAAAAAGGGGGGGTGGTACATTAGAAATCTTTAACACGTTTAAAAATTTAATCTAGATCAAAAAGTTTTATTGAAAATCAGAGTTGTTTTGTTCCTGCAGTATTATTGTCACTATGGATTTCAAATTAAGTGATGTTACCCATCGATATAATACCAGGCGAGTATCACGATACCATTCACTAATATGGCAGAGAGTACAGAAGACTGATGACGTTGTTGAGCAGTAGGACAACACCAAAGCAATCTGTTTTGCTGATATTCCTGTAACTTGTTCTTTAAAATCAGTACACAAGAACATTTTGTATTTCGCCTCAAACATAGTGTCTGCCATGTATGGACTATGAAGTGTGATATTTACAATACAGTACTATGATACTTAAAAACTGCTGGTATCATATCGTAGGATATATATCATAGGAAAGATTTCCCTTGGCGTGGGGACAAGAATCGCATCTCTTTTTTGGCACAGGTATCATCCTACTCTACAGGGAGTGCATCTTTACAAACGTAAACAACATGTTGCATTTTTTTGTGTTGTGTATCCCTCCCTTAGGAATGCCAAGCATACTGCTATTTTCTTCCCTCTCGTGTTTGACCGTACCATGAGGGACAAAGTTTTACAAAAAGGAGTGAGAGACAACAGGGAAAGTTTCCAGAACGTGGAAGGGCATCAGTAGTCATAAGCTGCAAGAAAGAAACAGAAGAGCAGTTATCCACATCTGCCTCAGTTCACGAGGAAGAGGAGCATGCGATCCACTTCACAGAGAGATGTTGAAATCCAGATAGGAGGTTTCGTGCATCATGCAGGCATGCAAATCACACCAAGGTGGTCTTACTTTCTATTGTGAGGATGCAGGTACTTGCTGCTGTGCCCCTGCTGTTCACAGCCTTGCACATGTACTCTCCCTCGTCCTCTGGGAAGGTCTCTGGCAGGTAGAGGCAGTACGTCTCTCCTCTCTCTATATACTGATAGTCCTCACAGTCTTGAAGCATCTCTCCCTCAAACCACCAGGTCACCTCCGGTTTGGGTTCCCCGGTGATCTTAACGGTGAATCGAACCGGCTCCGAGTCCACCACTGATTGATTTTTAAGGGGCTTTTTAAACCACGGAGCCCCCGATCTGGCGTGATCGTCCTAGTCTTCATAGGCCGCGGAGCCGTTGATGATGCTACCCTCGTCCTCCACATCATCCTCCCTCTTCTGCAAAAAGATGACAAAAAGATCACAGACTGCTGCCAGGATCAAAGCGACCCTAAACCAGACTATTGCTATGCTTCATGCATCAAGATTGGTCTTGCATATGTGTTCATGGACACGTAAGATTTACTTTTTGGAGGGCAGCATCGATCTCTTGCTGCTCAAACTGCATCCTCTGCAGCTTCTGCTCCTCTATCCTCCTCCGCTCCTCCTCTTCTCTGGCTTTGGCCATTTGTTGAAATCTGGCTTTCATATCCACCTTCTGTTTGAATGGTGACTCCTCAGCCCTCGCTTGAGTTGTTTCTCTTTCCTCATCCTCCTGAAAACATAGCAGGTATAACAGATGATGCTAAAATAATTCTCCAAGAGGGTCAATAGTTTTGGTAATTTTAACATCTTGAATTAGTCTTACCTCCTGGAATCTCTCAGCTTCTCTTTCCTTTATTTCATCATCAATGGCCTTCCTCCGTGCTCTCTCCATCTCAATCTTTTTCTGGATTTCCTCTTCAGTCAGCTGCTTGATCTTCTCAAACTTGGACTTGAGGTTCTTGGCCTGGATGGAGCCGGTTCTCTTGAGTTTGGTCAGTTCTTCGTACTCTTTGCTCACAACATCGGCGCTTTCGTTCACTTCATCCTGTGAGATAGAAGCCAGTTTAATTTTGCATAGTTGTGAAAACTGGGAAAATGTATACAGAAACACTCAAGTCAAACAAGTATAATATTTTCAAGCATAAATGAGAGTTAATAAAGTTATACAGTGTGTGATGAACATGGTCTACAGACTGACCTCGCCCATCTCTTGTCTGAGCTGCTCGAATTCCTGCTTCTCCTGCTCCAGTTTCTTCTTGCGTTCCTCTGCCTTGCGTCTCCTCTCAGCTTCCTCCTTCTCTTTCAGCAGCTCCTCAAAGTTCATCTCCAGTTTTTTAGGGTGAAGTGCCTCCTGAGATTCACTCTTCACCATCCCTTCATTCCCTTCATCATCTAATACCTATACACACAAGTACACACAGAGGAAGAGATTTCTGTATGGGAGTAAAATAACTGACTGCATCAAAGTTTATGCTCATAACAGAGCAAAACAACAAACAAAAAGCACCTACAACAATCCCAGAAAAGTTGGGAAGCAGCACGAAACATAAATAAAAGCAGAATGCAACGATTTGCAAATCCTTTTTGACCTATACTTGGTTGAATACAGTTCAAAGTCAAGGTATTTAATGTTCAAACTGATAACCTGTATTGTTTTACAGTGTAAATATGAACTCATTCTGAATTTGAAGCCTGCAACACGTTCCAAAAAGTTGGTACAGGGTCATGTTTAGCACTGTGTTACATTCCCTGTTCTTTACCACAACACTCAGTAAGTGTTTGGGAACTGAGGACACCAACTGCTGAAGTCTTGAAAGGGAAATTCTTTCCCATTCTTGCATCATATACAACAATCGCTCAACAGTCCGATATCTCCATTGTCGTATTTTGTGCTTCGTACAAAACACATTTTCAATGGGAGACAGGTCTGGACTGCAGGCAGGTCAGTCTAGTACCTGCACTTTTTACTACAAAGCCACGCTGCTGTAACACACAGAATGTGGCTTAGCATTGGCTTGCTGGAATAAGCAGGTACATCTCTGAAAATGCTGTCATCTGGATGGCAGCATATGTTGCTCAAAAACCTGGACAGACCTTACAGCATTTAGGGTGCCTTCACAGATGCACAAATTACCCATGATGCCATGGACACTAGCACAGCCCCATACCATCACAGATGCTGTCTTTTAAACTTCGTGCAGGTAACAATCTGGATGGTCCTTTTACTCTTTAGCGCAGAGAACCTGACGTCCATGATTTCCAAAAACAATTTAAAATGTGGACTTGTCAGACATCAGCACACTTTTACACTCTGTATCAGTTACACGCACAGATTTCTCCAGCTTCTCTGAATCTTTTGATGATATTATGGATGATAGACGGTGAAATCCCTAAATTTCTTGCAGTTTCTTGCAAATTTCTTGCAATTGAGAACGTTTGTTTTTAAACTGTTGGACTGCTTGCCCTGACATTTTTGCACAAAGTGACCATCCCTGCTTGTGAACAACTGAGTGTTTGGAGGGTGCCCCTTTGTACCCTGTAATGATACTAAATCTGTCACCAGTTAACCTGTTTGACTGTGAAATGTTACAAACAGGTGGTTTTTGAGCCTTCCACAACTTTCCCAGTCTTTTGGTGCTCCTGTCCCAACTTTGCTATAACATGTTACAGGCATGAAATTCAGAATGAGTGTATATTTACAAAAAACAATTGAGATCATCAGTTTGAACATCAAATACCTTGTCTTTGTACTGTGTTCAACTGAATATAGATCAAAAAAATGAATTAATTACTTTATTTTGAACCAAAAAAAAAAAAAAAACATAATAAATAACAAACAAGACAAAGAAAACAATGTTCAAAAAGGAGTAGGTAGAAGTAAAAATTATATGTCCCTATCCTTCTCTTACATTTCTGCTTTTAACTCATATATTATTTCAACAAATTCCCAAATTTATTTACAACTAATATACAACCATCCCCAGTGTACTTACCATAACCCAGTTTATTTACAGTCCAAGTACCATCCAGTGTTACAGAATAAATATGCACTCCTCTAACACAACCTTTCCTCATCTATATATCTGCCAAATATATTTTTTGTAATTGATTTCTATTTGTGCTTTGTTTCAACTCGTCACGGAGCCCATTCCACAAGATTTGCAAAATATTGCATTCTGTTTATATTCAAAATTTACGCAGCGGCCCGACTTCTCTGGAATTGGGGTTGTACTTACCCAACATTTAATAATGTCATAAAACCAGCAAACAGTAAGCAGGAGCCATTCTTATTGGTGCACATAGCATTTTAAAACATCATGCATCCCATCCATGACATAATCATCTGTAGGTCTTTGTGCCCTTGTGCTTACAAGGAATAACCTCATAGTAAAATACTGTATGAACATGTTGTTTCCTCTAATTTCCCTGTGAAAAATATACACTTGAAATTAAAAAGTATCTTACTGTTTCATCTCCATATGCAGACATTTCCTGATCCAGGCCAGGGCTCTTAAAGAAATAATTTGAACAAGGAAACAGCAATGCAGGTGTACCATTTTAACCAATCAGAACGATTAACAATACATTAGTCCTCATCCAATTAGAGTCTAATTATAGATCATACTTAGACAGAGTTAGTGTGAAAAGTTAAAATAGGCAATAGCTTGATGTAGAACAAAATTGCTTTGGTCATAACTGACATTTAGTCGTGATGCTTTTAACCAGCGGTGTAGTGGAAGTTGATGAAGTAGGTGCGCTACTAGGTTGATAGATGGGTTACTAAGGAGGAAGTGGGTAAACACTCCTATATACTCCAGTGTCTTTTTGGCTAAGTGGGTATACTGTAAAGGGCCAGAAAAAGAGATGGGTATACCCTCCACTGCACCACTGCTGTTAACTAATACAAAGATCTTCACACAGACATTTTGCGTGTCTATGTGTCTCTGGGCAATCACACATTTTGTTATAGAGCAGATTTTTAAGTTCCTTTTAAAGGGAAAGCTCAGCAGCTCAGCAGCTCAGCAGCAGCAAACAAAGTCAAAGCCTGAACAACAATAACTGCCACGTTCTATTAATGCTCAGTAAAATACATGCAGAGTAAAATGTTTGGTCTCTGAGACAAATGTAGACTCACCATGCTCTTGCGGGCCTCAGCAAAGAGCCTCTTCTCCTCTTCCAGTCTCCTCTTGGCGTCCTCCTCTGCCTTCTTCTGCTCCTCCTCTCTTCTCTGGCGCTCCAGATCCTCAAAACTGGCGCATATCTTCCCGGGCTTACTGCCCTCCAGGTTCAGTAAGGCCATCAGCGCCTCGTCATCCTCATCTACAAGCTGTGTACGAACAGAACGGTGAGCTTTGAGTAGTGGCCGATGGTGTTATCATCTTTTGCCAGTTTGATGTAACCTTTCCTATTTGTGGGGCAAAGTTTCAAACTTTTCTGGCTTTGCCCAGCACCTTTAAATCTCACTAATTAAAAGATACATCTTGATATATATCTGGTAATCCTAAGTTTTAAGCGAACCAACCAGACAACTAATGCAGATTCAAGGAGGTTACTGCTCTCAGCCAACAAATAGTCCAGCACATAATCTCCTATAAAACCTTAAATTGTCATTTTTACCCTTCTGGTTTGTATGGATTAAACTAAATGAGATAAAAATGTGTTGATTACTGAACTTTATAGGTGCTGCTTTATGGATTTTGTTAGCTTTGAACTGAACCAGGTTAGCTGTTTCCCCGTTTCCAGTGTTAATGCTAAGCTAAGCTAACTAGCTGCTGATTTATATTTAGCGTACACATGTGAGAGTAGTGTCAGTTTTCTCATCTAACCAGAAAGTGAATGAGCATATTTCACTAAATGTGCAACTATTCTTTCAAAGCCATATCAGATCTATAAAGGTATATAAATTATAATGACATTGGCACCAGATATGTTTGCAAACTGAGGTGCTGACACCACAAGAGAATTTTCTCAAAGCTCGCTAAGTACACTTTTATTATATAATATTTTTATTTATTTTTGGGGTGCATACTGACCATGCTCTTCCTGGCTTCAGCAAAGGCTCTTCTCTCCTCCTCCATTCGTCTCTTGTACTCCTCCTCTGCTTTCTTGCGCTCTTCTTCTACCCTCTGCCTCTCCAACTCCTCAAAGCTCAACCTCAGTTTTCCGGGTCGGACATCCTCCTTGTCTTCCTGAGCTGGCTGACCGTCCTCATCTTCTCCCTGATAACACACAAACGTATTTTAAGCACTGATAAAGTCAGTAAGTTAAAACATCAGTGTACAAACATGTTCGGCAGTTCAGGAGGTGTAAATGGAGCATGAATACTACACTGTTGCTCCTCAGTACTTGTTGCTTTACAGTGCCGCTGCTTGTCAGCGTCAGGAGGATACAAAGATGTTGACATAGTGTATTGCAGGAGAAAAAGTGATTTGTCTCTCCATTGAAGTTTTGTTTACCATTTCCAACCGTGCCTCCTCGAAAGCTTTCTTCTCGTCTAGCAGGCGGCGCTTTGCTTCCTCCTCAGCCTGCTTCCTCCTCTGCTCCTGCCTCTCCTTCTCCAGCTCCTCAAATGTCACATTCAGCTTTCCAGGAGTCACCTGCGCCTTGTCCGAAGGCTTCTCTTCTTCATCCTAAATGTGAGATTGCATCGTTTAAATGTGATCCACAATCATTAATGCGGTTGTAAAAAGCCAAAATCTTATTTAATTTTTTTCTTCATGTCCCTACCTGTTGAACAACAGAGCGTCGCTTGGCATCCCTGAAGGAGCGTCTGTTTTCATCGTACCGTCTCTTCTTCTCTTCCTCTGCCTTCTTCTGTATTTCCTCCTCTCGATTCTTCTCCATGTCTTCAAAGTTCATCTTGATTCTGCCTGGAGGTCGTGATGACTTTGCTGGAACCACTCGGACCAGGATTGTGTCATCTCCCTCCTAAAAAGTGTTTGAAAATGTAAGATGATACGACAAAGTCAGGTGCAAGAGGTTGACAGCAAGTAAGTACAGTTATGAGGTTCTTTACTTGAATATTTCCATTTTACTTTATGCTACTGTTGATATGTTAAGTACAAGTTGCTTTTAAAACTTCTTCTTTTTAAGGGATTTAAATATATGTACACTTGTAATGTAATATCTTTTACATTGTTATAAAGAGCGTTTAACTTAAGTACTGTATCTGAATACACTTTCAGCCACTCAGGCTTCAGGTCTTGTAGACAGCATGACATAAACTTTTCAGTGGTAGAGGGAAAAAGGATAAATTCAGGTGAATCTCAGTGCATATCCACCCACACACACACACACACACGCATAGACAGACTGGGAATAAGAGCATGTGGGTTGGGGTCAACTCTCTTGGCCTAATGTCGCCATTTGCAGTAGGTCAGAGTATGGGTGTCGGTCTAAGATAGCAGAGTCTAATTCGGTCACAGTAAGGAGGTCTAGAGCTAATTTAATCACTGGGAGGTGTGGGAAACAGTTGCCAGTCATATGCTGTCTACACCAGGCAGCATTATAACTGTGTCATTCTAGTTGTTTCTAGATCATCAAATCACTGCTTCTTTTTAATCAGGAGACATCACTCCATTACCGATCAAATATTTAAAGGATAATAATATTTTTTGACAAATGGGCAACAAACAAACAAGTAATGGGTTCGAGCTGAAATAAAAAGGCAGAGTGATGTGCTGTGTACACTGGTAGAAAGTAGATACACATAAAAAGCACTCTAGTTAATGTAATTGTAGATGAGTCACCCTTGAGAATAAACACTTTGCAGAGAATGGTGTCACTAGTCGTATTTATGATTTGTCTGCAGCATGACCAGGGCTGTAGTCATGATTTTAAAAACACTGAGGTCATCGGTCAATGGCCCCATTCATCCTGACACCTCCCCGAAAAGAAAGTATCTAACTTTTTTTATCATTTGGATTTTTTAGTTAACTTTTCAATAATATTTTCTGCAAGTTTTATGACATTTATGACAACGTAAACCCTCTGAAAATCATTGATTACCTCTACTGTAATGAGAACCGACTAAGCGCTGTCTCCATTCCCCCTATAATCATGATGATATATAGCTCTATGCATGAAACATCCAAGGAAATTATTAGAAAATGACCCATAAAATCAAGCATTATAGGTTTATTTCCCAACATAATGATTTTAAATGTGGTTTCAACAACATCAACTGACCAGGAGTACAACGTTAAATATGAGAGGGTGAAATCACTCTCAGTAATGTCTAAGTTTTTAACTGCAAAACGCTTTTTTAATTGTTGTAGCTAACACTCTGAAATTCCCCCCAAAATACAACAGTGTCAGCATTAGCTACATCCCTGATCACTCCTGGTGGTGATAAAGAAAAAAGAGACATATTCAAAATTAGAGGCTGAATGAAGACACTACTATTACAACTGGTCGTGACGTAGACTTTTGTGTAGCTCTTGAACGCAGCCTTGTTAACGCCATTATAAGTTTGATTGTTCTTATTGTACTAGAGCAGAATTAGGGCAAAGAAGTCGCAGGTAATTGCCTGTAATTGCTGGCACAAGGATAGTTATGTAACCATTCCCAAGAACGTCATTGTCTAAAGGTATAACAGGCCCTCTATCTGCTCTGTGCTGTTTGGAAATATTCCTTTGATTTGCATTACATCATTTTCCAAACTTCACAGTTGGATATAATAAAGGCAGCCGATTTACCATGAGTTCACCTGCTGCTCATGTCAACAATGCTACTGGTGGTGGCTTGTGTGCAGCTTGTGCCAACTGTTTGGCTCTCAAATGCCACTTAAAATAACTCATCCGAGCGGCAGCTGAGGATTACCTGAATCATTACAGATACACGTACTCTGTTCTCATCAGAAAGGCGGCACGGAGCCATGTAGACATGCTGTCCCACTTCCCAGTGAGACCCTGTACAAACAGTTAAGTCCAGGTGTACTTACCTCAGCTGCTTTCTGAGCCAGTTCTTTCTTTATTTTGGCCTTTTCCAAATTGTCCTGGGTTTCCCTCTTCTTCCTCTCCCCTTCCATCCTCTTCCTTTCTTCCTCTTGCCTTTGTTTTTCCATTTCTGCAAACTTCCCCTTCACACTACCTGAAGATTTCACAGAGCACAGCACAAGCCTTTCAGCTTCCTCTTCCTCCCAGAGCTCTTGCTGAATATCCACTCCTCCCACCCTTTGCATCCCTTTGTGTGTCCTACCTGTGATTTTGGGGACGTAGGATTTTTCAACCTTTGCTGGCTTCACCTCTTCTTCCTCATCACTAGAAGCAAGTAGTTCTTTTATCTGTGGCG
>JAPZEB010000021.1:18134777-18145453 GCA_029783705.1 Chaetodon striatus | reverse complement strand
TTAATTAAAAAGATAGAAGCCAGTCCAGAGCTGTATTCCTGATGGCAACCCACATTTCAAGGTGATCCAAAAAAAAAAAAAAAAAAAAAGACGAGATTGGGAAGAATTAAAATCAAGCAATCTCTAGCATCAACTGTAAATAAAAGATCTTTTATTACATTGATGAGGGCAGTTTCAATGCTATGGCACCCTGAGTTAAATTATTAAATATGTTTTAATTATTAAAAAAAGAAATCCACTGTAAATAAAAAAAAACCCCAAAAACTTTTGAAAACTTCTGATAAAAATGGTCATTTAGAAATTGGTGTCAAATGTTTTAAAATCCAGCAGGTCAAGGCTAGGTTTCTTGAGAAGTGGGTGCACTACAGCCTGCTAAAGGCAGGAGAGAACACAGCCTGAGGAAAGAGAACTATTTACAATGGATAAAAATTATGTGTTTAACACTGTTAATAACCTTTGCAAATATGACAGGGATAACATCTAAAGGACATGTGAAGGCTTCAGTTTGGCAACTGTGTGCTTTAAATCCACAAAGAAAGGACCTCAAAATAATTGAGCAAGGCAGAGGGACTGCAGTGAAGAGTAGTGCTGAAGCTGGCTCATAGACCATGCGCCATCTGCTTTTTGATAAGTCAACAGTAGTTTCAGAATTTCATGTGACACCACAGGACTCTCAGCTCCACGACTATTGTTAACCAAAGGGAGAAAGCGATTTGAGGTGGTGAGCCACATAGGCAAGGTTTCATTCTGAGCCATACAGCAGCCAGTACTTCTTTTACCTATAATAACAACTTCTGTCCATGTACAATGAGGAAAAGGAGTGGCACCGGAGGCCCTCACCTCCTGCTTGTGTGCTGGGGAGTTGGCTCCTTCAGACGACAGACAACAGAGGTCAGGAGATAGTCATATTACAGGCAGCCACCACCTTACCTGAGAGGAACTTTTTCAGTTCATCTAGCTCAGATTGTAGAGCAGCCACCTGCCCAGTGTGCACCTGGCAGTCTTTGCATGGAGGTGGGTGGTTGGCAAACACCTCTTTATGGGCAGCGGGGGAGCAGGATATCCGGTTTCAACCAGGGTCAGGCAGAACAGATGACTCTATAATGAACAGTCTACAGTATTACACCCTGCCACTCAAGTGCAGATGGCACAAAAGAGCAAACAAAGTTTTAACATAAGTTATGATCTGATCACAATCACTGTTGCTGCTGAAATTCAGAATTAATGACAAAGGTTAAAATCTTAAAAGAAAACATGCTAAGGTCTAAGGTCAGGTTTTATGTACAGATACTGATACAGTATATGTTTTATATGGTGGCTGGACTCATCCTTAGAGAAGGAGTTGCTCCTACACATTAAAAGAGGTCAGCTGAAGTGGTTCGGCATTTGATTTGGATGCCTCCTTGACAGCTCTCTGTGGAGGTGTTCCAGCTATGTCCCAACAGGAGGAGGCCCTGGGGCAGACCCATAACATGCTGGAGGGATAACTAATCTGGGTTACCCTTTGGGTTACCTTGCTTAGCCTGCTGCTACCCAGACCTCGATCATTGGTGGACAATGCATGGACAGAAAGTCATTTTCATTACCGTTCTCTTGATGTCTACCCATGACTCATTACTACCCATGTACTCATTACTTTTATCTCATGCATCTTACAACATTGTAGAAATGTGTATGTATTTTTTTTTTTTAAATATATATATATATTTTTTCCAGCAACTTATACAATCATTTTGTGAATTTCCATACTGTTTTGTCTTTTCTTTATTTTTTTTTTTTTTTTTTTTTACATTATTTTAGATATTTTTAGAAACTCACACCTATTTATGCAACTTAATTTGATATTGTTAATATTTTATAACATGTGGTATTAGTTCTTTAGCGTGTTTATGTTACTTGAGTTGTGTTAATTGCTGAAACAATATTTTTATGGCACTCTTTTGGCCAGGTTTGTCTTAAAAAATTGATTTGAACTCCAATGAGAATTTCACCCGGTTAAATAAAGGAAAATCAAAATGTCTTATTTTATTTGTTTATTTGTCTTATTTTAACTGAACAGTGTTTATGCCATGGCCCCCTATTCAATGTTTAATGTGATGTGAGAAATATAGTTTAATGTTTGAGGGTCTAACAGCAATAAGAGATGTACAGTATGTTGATAGTTTATTTATATATGGTTGAATGGAGTTTGTTGGACCACTTAACTATTTATCAGGTGTCATTTATTTTCTTCTTAAAGAAAAACAAATCTTAAAATGTATGCTGCTTTTATGGTAAAGTTTATCCTGATTATATTTGACTTTGATTTTACTTATAATGCCTGTATAGTTCCTTTTAAAACTGTCTATAATTATCTTTTTTTATTATTATTTCTTTAAAATTTGCGTTATTGTGCGTTATTTTACTTGTAAAGTGTCTTTGAGTACTCTGAAAAGCGCTCTATAAATAAAATGTATTATTATTATTATTATTATTATTTAATTTTACATGAATGGAATAGATTTTCTGTTATTATAAAATAAAATTATTTCAGAATTTGTTCATTTTAATTTCCTGTCTTTTATAAATCACTTTAAAACTCCTTTATAAATAAAGATTATAGCCTAATAATCGTTTTAATGATTAAAGTGTGGCATTGTATGTCCTAATTATAGTATTAATGATAGCCTATTAAAATGTGAATATTTTAAATGATATGTATTGTTAGGGCACTGGTGTAGCTTTAAGAGCTGCAGTTTGTTGAGTCACTCTGTATTTATATGGACTCAGCTGTTTGTCGTAGTGAAAGTTGTGTTTTTATAGCAGACATGAGTAAAAACTGAATGAGTTCAACCATACGATCATCACAGGGGCACGGCATGCGGACATGCGCAGTAGCGACAGCGTCGATCCAGCCGATTTGAACAACTTCCTGGTCCGGGAAAATCTGACATTATCGCGATAGACAGCCTGTTCGTATGCAATTCAGCGGCAGGGGCCTGACGCTGGAATGCGAAACTACAAGTTATTTTGTCAAAACAAGACATTGACAAACCTCAGCGTACCATTTTGGAAATATCACAACTCTCCTCGGGACTCAGCCATGGTCCGAGGCACGAGGGAGACTCTGAACACTCGGTAAGTTTTAGCAAACCGTCAGTGGCTAACGCTCGCTGACTTTAGCATGGCTAGCTAGCTAATCCATCAACACCCAGGCTTGTGACAGCTGACCAGCCAACAGGACCAAGCTAAGGTTAGCATTAGCATAGTTAGCTGGCAGGCAGTTGACGAATTGAGTTAATCTTGTTTAAACGGGTGACTTGTATAAGGGATTGTGTTGCTGATTTAGATGCGGGTAACATCGGGCAATCTACCTGCTGCGGTAGCGTTGTTTCCTGTAGCAGCCTCACAGCACACCGGTGTGCTTGTTTGTTTGAGTGATGTACGGAGGCTAACAGATGCTGATAACTAGCCTGCTAGCTAGCAGTGGTATGTCGTCGTTGCTTGGTGCAACAGTATGGCTAAACAAACAACAACAGACTGACAGGCACCCTGCTAGCACTCGTGTGCTAATGTGAATGACCACCAATGTCGCTGGGGTGTTTTGTCTCTGTCAGTGTGTCATAGTCCGTCTGTTTCACCTCTCTTGGTGGATAAATTATGCTCTCCTCGAAAACTCAGGTTGACACACCTCTCAAAGATTGTTTTATTATGTGTTCGTTGTAATTACTGCTGACACATTGGGTGTGTGTGACAGAGATTTGGCAGGCCAGCAGTGCTAATAAGGATTATTGCGAGCACTCCCATGACATTCAAGTTTTGTTTCAGTTCTGTCTGTCATGTCTGCATCTTCAGGGGATGAGACGAGACCGGTTTTGTCAGCATTTGCAGCTTTGGGCTCGTTGACTCTCTGTGTTGGCTCAGGATGGCGCAGGGAGGCTCTCAGCTTGACTACCACATCCTGCAGGACCTCAAGCAGCGTTTCCCAGAGATCCCAGAGGGGGTAGTGTCACAGTGCCTTCTGCAGGTACACACACACACACACTTATTCCTGCATATGCTCTGAACAGCTGTTTGGAGAATGTTGGGAAGTTCTGGCATTCACCTGGGCAGAGGGTTGATTTGTTTTATGATAACTTGCTATGTTTATACTCCTCAATATCAAGTAATATATTTGAAGATGTATCCCTATGACTGACCCACAGTGCATGACTGACACTGCTCTCTGTTGCTGTCCCAGAACAACAATAACCTGGATCTTTGCTGCCACCTGCTGGCTCAGGAGAGTAACAGATACCTGTATGGAGAGTTCCATCACAGTCCAGAGGAGGGGCGGCTGAGTCGAAACCACATGCTGCACATTAGCCTGGGATATCCAGGCTCAGAAGCAAGCAAGGCAAATGGAGGAGCTGCAGGAGTAGGGCGCTCCCTTGTGCACAGCACCAGTGACAGTCACATTGAACCTCAGCGGCCCAGCTACCCGGAGCCACTGTCAGCCCCCGCCACCATGGCCCCCTCCCCAGGTTATAACCCTTTCTTCATGAACGATCAGAGCCGCTCGGCCAGCACTCCCACTCCTCCACCCACAATGCAGGGCATGTCTCCCACATACTCCCCAGTCCCACGTTACACTATGAACCCTATAACAGTCACGCTTTCGCAAAGTATACCCAGTGTCCCACAGGCTCTGCAGATCCCCCCCGGCCACTATCCTAATAGCTCCAATACCACCCTGTATATTCGACCCTCACCCTCCCAGAGCCCTCAGCCAGCACCCTGGTCCTCCTCAGGGGCGACTGTATATCAGCATCAGCAGTCCCCCTACAGTACCCCCACGTATGGCTCGCCTTACAGCTCCCCGCAGCATCAGGTCCAGCCCCAACCACAACCCCAGCCGCAACCCCAGCACCAGCAATATGTCTTCCTCCCTATTAGCTCGCCAACCCTTCCCAGCATGCCCTACCATCACCAGCAACAACCCCAGCAACAGCCAGCTGTTTACAGGCCCTACCACACAAAAAGCTCCCTCAAGAACCAGATAGAGATTACCCTGGAGGGTCCACGACCTCGCAGCAACTCACCCGTGCACAACCCACACCCCCAGGGATCGCTTTATATGGCCACCAGCCCCTCGCCCAGCTCCCCTTCGAGGGGCATCACCATGAGTGGACCTCAAGGCCCGGCATCCTTCCACCCTGGGATGTACCTGCAGCATCAGGGTCCCGCAAGGCCTCGGCCTGCCTCCTCTCCTCAGCCAGGCCAGTCAGCCTACACCTTCAAAATCAAAGTGTCCCCAGGAGGCCAGGCCCAGAGGCCACTCAGCTCACCTCCCGTGGCTGAGGCAGAGTCTCTTCTCAACATAGTAGATCAAGGAGAGCACAACGCTGCACCTGCTCCCATCCTGCCCATCTCCGCTCTGCCAGGGAACATTGTCAGTCAGTTTCAGCATATGCCCCGACGTTCAAGCTCAGGCTCTGATGACTATGCCTACACACAAGGTAGGCGATTCTTGTTTTTTCCTTTTCTCCATCTATTGCTCTGTGTGTGTGTGACTTTCTGTCACTGGTGTTTTCCAGTTGAAGTTGACATTGGACATATGTTGGGGATGTGTGTGTGAGAATAGTTGTTTTAAAGCCTCATCTTAGATGTCTCATTGTTGTGTTTATGAAACCACTCTTGAGTTTATCGCTGCATATCATCTTAGAATTTGATGACTAGGCTATTTTGTTTATTGGTGGTTAAGATATGGACCATATAACTGCAATGTCCCTGGTTTGATTCCAGCTGGGTGTATTTGTTGTTTGTCATCTGTGTCTCTGCATTTATCTACACATTCAGTAATTACATACTATAAACGCTTTTGAAAATTCACCTTATGTTCACCTTGTTGATTTAAAGGTTTATGCTGTAAACCAAACTCTTTCATTTTCACAATTGTATATATTTATACATACATAAGCAAATATTTAAGATCTCAACAGCTTTCTAGAATTTGGATAGGAAACCATTTTTATTAATGAATAGGTCCTCTATCACAGTACATGATATGTTATTTTATTATCACAGTAATGGTATACATCACAGCACAGTAGTTGTTATGCTAATTCAGTTATGGTTTAAGTAACTGTACTGTACTTCATCACATTGATTTTCTTCTTTTATTTGGAAATTACATAGAATTAAAAAACAGCTGCATAATTTAAAACAACACTTGAGTTAAAATCAAAAGAATCAAAACAGTAAAACTAAAAATCTTTCAAATTTGAAGCTTTGCAGTTTTCTGTATTTACAACTTTGCACTCCTGCCTCATGTCCGCCCAAATCACGTTACCTTGCAAGGCAGCTGGATATGCAAGAGTCACAAGTTACAATGAGAGTCCAGCCATGATTTGCTACGTAACGTGCCCCTAACAGCTCCTGTGGTAGAGACAATATCACCAAATCTCTACCACTGAAAACACATCTCCTGTCGTACAGTATTTACTGTCATATCTCCCAACCCTACTTTCCATGGCTATTAGGTGTTCCTACGATCGATGGATGGATGGATGGATGGATAGATAGATAGATAGATAGATAGATAGATAGATAGATAGATAGATAGATAGATAGATAAATAGAGTAAGGAACGTAGGAAGCATATAATGAGAGGGAGAGTGAGGGGGTGAGATGAATGGCAGGAGTATCCATGGGTGAGGGGAGGGGGGAGAGGAGTAATGTGCGGTGTGTGAATTGTGATGTCAGAGTGCCTCCAAGTGGCCAGACAGGAAGCTGAGAGCCGAATATGAGGGTCTGCCTAAAATGTATTTAAAATGTATTTACTCATATATGACATAAACTGTATGTAAAACAAGTATCTTATATGAAAGTGTAGTTATTTCCTTAAACTAAATACAGTAATAAACAAACAATTAAAAATATAATAATAATGAAAAAACAGTAATATAGTATATTTCAATTATTTGTAATAACATGTTCATATTTTGCTGCTTTTTGTTTCTATTCAACCTATAATCATTATATCCACATTTGTTTTACTTTTTAGTTTATTTACACAATTAAGTGTTACTAAAATAAAACTGTATTATTGATAAACAGAAGTCTATAGTTATTAAATATGCTGCATATGAATTATAGTTTGCATTAAGTTAAATGGTGTTTATAGTTCATATTTATATTGATTGTTTTTTAACTGAAGTAATCAACATCAAATAAATGTTTATATTATTAGATAATAATGTTGCATTATTGTTTTACTTATAATAGAATATACCATATAGTAATAATATTACAGTAGGATCCAGAGGTTTGTCACATACAAGTTATGTAAGCAGTAACATGCAATGTGATGTAAGAAATAAAAATATATATTCAATTATAAATACAGTATATGTTAAAAAAGCAAAATTAACATTCTATAACAATGTATACACTTTTGAAGCAAACTATATGAAACAATCTTGTAAACTTATGGACTGCAACCTCTTATAGTCCAATTGTAAATAATGCTACAACTTTTCTTATCATGTAAATAGTATATTTTATTTTTCCAAATTATCATTTATAAATGTGTATTATATTTCAGTGGCATCAATTATTTTAATATAGGTAGTATATAATCATTATTCTATGCATTTAAGTTCGGACATTTTTAGGTTTCAAAATGAGTTTATAATGATGTTAACTCTGTATAATAATACTGTACATGAAATGATAAAGTAAATAAATGATGAAAAGAAACACATGATAATGTGAAACCAAATGTGACATATGGTTGAGAGGATCCCACAGCCCAATGCTGCAACACAGGATGGATTAACAACCAACATGAAAGAGCGAAAGCAGCTCAACTGTGTCAGCCGTCTCCTCTTCCTCTCCAACAGCTCTGTGACGACTCTGTTGTCTTTGCAATTACACACAAATAGCACCATAGACCAATGAACCTCCTCACACTGGGAACTATGGGTACGAGCGGAACACTAGCTATAAACACACATGGCCCTGAAGGCAAACTTCTCCCAACAGCCCTATAAACCATGCTCATATGAAACAGAAAATATCAAGGGCCAGTCCCAGTGGTATGGAAGAATAGAAAGGCCATAATAATCAAAATTTTGTAAGCAAATGAAAATCTTGTTTTGAATTTTGAAGTTGTATTATTGTGTTCAAATTTAAATACACTGGAGTTATAGCATTGAAATATTTTATTTTGTATCCACAAGATCCATGTTAAGTTTTGTTTGAGCAAAAAATGTTTTCAATTGACTCAAATTTCTAGATCCATAAAATTGCCAGTTGAATCTGAACAACTTATTAGCACAAAAGTTTTTTTTTGTTGTTGTTTTTTTTTGGTTGTTTGTTTTTGTTTTTGTTTTTGAGCCTGCATATTTCACCCTGGAAAAAAAAGCTTCTGATATGCATACTTTGTATTATATTTTCAAAATTTCAAAGAGGGGTTTAAAACACAGATTTGCTTTTAAATATATAGTTGCCTAATGCTATAATATTCATATAATGCTATAATATTTAAATTTAACAGAAATTTAGTATTAAAGTATTAAAATGAATCATATGATTCAAATACCTATGGCCTTTCCTCACTTCCTGTACTTACAAACCAATTTGCCATAGAGATGTTTTGTCCTGTAATGGGTTTATATTAAAGGGTAAATTTCATTCAGTGAGAATATCAGAATTTTACCATAATGTTTGTTGTTCTTCTATATATATATGTGTGTGTGTGTGTGTGTGTGTGTGTGTGTAATCCTTTTCCTTTTCCTATATGCAATGACTGGAAGACGGCAGTAAAAAAAAAAAGATGGTGTCACCAAAATAGATAGATATATAAATACATAAATAAATAAATATAAATATATGTGTAAATAAAAGAGATAAATATAAGAATATAAAGTAGTAGTTCAATAAAAAAGAAGGACAACTTTTAAAGTACCAATTTTATTTATTTGAGGGGACTTTAATTTCCTATTGCCACATTTATTTCCCATCTGTTTTTATTTCCATCTGTTAAAATAACCATTAAATGTTCAGTAGGGTGTTAGTGGACGCTGAGTCAATATTCCATGAAACTTATGGCTGATAAATACAGCATGTTACACCTTAAGCAGATGAATATTGACTGAAATAAAAGGAAAAATGTTTTCTGTTTTTTTTTCAATATTTTGACTGAGTTTTGTAAATGGATTAAATGAACACATACAGCACAAAAACTATAGGCCAAAAGCTTCATTTTGTTGAGTAATTTGTGGGGGTTTGAAATAATTTCATCTTCCACACCAGGCTTTTGTTACTTCAACACATGATGACTCCTCCTCTTCGATGCATGAGACATCGAATCAGCATAGCATGCTGACTCCGTGGGAACGACTCCACAATACAATAATCACTTGTCAGTATGGTGATGGTGTAGTTACTGAAACAACTGGTTAGTGAAATCAAAGTCCTTTTTATGTTGTGGCCAGACATGTCAATTATGTTGTTGTTGTTTTTTTTTCCCTTTAACAATAAAAGGCAACTTGGGTTGAATAAATATACAATAAGTTTTTCTTTAATGGCATATTTGGGCTTTCCTCACACACACACACACACACACACACACACAAAGACATGCACACACAAAGATCTGCTGTCAGTGGAGTAAAAGCTTCAATGGCTGTTTAAGTTACATGCTTCATGTATAATCATGAATAATTTGCTCAGTCTATTTTCATTGCACTCAATAATACATTTACTAATATTTTTCACCCTGCGTTTCCATTTAGGTGTTTTTTGTGTGCATATTGAAAATTGAAAAAAATAAAAACAGATAGATGGAAACACACTATTGAGAAAGTACATTAGCATGCAGTTTCTCTAATGGCCACTACGTGGCTCCAAGAACACTATAACTGTAAATGAAGTGAATGCAAAACCCTTAAAGGATGGTCTGGATTTTTTAAAGTTGGGTTGTATGAGGTTCTTATCCATGCAGTTTATTATCCACTGGTGATGGCAGTCAGCATCCCCAGTTTGGAAAAACAGACAGGAGTATCAGCTCAGAAGCTAAGCAATGTACTACTGTGGCAGAAGCAAAATATATTTTTACCACCTAAAAAGGGTAAACCCTAAAATAGTCAATAGGTGTACGCTAAATTTAAAGTTTTTTCACCACTTACTTTGCCATCACACGGCCTTTTTAGACGGGGAACTCAACTGCAAGTGAAACTTAGAAAAGTTCTTATCAAAGCCACAAGCTTCCATTGACAAAAACAATCATTTTACTTCAAAGAACATGGAAGTTGCTGGTTTACCACTGCCTCAAACAGTTAGTGAGTTAGTGTGTGATTTTAATGAGTCCAAAACTGCTCTTTAAAACACCAAGGTGTCTGTTGAATATTGTATTTTTTTCTCTATCCTTCAACATAGAGGTAACAAAACAACGCAATGATTATGATCAAACCAACTTTAAATTTTTTATTTTTTTTTTTTTTGCTTCTAGGACCAGGGACCAGCAAGCCCACCGTCACTCTTTGGCTTGCATGTTATGATAATTATGATAGTTTGCTTTCTTTCCCTTTCCATTTATTTCTTTCTCTCTTTTCTTTTTTGGAATCCAGATTTCCCTTTCTTGGGTAAAGACATGAGCCTCATAGCAGTCACTCCCTCGGCTCTAGCTGTATGTACAGACAAATCTCAGCACA
>JAPZEB010000021.1:18119700-18132634 GCA_029783705.1 Chaetodon striatus | reverse complement strand
GATACACACAGAATTAAACACTGTCTATTATTCACTCCACAACTCCACCAGTTTCTCCTTTTCCACAGTACGAGAGAATTGAGAATAGCTCACCTTCTTGTGCCTCCACAGCATGTTTACTGTCTGCCCAGTTTGCTGCTTCTTGTTGGTACAGCTATTGTTTGTTGACAATGTTCACGTCATTTAACTTTACTATTTGCACTAAAGACATATGGTAATATTAAACATGTACGATTTTGTCAAGACAAGAAAAAGACCTACTTAAGACTCAGCTCGGACTGAGTATCAGGACCATCTTACACCAAACGATCAAGATCTGCGAAAGTGAAATCGCTTGAAAATTCATTCAGTCCAAGGCCGGCATTATTTGGCTGTCAGCACATGAAAGATTTAGGACGATTTTATTTTCAAACTGAAACTAAAGCCTTAACTTCGACTAGGCATGCACCTATTTATCAGCTGAACATCGGTGTTGGCCGATATTCACCTTCATCAGCCTATGTGCAAATAAGATGACATTCACTGATGCCAGTGGCCGATGTTTTTCTATTTTGCCACATCAATTTTTCGCAGGCTGAAGGCTAACAGCCACAAACTTGAATTAATGATCACACCAAAGAAGAACACAGTGACTGCTTGGCAAATGGGCTCTGTGACCTTACTGTTGTGCTGCGAGATGGCTCGTAGCAGCCAGCGTCCTGTCGTCCTGGGGACAATAGAAAACATGTTTTGCAACCAACAGAGATCTTCCCCAAGATGCCTTCAGCTATAATCAGTAAAAACGAGTATCTGTCAAAGGTCAATTACAGCAGTCTCATGATGTGTTCAATGTAATCTTGTAAAATGTAGTTTCTGGTGAGAAACTTGAATAAATGCAGCTGTTTGATGGAGACATTCGAGTGTTTTCATAGCAATGTAAAATATGTTTTAGAATAGGAATTATGATATATAAGGATAAGAATGTATAAAGGTTATTTCGTAAATTTGTTTGAATTTGTTCTCATGCTAAGCTAGTGTAATAAAGGGCAGCTCTTTTTTTAAGTGCAGATTTCTTTGTGTTCCTGGCGCAAAAGGGGGAAGAAATAACAACAAAAACAAAACAAACTGTTATTTCAAACATCAGTAACGCCCCAGAATTTCAAAAGCGGTGTATAGTGTCCGCAGATTTGTTGGCGTGGAAACTAGATGAGAAACGTTGCTATGTAAAGGACTCCCATGTCTATCAACATTAAAACTTAATGGTTGCTGCTTCCTGCCTCACACGTGTGTTGAGTGATGGCCACGGTTAGTTTAAGCCCTGAGCTGATGACACTTAAATTGTTGCGTTATGCACTTCATCACATGAATAAACAGCCTCCGTCATGCACCGCCTCTCTCTGTTTTTGTTAGAAGCGGAGCAGGGCCCCAAGCCAGTGCCGGGGCCCCAGAGGGACGAGGACTTCGAAGGCGCCCAGTGGAACTGTGAAAGCTGCACCTTCCTCAATCACCCTGCACTCAACCGCTGTGAACAGTGCGAGATGCCGCGCTACACCTGAGCTTAGCGCTGCGCTGTAATGCCCCACCCCTGCCCCATCCCCTGCCAATCCTTGGATAGTATAAGCCCCACCCCTCCAAAATCTGCAGAATCTGTCTAGAGGTCTTCCCCCTGTCAATCAATATATAAGCCCCTCTTACCTGCTGAGGAAGAGCCACTACCCCTCTCTGCCCATGTGTCCCTCTCCCTTCTACTACTCCTGTGCACTTTGACCCTGTTTATTTTTCCGTTGGAGGATGATGATTCTTATTCAGGACAGTCGGAGACTCTTATCATAGCAAATGTATAAAAGAGGGAGTGACGCTGCGACTCTGGCAGTGGGTGGGTCGGGGCTTCGGAAAGGTCAAAGCGATGGAGGATTGAGGAGGAGGAGCTACAGTTTACCTAGAGAACATTCCACGCAGAAAGAGAGACTGCCCTGTTTACACAACTGCGCCCATTCCTGAACTGACAATGGAGGCACTTCCACTTTAATCTAGGACCTGTAACTCCCTCTCTGACAGTGGAACAATGAAAGCAATGGTATATACATTCTGACTAATGCGAAATGTAGACTGTACACTGTATCTGGCTCTGTATTAGAGCTCACTTCACTGAAAGAAGAACACTAAAAGACATTTGCATATGAGTATATTCCTGGTACTTTTATGCATATTATGCCACCCTGTATTATGTGTTCAGAAGATGTTGATTTCCTGTGCAAATGCCTCAACTTGCTGTACTTAATAAAGGAGCTGATTCTATGTGACTTGACCACGCACAGCTGGCATGTCTGCATTGTTCTTTTATGACGGAGGCAGTTTGTTTTCAGGTTGTCCGTCAGTCCGTCCGTCCCGTGAACGTAGTATCTCAAGAAGGCCTTCAGGGAAGTCCTTCAAAATTGGCACAAACATTCACTTTGAATTAACGATGAGTGTATTAGATGGAGGTCAGAGGTCAGGGTCGCAGTGACCTCACATACATCTCAATCTTGTGGATGTGATATTTTAAGACGGTCTTGAGAAGATCGACCATACGATATCGCGATACTCACGTCATGATACAGTGTTACTGCGATTTTGAATGTATTGCAATATGCTGAGTATTGCCATAAAACATATTGCGATTTATCACTTTTTTTACAACTGTATGTAGTGGACTGAAAAATTAATTTGTATTTGTATTATTAATAATTTATATGATAAAAAAAATCGATACTTGGCACTGTGTGACGATACTGTCACTAGGGATGCGTCTAAATGATTAAACGTCCGCCCCGTCACTAGTCTGCACCCGAAATATTAGTTGGTCAAACTAATTAGTGTTTTATTCATGTTCAAGGCCGCTTAGCTGTCATGCAGCCGCTCGTCACTAGTGGGGGCTACAGAGCCGTCAGACAGCAGTCCCCCTCCCTGTGGTAATGCTCGAGTTTTAACACAGCACAGTGGGAAATTAGAGAGTTGTCCTCTCACAAAACCAGCACAGTTTTGTAGAACTTTGATCTAGAAAATGAAAACAAGGTAGCATGTAGGCTGTGTCAGAAAAAATGGATTATAATCTCAAATGGAGCAACGTGCAATCACATTCAACTCAAGCATTTGGAAGGACGGCTGCTGCTGCTAGCAGTGCTAGCCACAGTCAAACAAATTTGACATCGTTCACCCGGAGACAATGATCCCGCCCAGTCTGAGAACATAACGCAGCTCGTCACTACAATGTCCTTGCAAGATATGCTTCTACTTCACTTTGTTGAAGGTAAAAGCTTCAGGAAGTTATACACCGTGCCGAGACGTAAAATGATAACCTCCAGGCTGAAGCACATTTACTATAAAATGAGTGTTTTCTTTTTTCAGACTAGTCAAGTAGTCTTAATTAAATATTTTTGCTTAGTTGACAGAAACTTTCCTAATTGCCACACAGAAATATTTCAATACTATGCTGTTTTTTTTTTTTTTCAACCCCCCACTTCTAGTCTTACTGTGGTTACTGTGACCTCACAATTTTTGGCCACAACTCGAGAACTTACGCGTAAATTATGACAAAATTTTACACAAATGTCTAACAGGATAAAATCATGAAATTATGGCATTTTATACTCAATAGGTCAAAGACATTTGGCCGAATACTGCATTGGTGACTAATCTTAGGTGTCT
The DNA here is from genome assembly GCA_029783705.1 of Chaetodon striatus. Taxonomy (NCBI): domain Eukaryota; kingdom Metazoa; phylum Chordata; class Actinopteri; order Chaetodontiformes; family Chaetodontidae; genus Chaetodon; species Chaetodon striatus. The sequence continues at coordinate 18,128,968 of JAPZEB010000021.1, read as the reverse complement.
ACCTTGAAACTCTACTGATTGTATAGATCGTCTGCACTGCCAGGTTGAAGATGTGTGTGAAGCATTAACGTTTCTTGCAGCAGCATCCATTATGTGACGCACCGTCAGCTGTCGTGGCTACACACGAGTCTGGACAGACATGTAGGTAATCTGCAACTTCACTGGTTTGCAGAGGCAGTAATTGTCATTTATAATTCTCCTTTCTCCCCACATGACCCAAACACACCTTGTTTTTCTCCAGTACATGTTTATTGTGTAAGTAATCAAACCCGTGGGAATCAGAAACACAGCAGCAAATGGTAGTGGCATGCACACACACACACTCACTTTCACTAATGTTGCCAGAGGATGCCGGAGAAGTCTCTGACCCTGTCGAACGAAGTCTGAGAAGACGGTTACCGCCACCGCAGGTCCTCCTCCACCGCCACGAGCCTCACCTCTCGTCCAGGTTTGAAACTTCCCATTTTCTACTTGACTCTCATCGTCCTGGTAACACTACTCATGCACGGCACGTTGCACTCTGGCATCTCCTAAAGAACTTCATCATGGACTTTAATTTAGATGCAAAAACTACGTACACTGACTTTTTCCGATAACTACAATAATTTTCTGCTACAGCCTCTCCCTATCTGAAATTTGTTGTCTTCTCACTGGTGTTTACTCTACCAAGCATTCTCATTTCCTACAGGGTGAGAAGATAAGGAGGCATCACATGGGGAGCTGTGTGAGCACATGCTGGGTGGTATGATCATGCAGACATGCGCGCACGCTCGGCAGGCATGGTCATTTGCCATCTTCCTTCCCACTGGTCTCCTTGTTGTGAATATTACTTTAATATGCTTATTGTGCATACTTACATATAATACAACCATTTAAAAAAAAAAGCAGGTATAACTGGGGTTATGCTGCAGGTTTACATGTGACAGACTGCTGTTTATGAAGCAGTGAACGTTCCTCTCAGCAGTACGCTATTATTTGGAAGGTGGCTGTGGAATGTTTTCACTGTCTTAGGTAGCTTCTGTTTATTATCAGTATCTCTGATGCTTTAAATAGGACAAAAGAAAATACAGCCTCTCTTTCGGAGCTTCGTGACACGCTTTAACCCAATCTATTACACTCTGCTGGAGGAAGGAGGCTATGCCAAATTCCAGTTTCTAGTGTAACTCTGGGGAAATGTAGCATTTCCTTAGGTGTGCCCTGTCTTCCTCACTTTGTCATGCTATAACTTCAATAGGATATTTTCCTCCCTGTATCCGTGACTTCCCTCATTGGCCTGAGTTTACATCATTCTCTGCTCTGATTGGTTAATTAGTCCATCAATTCGTCCTGGTATGGGGTCAGTGAATCCATCTGTTCCCTCCAGATTTTCTGCCCAAATTTAAAGACCTACTGGAGTTCCACTTAAAGGGGACGCGGTGTTATCTGAGCGCTGACATTCTCTCCCAAATTAAACTGGCTGGGTTAGATTTCTTTTCTCACAGCCGTGTCTGCTGCCAAACCTTCTGAGAGAGAGCACGGGGCTTCGGTCCAGTGAGTGAGGATAGTCTTAGAGACAACAACAAGTTCACAGTATCAAATGGAGGAGCTCATTTCCAGTCTTGAAACTAACAATAAGCGTTTGTATTTCCTGTTTTTTTTTTTCTAGTCTGTAGTTGTGCACTGTGTAACAGACAGAAAGTTCCTATTACTGAGAGGAAAGTGGGTGAAACTGAGAGTCTCAATTCCTCCTCTTGTTTTGCACATTTTAGTAGTAGTCTTCATAGTTCTTGGGGTTGAGGCAATACAGGATGGCTCCTCCAAAAGAGAAGATGGTTGATCCCCAGGCCAGGCCGTAGCCCCAGTTAAACTCGTGGTACACCCTTAGACTGACTGTCTCTATGAACTTGATGGGGAACAGGATCAAGCTGCACACCTGGAGCACCACTGCAGAGGGAAACAGGAAAGAGAGACGGTGCTAATGTCAAAACAAGTGTGGTAGATACAGACAGATTTAAAACAAAGTGGAAGAAGACTGCGAAAATCCTATGTTCAAACTTTTTGTTTTGGTTCCCTTTCATCTTTCCCCTGACAGCTATCATGGATGTAGATTACTGTGAACACTGGACAGTTATTGTGTTGTATTTTTGGACTGTCCTTGAGCTCCTCCTCTTTGTTTTTTTGCCACAGACTCTCTTCACGTACCTGCAGAGAACAGCATGACAGCCACAGGCTTGTAGCAGCGACTCCTGGAGCCAGAGCACAGGGAGATCAACGCTACGAGGAAGGAGATCAGGGTGAGGGCCACCCCCCCCAACAGCAAGGCCAGTGTGGCAATCTGCCAGTCTGAGACAAACACATACACACACACACACACACACACATGGGGACAGAGAGAGGAGGGAGGAGAGGCATGAAATAACACTGAGATAGAGAGTGACATAGGTAGCTAAAACGAGGTTACTCTGGAGAGCCGTGTCTGCGCTGCTGACAGCAGGGAGGAAAGTGTTTAGATAGACGAGGAGGGACAAAAGGACAAAATAGGTCCCAGGCTGTTTTGGTGAGCCGCAGCAACACTGCCATGGTCAATCTTTCACAAGAGAGAAAAATGATTCCACCCACTAACGTTCGTGGCGAATGACCACAGTGTAAACACACAAACTATTTGTGGTTTGGAGGCTGGGACTAACTCGTTGTTCATATTCTGAGAAGCTGACGATGGCTCATCGTGTTTTGATGTGAGCCACTGGGGATCCACGGCCAGTGGCGGAAGAAGAAGACGACGAAGAAGAATGTGAACCATGCGGTGAATAACCCTCGAACCGAGCACAGCAGATTCTGGCTGACAAGAAGCAAACAGACGCACACACGCCTGGCTACGCACGGATATCAGCGGGTTCAGTAATGGATCCCGATGCAGCAGAAAGCTTCTGTGAGAGGTGACTCAGATAATGAGTATCCCTCCCTCTTGGCTGATGCCAGCTCAGCAGCTTTCTCAGCATTTCATTCAGATTTACTCTAAAAACAGTCAACTGGAAATAACTGCCGTCTCAATCTCGCTTTCCCATCCTCGTTGGAACGCTGAAGTGGGTACACAAAAAGGGAACGTAATGTGTTTGTCAAAAAGAGAGGGGAAAAAAGGTTTGCTTTGTGTAAATAAAAAAAAAAAAAAACTTCATCAGAGGAGTGCGTTTGAGATTTAATTAGCCATGGGACCTTAACTGAGGATTGTTGAGAGACACACTTTATGTTATTGTTCAGAGATTAAGGGTCTGCTCCTTAGTTTTTCTGTGTACTTGCGGAAACAGGAGGTCTGTATGTAAACAGGCGGAGGATATTATGATGAGGCATTTGATTACACAGGAGGAAATCATTTAAAGTACAGTGGGTGGGGAAGAAATAACATCAAAGCATAAAGGGGACTGGTCTCTGCATAAGTCATTCACTACTACAGCGGGTGAAAAAAAATCACACTGAAAGACTTAAATTTAGAGTGTGTCATTTTTTAGTAAGTATACATAATATTGTCTATTATGGGGCCCAGGAAGTAAAAAATGATGAAGCGTTGCCAAGAATATTTCCTCTCTATTGAGGCAGAAAATCATTAAAACATTCTCCAGCGGAGAGAAAGTGACGGAACATAAGCGGCTTAAAATACAGTTCCCACTCTTGTTGGAGGGAAACTTTATTCCAGGGGCCAAGCAGCTCAAATATAAACAAACATCAACGACTTCTGACCAAATATGGTTCAGGATTTAGAGTTTAAAAATGGGCCCTGTCACCACAGGATGTTGGAAAGAGCCCACAAAAAGCAGAGCACCCGCTCCCTCCAGACTCCGGCTTGCACAACACGAGGCCCCCTTGAAGACTGACCCCGTCACATTCTCTGCCACTGGTTTCCTCCCCAGAAAAAAGAGCCGCAGTGACTTGACCTGTCGTTGTCAAAGCCTATCATCGGTGAGGTATCTTCTCCCGGTCAGTTTGGTGCCTTCAGCCCAGCCGGCCTGCGAAGCCTTATCAGTGCGCTCGCGAAAAACAGGAGGATGCAGAAAGTCATCTCATCTCAGATTTGGAACAGACCCTGTTCGCTGTGGAAGAAACACAGCCAGAGTCGGAGTGCTTAAAGGCTTTGACGGGCAGGAAGCGCCAAACTATTAATCTGAGCCCCGCATGATGACAGATGGAAAAGGAGATACAGTACGCGAGATCCAATCTGAGCATTAATTATGGTCCCATGTGTGCATGTCAGGCACTGCTCAAGTGTTAATCGAAAAACTCCCTCAGGGCCCCAGTTCTGTTTCTTTGTCTGAGACAATGGTGGAAGATCTGTGTCACAGAAGAGCCTCCAGTGTCTCTCTTGCTGTCACACACACTCAGTCTCACTCTGTTGTGAGGCAGCAGGATGGAGAAGTTTAAGAAACAGGAGGATGTTCAGCCAGATGTGCCTGGTTCAAGACCTGAGTGTCTGAGAGCAGGAACCTTTACCAGCTCTCTGCATCCAACATTGTGTGCTGTGACCTCCCTCAAAGAAAAGAAAGTCACCCAAAAATGGGATCAATAACGTATTACATTATTAATATGCTTTGACATCACTGCGTCTGACTGAGCCGGACTAGCTCACACACTGGCTCCACATTCGTCCCTTCATCTCACACTGACCTGGTATCCACACACACTGCTCTTGCATGACCGTTCCACATTCCTGCCCCTGTAAACTCTGTATCTTTTATACTTGACCTCTGACCCTCTGCCTAAGTGTGTGTGTGTTAGAGAGAAACTAACAGAGAGGAGTTACTATTTGTGTCTGTATATTTTAAACACTTCATGAGCATGTAACAAAGCCATATCTCATGTTCGCTCTCTAATTCACACTGCATATTATTTTCGCGGACACACACATGCAGGCCTTGCAGAAAAAGCCGAAAACATCTGAGCAGCCAGCTGGTGTTTCAAAACTAACAGGATTTGTTTAATGCCCAGAGCATGACACTGAGGAAATATTGGGGGGCTGACGGAGGAGGGTAGAAACTGATTACTGGGATTCAAATCAATAAGCCTAGCCAAGCACACGCCTGAGGAAATGGGCAGTTTGCTGTGTGCATTTACTGTGGTATGCTGCTGCTGAGCGCTGAGAGCTGACACGGAGACTGCATGTCTTTATATGGCACCAAAGTGCACTTTGTCTGCGCTGACAGAGGAGGATCGGGGCCAGCATGACCCACAGTTACTCATCTCTCAGACAGAAAGAAAACATTTTGTCAGACTAACAAAAACACAATTCACCACTCAGCACACAGGAGGAGGTCAGACGCAGCAAAAAAAATAAAATATATATGGGAGCGCACTCACAAAGAATAAAAGAGAAGCTGGAGTTGGAAACATAGTGTGATATAACCCTATTTTACATTTGCAGGAAAGAGTTGAGACAACTTTTATACTGATAAATAACTGATAAATAACACAATATTAAATGTAATCAGTGAGTTGCAGTGCAGACACAAGAAAGCACCTACAAAATCCAATACAATCTCTGAAAAATAATGTAGTAAATACTTAAATGTTTAGTTTTTCTCATCATTTTTGAGGCAGGGGTTTAGATTTTGGTGGGGACACAGAGGATACGTCCCCCTCAATATTTAGAATGTGTGCATTTGTCCCCCACGGAAAACATAAAGGTAACAAAAGACGTTTATTTTGACAAAATTAATGACAAGTACCCCATAAATTGATTAAAAAAAGGCCCAAACTGATGCAAAAAATCACCAGAATGCAGAAAATTAAGTGTTTGATGCTCAAACTTTTCTGTCAGAGGACCCTCAAACACAACTTTCATGTGTGCACCCCTTAATCTTTAAATGAAACATATGCCCTGTAGTTTGTGCCATTTGTATTAGACTTGAATATACTGTTAAGTGTATAAGCTAATGTAATCTAGTACAGCAGTACCACAGACCATGGCCCAAAGACAGTTTTGAAAGTCTCAATAAAAAATAATATTACAAATTGTAAACTGATGCTCAATATTTTCAGTCAGACGACTCTCAAACACAAAATTAATGACATGTACCCCAAAATTGATGCAAAAAAGGCACAAATTGGTGCAGAAAATTCACTATAATACAGAAAATTAAGTGTTTGATGCTCAAAATGTTCTGTCAAAGTACCCTAAAACCCAATTTTTATATGTGCACCCTCAGTTTTTCAAATGAAACCCATGCCCTATAGTTTGTGGTGTTTGTGATAGACTTAAATATACTGTACAGTGTTCAGTTATTTTGTCCACTTTATAATCCAGTGTGATCTAATGCAGCAGTACTACAAACTGTGGCTTCTGTGGCCTCAAATTTAAAAGAAAATAACATCACAAATTGCAGGGCTGCTGTACTGGATGACATTAGATTTTACAAGGCATAATTTTTTTTAAATCACAGATTTTTTTTTTTTTGCTGATGTTCATGACCTGTTCGCAAACACCTCTCTATCCCTGAATGTCCGGCTGTGATGAAAATATAAAATACTTCCAGATAAAAAAAAACAACAACAACTTCATGGGGACTTCATAAAGAAGTTTCCTTAAAAGAGGAAAATCAGCATTTCTGGAGTGCTTCACTTGTTTCCCTGGTTACTAATCTCCAGGCATCTGGATCTCTGGGGAGTTCTCTGCTCTGAGTTGCCCTCGCTCCTTGGCTGGTGGAGAAACCCACACAAAGGCTCATTTTGTGAGCAACAAAAGGCCAAATGAAACCCCAGCTGGACCGCTCCTGGCGAGGCAGGATTCCCACATCATTCAGCGGCGCACTGGGCAAATGTTTGAGAAGAAAAGTTAAGTAGCCCAGATAGAAAAACCAAACATGTCTAATTCACCAGACTTTGACACTCAGATCAACTTTTTTCTGCACTTTTTTTCTTTTAATTTCCCACGTGCACAGCAGAAATGTGCAGCCCATTGTTCAATGTCTTATTTCATGTGGAGAAGTTGTGCAGTTTAAATTAACCAGGCGATAGCTAATTATAAAGTAATTAACATTTAGCACTCTCCTGGGTGATGTTTTTATAATTCTCACCCACAGAACAGATTGGTTCACAGAGCACTGTCTGCAGGGACCCTTTGTTACCCCTGGGCGCTCTGCATCTGACTGTCATTTGAATATGAATGTGGGTGTCTGTCTGCACCCCGAAATCTGCCATTTTAAGGGTGAAACACCCCTAAAACCACACCAGCCCGCTGGTTTAAAACATCCAAAACAACATGGTGGCGCATCACCCCATCAGCTACAAGAAGTGTGTGAGCGCATGAGCGTGTGTGTGTGTGTGTGTGTGTCTCACCAGTGGCCAGCGTGCTGTTGCAGGACCACTCCGCGGAGCTGACGGGCTTCCAGCAGGACACCCACATGGACAGGTAGTACTGATCATCCGCCGTGACCCACGCCGGGCTCAACACGGCCCCGACATCCAGGCACAGGGCGAGAAAGACGCACACCAGTCCCACCAACTTCAGGGGCGTCAGCGCCGACACCCGGACCTCCTCTGTGCCGCTCACGGATGAAGCCATGTCTAAAGTGTCTTACTCATTAAAAAAAACAAGACAAAGAAGAAGATCATGTGTGTTTTGGGGAGTTTGTGATGTTCCTCAGATCCACGGAATGAGTCGGGTAAACTTGTGCTTGTCCCCCCTGCCCGTGCCCGTGTTGTGGGAAGCTGAATGGGGAGCGTCCCGAGTCCAGAGGACGCTGCTGCCGCTGCTGTGGAGCAGGCGCTCTGCTGACGTGACCGAGCTGCGGCTCTCTGAAATAACACGGGGCTGCACCTGCTGGGTCCTAGTGCCTAGACCTGCCCCCCACTGCACACAGCATCCCTCTCTCTGTCTGTTGGTCCTCACATGCACTGAAGAGGGAGTGAAATATACGAGTATAGACACCGACATCTATGCTCCATGGCTTTTTATCGATGGATGGTTGTGTATCTGAATACAGATACAGAAATATTTTATAGTCAGCTTATTTGTATGTTTCTAAGTGCTGATTCCACAACTAGGCCGGAATATAATTATAATGATTATTTAATGAAAAAACACTTAACTTTTTAAACTACTATTTGAATTTTGAGGGCCGATTTTACTCTTCATAAAATTTTAGTTTTCATCTATCATTGTTTATTCAGTGAGAACTGACAGAGCATTAAGCTCTTTCACAACAATGCCCCATATTCACATTGATATGGGCTATAATTAGGCCAGCTGTTTGGAAATATAGGCAGGGGGACAGCATTTGAAAGTGAAAAAGAAAGTGGGCCCCTCATCCACACCCATCTTTTGGTGGGATGGGGGGTTGGGGTATTACTCTACATATCACTAAACAAAATGCCCTACGTCCCGTGTATAACACAATCAATCAAATTTCCCTCATGTATTTTGTGTCTACTCTATGTTAAGGCCTTGTGTTTTTATTTTGAAGAGCAGAGGAAGTCACATGTTTCCTGGGCTAAAAAAAAAAAAGCCCTCCAATCAATGATTAAAATCAAACATGGATTAAGGAAATTAATGCAAGATATTAAATCATAATCAGGAGTGAACAAATAAATGTTTGACCCCACATGATGGCTGGCCTGTGTATAATATATGAAACAAACGCACTAACATGATGGAAAAGTCCATAAAAACAAATAGCGGATAAACAGCAATAAATGAATGAAGGATATATAGCAACAAAGACAGCAATAAAAACATTACAATGTAGAAAATAAAAACGATAAATAACAATCATGTCTGTTAATAAACCAAAGCAGGAACACTGTACAACGACCACACTGACTCTAGCATACACTTCAAATGATCTAGGATACATATCTGTCTGATATCAATACATCTTGTAACTGGTTCCATTTATTTGGTGCAATTAATAAATAAATACAAATGTTAAAAAAGCTAAAGCTAAAAGTTTGAACTCACAGTGTACAGTGTTTACAACAGCAACTGATGAATTGGCCGAGAAAGGAAAATACATTTTATTTCCACCTGTTAAAAAAAAAGAAAAGCTATTTACATACATAACATGTCTGTGATTTTCAAAGGGCATTCTGGGAATTGAAGACGGCATGAAATGAAGAAGGAAAGTAGGAAAATTTTGGGTACTCAGCGGTATAATTTGCCACACTACATAATTTTAGATAGATAGATAGATAGATAGATAGATAGATAGATAGATAGATAGATAGATAGATACAGTCATTGTGTGTTCATTGACCTTTACCTTGACCCTCCTGTGCAGCACTGCCAATTATATTGCAGAGTTGT
>JAPZEB010000021.1:18059355-18074561 GCA_029783705.1 Chaetodon striatus | reverse complement strand
CCTGTAAAAAAGATTTTTTAGACCTTACCTTCAGGGCTTCCGTACCTTATTCATGCAAGAACTTCTGAATTGTTATCATGAAGGTCTCTTTGGTTTTACCACAGCAACACATAATCACGGACCTCAGTGTTTCATTAACTTGTTTTCAGCTAGTTTCAACCCATTTTTAGGAACACTGAGATCTGTAAGTTGGACACTGAGGCACTATTGGAGTGTTTCATTTCTTTTGCTTTTATGTCTTTGTAAAGCATTTTGTAACTTGTTTGAGAAAAGTGCTGTAAAATTAAAGTTTTCCCCACATACGGGACATTATCTGCTATGAACGAAATAACATTCAATCATTATTGTCTTATGTGAAAAACATAAAACTAAGATTTTGCACAACACTGCCTGCAAAAATAAACGTTTTTCATGTTGCCTCTCAGGGCCTCCGTACATTTTTCATACAAAAACTCATGAATTATTTCCTTGAGGGTCCCTTTGGTGAATGTTTGGTTGAAGTTTTACCCTGAAAACAAATAAACAATAAACTCAGTGTATCATGAACTATTTCTCAAATAATTTTAACTCATTAACAGCAACACTGAGATCAGTAAATTAAACATGGAGGCACCTCACCTTCACTTCACACACCCAGGCAGTGTGGATGAATTAAATCAAAGCACGCGCTCTTTCAAGTGACAAGTTTAACGTGAAGGTCCCAGACGTTCAGAAGAAGAGTCTGAGTTTGCTGCAACGCTTGTAGGAGCAAGTTCGGTAAATAATTCAAAAGCTACAACTCCTGAGAAATCGATCAGATCCTCTCATATTTATTTATAATACCTGTTTATGACTCCGATTAAAGCAAAAATGAATCTGAACTCAAATGTTTAATGGTATGAAAACTTTGTTGAGTGTTAAACATGGAAAAAACAGGGATAACAGTCAAAACAAACCAGCCTGTAGCTGAGATTAGAGCTTAATCTGCAGCGTATAACACAGATCGCAATGCATTATTCATTGTGCGGCGTCCTGAAGACGAGGACAGGGTGTCTGAGATGAGTAAACACAAAATGAGCATGTGTTAATGCAAGTGAAGTTGTGTGCTTGTGTGTGTTTATGCGTGGTACTCAGATCAGTGTCTTCATGTGTGTGTGTGGGGGTGAGAGGGTGTTGAGATAATGTAAGTCTGTGGGAGAATTATTTTAATGGCCCTCCAACAAAAATATCACGTGCTGATTTAAGATGATCTGGTTTTTATGACACATCAGTCGCCTTTTTCTTAATTAACGATGACTGTGCGTTGTGTGTGTGCGGGCGTTGTCTAAAAATCATGATTCAGTCCAATAAAAGATACTGCATCAACAGCACAAACTGCAGCCTCATAAAATCAGCTGCATCTGGACACAGCCTCAATAAAAATTTAATATTACAAGTGTTATAAATTTAGATTTTTCTGTAAGGTTTTTGGATCGTAATAAGCGTTCATGTTAAATGTTAAACAGATATTCACCTTGCACACACACAAAGGGTGAACAGAGTCAATACATGCAGCTCTATGTTTGCTTCTCCACCTTGTTTAAACTCTTACTTCATGACCGAGCGGATTAGTGGGTCATCAGACGCTGTGCTGAATCCTCCTGGGTCTTCTGTTCTGTGTAATTGTGCCTCAAAAGTATTTTCATACATCAGTGAGAGCCCAAGTTATGTGCACCCTAAGGATCTGTCATCTTTGTGTGGATGGTGTGCATGTGTTTCTAAAAATGTAATCTTCCCTGTTCTAAATATGAACTTTGGCACAGTTTACTGTATTCACCGAGTGAAAACTTTACTCGGTGTTGCCTCTGGCTCGTTCACAGACGAGCTTGTTTGTATAAAGAGATTAGAGTTAAAATGAGAAAGCAGCCTGGTTGAGACTGTGTAATGGTGTCAAGAAGAGTCTGAATGATCATACTGAAATGAAACCCAAGCTCTGTAAGGACAAGTCGGGGTAAAGATTAGGTCAGTTTCTAAATTTAGTTTTGGTGTGTTGAGCAACGTTGAGCTTTGACGTGAAGTGCTGGATTTTATCTGTGAGGCCTTGAACCCAACTGGACAACTTAATGCATAAAAGTACGAGAAACACGGGGACAGTGGAACTGAAAAAGAAAAGTGCAAAGGTTAATTTACTTTAATTGTCCATCCATCTATTTTCATCCACGGGAGCCAACACATTGTCACTCCGACCTCGTCACATATCGACGTTTGGTCATGGACTGTCTACATCCACATACAATGTGAAAGGTACCCCGTGTGCATTGGTTGTTGATGTGCTGGGACGCCGTGTCAAGTTCTAGGTTTAGTAAAAAAGAACAAAGGTTTGGCTTTAGAATCTTATGGGACGTGAACATCGCTCCTTTAGTTGAAAGTCGATGTTTGTTGGACCTTTCCACCATCCCTCCCACCCACCCCAGTCGGACTTTAGCAGCCTTAACTTTCGTCCTTGTATGGCCACGTACCACCCTGATGCCGCCAAGGGCCATGAAACTATAAAGGTAACCCGCTGCGTATCATGCCGATGTTAAAGGACGCCTGTTTCTGACGCCACAAGTCACCGCCCAAGCGCCGGATTTCGACAACTTCGGTCCTGGGGGACCCCAAGGCGTTCCCAGGCCGGATGAAATATGTAATCCCTCCAGTGTGTTATGGGTCTGCCACGGGGCCTCCTACCAGTGGGACGTGCCTGGAACACCTCTAATGGAAGATGTCAAGGACGCATCCTGATCAGATGCCCGAACCACCTCAACTAACCCCTTTCGATGCGTAGGAGCAGCGGCTCTACTCCGAGCTTCCTCCTCCTATTTTTCTAATAGGTTTGATTTTAATAAGATATTTGATGCTATGAAAAGCAGGTTTAATTTCATGATTGACAGCTGTGTGTGTAAATCAGTGTGCTCTCAATCTGTGCCGATTCTAACTCCAAATGACATCACCTGAGCAAGATGGCAGCAGCCGAATCCAGGATATTTTGGCTTCATTTCAATACAGTGAGAGCAAGTGAAGACGTGTTGTAAACCTTTATTTACAGTCTATGGCTGTAAGCTTCTTGAAACTTTTTTTTAAAAATGCTGCATGTCTTTAAATTGATGTTTTTATGACCTTGATGTTTTTGCCTGTGACCTGTTTGCGGCATGTTTGCCCTTTTCGGCCACTTAAGATTTCACTGTCCTGGCTGGGCTCCGATCTGTACCTACAAATCTGCTCTTAAGCATTTGCAGTTAGACATTTATTTACACCTTTTTATCACCGAGAAATTCAAGCCAAAGCACTGACATATAAATCTCTGTATTTCAACATGTGGAGTGCCAGGAAAAGCTTGGCAACTGATGAAAACAAACTGATAAAATAATTTGAAGCTTGGCTGTGTCTTTTTTTTTTTTTTAGCTTTTGGGGCATTTTTGGCCTTTTTCTCAAATATGGTCAATAACCCAGAGCCCAACACGACGTCCCAAGAGCCCTTATTTCTATTGCGACATCTTAATAGGAACGAAATAAACACAACTCCCTTCTTTTATGGCTGTTTTCCCTCCTCTACCCTTTGACCCAGTGCCAACTTCCATCCAGTGCCAAGCCACTGCCAGGGAGATTTGATCACCTAGTGAGCATGAAGGGTGTTGTTTGGCCTTGTCTAAGCATCCCTAGGCTCTCTCAGCACAACAAAGCCCAGCTCGGGCTCAGGGCCACGCAGTACAGTCGAAGGTGTTGGTGGAAAAGTCACGATAAGTTGATGAAACTTTCCACGAGGAAACGCTCTCATTCTTTTCATCAAAGGCTGTAATGGACTTCTGGGACTTCTCAGAATCAGCTTAAGACAGGATTTATGAAACCACTGTCAGAGGGCGGTGTGTCTAAAAATGAACACAAAGCTGTATTTCCAAATCAACAGAAAACACACGGCAGGGTTTCTCAGAAGGCGGAGAACATCAGAGCAAGATTTTTAATGCACTGCATGGAGGTGGTCATTATGATACAATGCAAAATTTACACTAGAACAGCTTTGAAAAGCGCCAGATGTTGTTTTACGGCTCACTTTGTCATTGTATTTGCATGGGTTTTTAAATCAGTGCCAGCTGTCATATCAACATCTATTCAACATTAACATGCTTTGTGGACGTGACACACAAAGAGGGTGTAAATAATTTAAACCACAAACCTAAACAACAAAAGTTCTGCTCCTCATTATGAACTCACAGTGTAAATAGTTTTTTATTTTTATGATTTTGCTAATTTTGAGAATAAATTACACCAACAAGTCATAACCCAAATCCACATTATGTCCCTGCTCATGCTGGGATATTGATGCAATATGGCACTGTTGTTACACTTAACTCAACTCCACTCAAATTTATTTATGACGCACATTTAAAAACAACTCACGCGGACCAAAGTGCTGCACAAAAGGAAAAAAAAATGCTAAAAATGCATACACAAGAGGAGTTGTAACTGTCATAGCAACACACACAGGCACACATGACGGAAAACCACATCAGGGGGACTCAACGTTAATGAATAAAGGTCGGTTTTGAGCCTGGACTTGACGATCACCTTTGAGCTTGTGTCTGGAGCATGGGACAGCCAGGAGCCCCAGGTCAGCTGACCTGAGGGACCTGGGCATAGAATAGGGAGTAAGCAGGCCTGTAATGTAGGATGGGGCCAGACCCTGGTTATGACATCACATATGCAACTAAGGGACACGCCTTGTGCTTCTTGAGGATAAAAGCTTGTGATCTCTGTTTCTGTTAAAGTATCCAGATGTTGGCTCTTACCTGATATGACTTCATAAAGGCTGTAGCGGTAGCGGAGGTAGTCGTGGCCCTCGAACCTCTGCGGCACCTGGCACAGGACCCGACACTCCGTATCTGCTTTATAGTACTCCACCAAAGCCTCCTCAAACATAACGATGGCTCCCTCGTAGTCGCCTTTATCATACAGCCTCACTGCTGCTGTGAAGGAGCGCTGTGACAGGGGAGAGACGGAGGATCGTGAGAGAGACGAATGATGGGACGAGTATTTATGTTCAGCAGAGCTCTTTATGGTTTGCAGCTTGTATTAATCATTGACATTTAGAAATAGGCAAATATTTGTTGTTCACTTTTAAAGTAAACCTGTGACCAGTTCATAAAAGTTTTTACGAGTCCTCTGGTGCACATCAAGTTTCCTGCAGCAGCCGCAGTCATCATTTGTTTGGAATAAACAGAGGAAGACGGGGTTGGGTCAGCCTGAACATTTGCCAGGAAGGATTCCTACTGTCACGTCTTTATGAAAACAATTTAAATGTGTAATATACAATAATTTATGGTCCCCCAAAAAGTTTGCTTAGGCCTGAGAAGTAAAGGTAGGTTACTGACGCACAATAACTTGTGAATAATTAGTCATGCTTTATTAAGATGAGGTACAGGTGGTATGAATTAAGGATGGCGCAACATTAGATTTTTACCTCATGCTCATCGTGGCATGTAAAATCCATCTTTAACTTTGTTCATTGTTGGTTTTGTCTCTATTTTGGTGAATGTATTGCTCTCCAAATACGAGTATAGTGAGGTGGAGAGAGAGTCTGTGACCATAACTGTACCATAATCATACAAGAGGAGTAATTACAGTTACTGAATACTGAAAAGGCAGCCAGATGGCATTAGAGGAGGGAGCCATGACAAAAACGTAAAGAAATGGAAATGATCTAAGACAGTGGTTCCCAACTGGTGGGTCGCAGTCCAAAAGTGGGTCAGGGGTCCATTCTGAGTGGACCGCAAGAGACTCATGAATGCGTCATGTTTGTAAAAAACACTTTATTTTTAAGTACAGTGAATTTCCGGCACAGAGCTTTTATTCTGCCGTTTCCCACTGTAGAGTGAGTGACTAAGGGACAGCTACTGGACAGATGGAGCTTCTCAAAGTTGAGGATGGATCCTTAAACGGCTGAATTTCAAGGAAACTATGTCATCAAATCCCATCGAAGGACCACCAATGTCAATAATCCTTCGAATTCTACTGAGGATCGAGTCCTTCCTTCAGAGAATTCTCAAGGATGCATGTGAGTATCCTCAGAAGTCATTAAGTACCCACAGTAGTGCATGATTTGCTGGAATTAAAGGCAGGGCCTCGTCAACGTCACACTGTTCCAGTGTGTGTTCGCCAAGTGCTAGGAGGGAGTCTTGCCTAGCCTCTGTAGGACATGACTCGGAAGGAACCGTCCTACCAAGAAAGCATCCTTGACTTTGAGAAGCACTTGAGAGACAGCGAACTAGCTGAACGACATGGCCAAACACAAGTATGATATTGAGTATATTTAACTGTGTGGACCTTAAACTAATGACTAAGGAGAGATCTGGACTCCAAGTTTTAAACCAGTTGGGAACCACTGATCTAAGAGATGCTGGATTATTTACACAATATTATCATTTATTAACGTGATATCAGTATTTCATTTTTAAATATCACAGTTATCAACACTGGTATATACGTCATTCAAACACCCGTAGTATGAATGACATATTAAAGTAAATGAATAAGAGGAAAAAGGATCCAAAACTCTTTGACATTCAGGGCCTCACTGCAACCAGCACTAAAAGGCCTAAATAAGTTTCCAGTCATTAAACTGCACGGGCCATTAACACAATGGCCTCTTCGTACAGTGACAACAGCTGTACTTTTCCCTTTAGGAAAGAAATGATTTAGAAAAAGTAGCAAGACATTAGGGAAGGCTTGAAAAGAGATGACAGCAGGTCACACTGATTATCTGAAACGTGCTCAGGTAAATGTCAGTATGTAGAAGACATGAAGGAAAAGAGAGAGTGAGAAATAACCAATAAGGTTAACCAGTATCTGAGTCCTGGCTTACCTGGTGAGGCCGCGCTTCTCTGTCGACAAAGTGCTCCTCCTCGACGCCCTGCAGGTCTTTGTACTGCTCCAGGTTCTGACCCATCTCCACGTGCTCTGGGTTGGCCTGGAAATAAGTGTGAGCCGCCGCCGCTGCCTTGTCAGGCTGCTTCAACTGAAGAGAGACACAAAGAGAGAAGGAAAGGTAACGTTATTAAATGAATAATAACAGACGTCAACACAGCAGCTGAGCTTTGTGTGCTGCTCCAAAACCTGTAAATCCACTAATTCACCTTTGCAGTCAATGAAGTTAGTTAAAGTCAGTCATCACAGGTCAAATGAGTGAGTTTGTAACTGCAGGAAGGTGTCTGCTTCAGACCCGACATAGGAAAGTGTCTTATTTTGTGGGATCTTCTACAGACGGATTTAAAGCTGCACTCTTTGGTTCCTCTCGACCGTTTCAAAGCTCTGTTGCAGGACACAATCTTCTATATGCCAATGTCAGGCTGTATCTTAGCTAGACTTTGTAATCATGTGTAGCTGCCCTTGCTCTTGCCTTTTTATGGTTCACTTCTAGCATATATTTTAAAATACTTTTTGGCTTTTCTTTGTAGTAATCTTATTTTGTGTTTTATATTGTTTGTTTTAGAGCAGTCTATTTTTTATTCCGTATTTTTGTTCTATGTTGTCTGTAACTTATGTTGCTGCCTGTCTTGGCCAGGACACTTTTGAAGAAGAGGTTTTTAATCTCAAGAGCTTCTTCGGGTTAAAAAAGGTTAAATAAATAAATAAAATAACATTTTATTGAATCAATCTTTCATACGTTTTAGTATTAAATGTTCAACATAATGTTAAGAAAAGAGAAATGATGGACAGGTCAATATTATTAAAAACTGCTTTTAGACAATAAGAAAAATCAGGCAGACAATCTGCAGATGTTCTCTGAAGCCTCTCCTCCAGGACAAACAGACTACCTGCCATGCTTTCAGCCATTTTCTAAGAAGTGATTCATGGGAAGCAATTTGGAAGCCACTTGAAATAAGTAATATTTCTGATTAAGATTTAACGGAAAGCAGAAGAACTGGAGAGATTCACAGGAATGCACTGTTTCCATCCACATCCTGTCATTAAAGAGCCGTCATTATTATAGTTAATGTGACGGATGAGGTCTCTGCACTCGGAGCATATGAACCTGATGGATGTTGGGAGGATCAGAATGAAATAATCACCACAGGCATCCCATCCTCCCTCTAAGAGATATATCTAATGTAAACACATGAGAAAAGAGACAGTTTAATGTTGCGGGCAAGATAAGAGACACTGAGTGGCAACGAAGCGTTTGTTAATGTGTGTTTGTGAGTGATAGTGATACAGCGCAGACATCCTGTGTCAATGACTTCACATGAATGAAAGACAGCAGCTGTCATGGATCAGCTGGTGCACTGGCAGCCAAAACAGACAGAAACAGTACATTTTACAAACGTAATAAAATGTGTTTATAGATGTCTTATACATTAAAGTTGATGACCACTATGCATGGGAATTCATTCACCATATATTGTTATTGTTTGCACAAATCAGAACCAGACAAAAGGATATAAAACAGTATAAAAATAGTACGCAATCAAAGACAAAAAGCCCAGAGGAACTTATTGTGCCATAGTTAGGGCTGGGCAAAGAGACTAGATATCGTCTAAGACTTTGGATGTCATAATAACTTAAGTGTCATCTTTTCCTGGTTTTAAAGGCTGCATTACAGTAAAGTGATGTCATTGTCTGAACTTAGCACACTCTTCTGGTTGTTTTGTTATTTGCCTATATATATATCACACACATATATATATATACTGTATATATATCACAACATTACTGATGATTTTTTGAGAAAATCTCATTCTATAAATTGTAGAGAGAATCAATAGTTAAACCCACAATAACTTATTTGAGGTATTTCATTAAATAAAAAAAGTGATATTTGATATTCTCCATATTGCCCAGTCCTTTCCAGAATTAATATCAAACAATACCCAAAAAGGAACACGGTTTATAAGGATCATTGATTAATCTGCCAAGTGTTCTCTCAATTATTTAGTCCATAAAATGCGAGACAATAGAACTAAATGTTGATGACAGACGTCCAAAACCCAAAAAGTTTAGATTTTTTCTGAAAATAACACAGGAAATAATCTTCATGTTGTAAACAGTGCGCTAAAAATGTATTTGCTGGTCTAGACCAGGTCCCTCAGGAAGTGCGCTGGGCTTTGAGGCCAATTTCCATAGTGGCCAAACAGTGGAATTACAACTGCCAGGTCCGTCATGTGATACCCTGCGACTCAAAAAAGACTTTTTCCCATTAATTTACATTACGAAAGTGACGTCTGTAAATCATTGAATACATTTTTGAGCATCATAACCCCTGTGAAATGACTCCTTTAACTATCACAATTTAATTCGTTCCATCTGAATAGCATTTGGAAACTCTACAAGACCCACACGATTCAATTATTTTATCCCCTTTGTCTACTTAACAGAGCGCTAAGCCAGAAGTAACGGGTTTGGCTGGTAATAGTCTGTAGTGCACCTTCTCTATGGTCCGCACAGTGCGGAAGCAGCACCCGGTCATCCAGGTAATTTTATGTGCCGAAGTTGAACCATTTTGGCTTCAGGCACCACCAATCGACTTGAAATGAATGGGGCCCTGCTACCAGTGCTATACAAAGGTCTCTCGATACATCCATGGTCCTGACCATAAACTGTATATAAAGATGGACGACATGATAGCTGTCCAAAGTAAAGCCAAAAAAAATCTCTATTGCCCCCTGGTGGCTGTATTAAGTACAGGTCATAAACCCCGTCCCCTCCATGTCAGCAGATGGGACATGTACACCTCAAATGTTTGTCCCAAAAATGCTTTCTGACGGTTTCGGTGCTGATGTAGGTTCAAGTGACTGTTTTCTGGATAAGTTTGTTTCATTTAGTTATTTGATGCTATTAAAATTAGGTTTGATGTCAGACTGACAGCTGTGTGAGCCAGTTGGTTTGCTTGTGATTAATGATGCCGGTCAGACTGGTGTAGGGGCAGACTGCTTCATTTTTGTACAGCGGAAGAAGGTGGAGAGGTGTCGTCCATCTCTACATACAGATGTTAGTCCAAATATATATCAAAACAACTTCATAATTTGGATTTTAACATCTTTCTGAGGTCTCTACCTTTTCTGTTTACGACTCTATTTGCCATGCTTAGATCAAATGTTGCAATGCAGTGTATCACAGCTGATCCGTTGAGGCGGCAAAGGAGGCAAGTAGTAAAACAAAATGAGAAGTTATTATAGTTTTATTACCCTTCTCCACCATGACCACCACATTCCTTTAACATCTAAGGTATGTAAACTTCCACGCTGGTATTACACAACACACAACAGTTGTGGGTCTGCTCAGTCCAGAGCTCCCAGATGTCTGCTGGTGGAAGCTTTCTTGTAGCTTTTTAAGATACTCTTTTATCCCTTAAAAAACACATAATTTTGGAAGAACTCAACCATCAGAGCACGCCTGGTCCTTATCAGATAAGATCCTAATCAAGCTCAAGCCTCGACATGGGTCGCCTTACACAACCACCTCACACAATAACCCTTCTCTTCACAGGTCCATGAACTCAACACAGCCACATGTTACACTCAAAAGAAAAACAGTCGAAAATACATGCTGCCCCGTGACCTGTGTTGCATGTCAATCTGCTCTTTCCTCTTTTTTTTTCATTCATTCTTTATAGCATACAGTACAAGCAGCTTATCATAAATCACTTTTGAAAAGAAGAGTTACGTTGTGTTAGACAGAAACTGGACTGGGTAAAAAGGGAGTAAAGCAGGAAACAGAATGATCACATGCTGAAAAAATAAAAGACAGATTCAGAGAGGTGAAAGTAGACAATATGAAGACAGAGCTTGCTCTTGTGAAGAATCTGAATATATCTCGCAGCAACATTATCTCAGTATCTCACAGACATCTGACTGCATTTGTTTAAATCCTTCATGTTCATAACAGGTGCAAATGTAAAGCAGATCCCAGTGTTTCACAGTTGAGAAGGTCAGTCTGGTGCAGCTGCCAAAAACATAACTGGCGGAGAGAGCTTCTCCACACACTCAGGCCCCTGTTTTGCCACTCATGTTTGCCAGGAAAGACTTTTGTTGTTATTAAAAGCTTTGTACATTTTGTATTGTTTTCATGAGGAGAATTAGCGAGATAAAGCTTCCCACATTTATATAGGATTTGGAAAATGTGTAGTTCAAGAGTGGAATGACCTTTTCTGAAAGTACGGACCCACACAGATGCAAAAACAAAGCACTTTGTGTTTCCACAAACTCCGCACAATACATCATTAAACACAAACTCTGCTCTCATAGAAGAGGCAGAAATTCTCTTTCCCACAAACAACCCACTTCTTTATGAAGAATGACTTCCCAGTGAGACAATATTGGGTCTCTTTCATGTGGTAGCAGAGGAGGCAGGAGAGAAAAGCCCAGCTGGACATGCTTGGTTACCCGTGAAAGGCCAAAGAGTTGATGTGGCGTCGAGTGCATTCCTGGTCAGATCACCTGGCTGGAGCCACCGGGAGACACGGCCTGACAGCTGGGGCGGTTGAGTGGCACATACTCAGTCTTCTTATGTATTCATGTGCACTGCATGGCGTGTTTTATAAAACACTGTGTGTAACAGTTGAAGAACAACTCCTTAAGTGAATAAAACCAGAGTCCTGATTAAAAACTTTCAGTTTCTTGACAAATAAATACCACAAAACTTCAATTAAAAGCCTAGTCCCAATTAAACGCCCAGTCCTTTTACTAGCCTGGTGTGGCTACACATTTTGACAAATTAACGCCTGTTTTATTTCGATGCCTGCTCTGGTTGTCAAGCAGTTCTTCAGATGTTGAAAACTGTGTCGTTGGCATCCTTAAATTATGTGTCCATTTCTTGATTACCCTGTAGGTTATTCATATTCCTTTAGTTCGTAAGGTTCCTCAGATCAAAGGAATCAAAACAGTTTTTCATAAAAACTATTCCAAGTTGTGAGTATTGTTTTAACAGGATAAAGTGAGGTTGTGTCGGTACGCCAGGTGCTGCAACTCTCTTTGTCTCTGATGCACTGTCTATCGGAGCTAGATCAAATGACTGATTCATAATTGATATGTCATCTGAAGCCTAATTTTTTACATAAGAAATATTCTACTGGTGTAAATAAACAATTTGATTGTATTTCACATCTTTGCTGAACAACAGTTTTGTGTGAAAGGAATTAAAGGCCTGTCCCAAATGTTGAGCTTAGTGATTTGAGCAAATAATAGCCCAGGCTATGAATTGAGGTTTTACAGTATATTTAAAGGAGCTCCAAGCAAAATTCACAGGGTATGAATGTCACGGTTCTCAACATTGAGGTGGCTAAGCTGGCAGCTAGCAGCTAACGGTGCTGATGCCATAAACAACAGTAACAGTGCTGACCGAGCTAACAGGACGGAAACTAGACGGTGGGCACTTCGCTTCCACGACACTGCCTTCCCATTGTTAGTAGTAACCGCCATACGAGCACAGTTCAGAGCAACGGTAATGAGCTAGCACAATGGATACACACATGCAATAACATGCACATGCAGCTGGACCAGCTTACTACAACAAACCAAAGAGAAGCTCAGATTACAACACACACAGAAGGAGCGTAACTTCATTCTCTGCTAAGGCCGCCATTGCTTCTTTATATCTTTACATAGCAAATCGTGGTTTGCTGCTATTTTAATGCTCTGATTGTCACATACAGAGCCTTTCATGGAAACATCCCTTGGAGAATGATGCACATTATCCAAACTACATGACAGTCAACAGCACAGATCCCTCTTGACTTGCAACAAAAACTTCCTGTATGCAATATGTATGTGAAAATGTACAGAATAACTGACTGCACTCAAATTCACATTCAAAAGTAAAAGTTAAAACCAATTTGCTGACTGAGTTCTTACAAAATATGCAGCTGTAAATAAGAATCAAGTAAAGTAGACAAAAACTGCACACTGAGGGAACCCGAGTAAGCCAGAAACTCAATTGCAACACTTGAGCACACAGTAAAATGTGGAGTGCATTAGACGCTGATGAAATCAGTGTAAGTGTATCTGGGGGTGGACTTTTTTTTTTTTTTCCTCTGACTGATGGCGCAACCTCAAGCACACAACTCTGCTCTATCGTGTGTCCTCTGCTGCTGCATTCCTGACAAAGTCTCCCCAAGGTTATTCACCGAGAACATCCTCCTAAAAGACGCTATTGTCATCTTAGCTTTAGTGGATTTGATAATCATCTGCTGTTACGTTTAGTCCAGACTCCGGGAGACTAAACAGCTAAGATCACAGTGGCTGTGGTGCACACAGGAGGGAAGAGGTGAGGGGGGAAGTTCAGTCTGCAGCCACAGATGTGCACTCACCTGCCTCCACCTCTGGTTCCGGCTGCCCTCTGCCCCTCGGGGACAACCTGGCTCAGGCCTGAGGGTCGACTGGAGGAAGAGGGGAATTACTCTACAACACCATCGCAGCACAAACACAGCTGTGATCGCCTGCTGCCAGATCTATTGTCCTGAGACTAGACATCGCAAAATCTGGGGAAGCCTTGAACACGGGAGGCTAACTCCTCAGTCATAGCTGACATTATGCTTTAGGAGGGGAAAAATATCAAAACACACCATGGCCAAACTCTAAAATTTCCATTTGATAAGTATAAAAATCCTCTCCAGGAGTTAAGTGGAACAGAAAGACCAGACCTACTGTGTGTTTCAGAGCAGACTCTCACTTGGGTGATAATTGATTTATGGTCACATTTAACAGCACCTGAGCTCACACATACAAGACGGTCATTACTACTTTATGGAGACAGATAATTCAACATGGAGAATTTCTGGGAGTATGAATACTGTGTCAAACTGTCAAAAACCCAAAACAGTCCAAGCTCGGAGGCTCGGAATTGAAAACACATGCTCATATATCAAACAGCGCAAAGTGAAAGGTTGAAACACCCCCTCAGGATGACAGAGCAGAAATCAATCATGGGTTTAAAGTGAGATTACCGTTATACTGAATGGTGTAATGGAAAACAATGCAGCCTAGAAACAGTCACGTGTGGGTAAATCAAAATGACTTGTCTCTCCTGGGTCTGCCACAGAGGAGAAATGGATACTAAGAAAGTACATTTCTATGAAACGCTTAGCTGTTTTTAACCATGCTCCCCATAGGATGGATGAAAGCAATATACTTGTTTAGTTTCTTCCAACTTGCAAGTCACTTTTCTGATTATTTGATCTGAACTCTGTCAGTCAATTCATTACACAGAACAAGCTTTAAAATCACAGCAGCTCTAAAACTCTGCCACTAAAAGCAAATCTCTGAACACACTCTGAAGTGTACCTCATGTACCACATGAGTACATTTTTCCTCTCACAGGAGTTTCAAAGGCGCACCTGTGGAGGTGAATAACTACCACTCAATCTGAGCCCTCAGTTTGCCCCCTTCACTAAACAGCAACCTGTGTTCAAGCTGCTGGACCGCCCTGCCACTCTGAGAGGTGTGCTCTTGATGTGGGCACAGAGCGGTGCCAAGGCAAATGCACATTTGCATGCCTTTCTCCTCTGGGTCTCCTGCTTGATTCACAGGTATGTAAATAGGCCTGGGCTGGCGCCACAGACGCAGAGGTGATGTTGTGACAAAAAGCACGTATCCCAGTACCACAAACGAGCCTGGAAACAGTTACACAGATGGCTTGTCATGGGCAGAGTTACCACCCAAAAAAATTAGAGAGGAGCTTGCAACAAGTGGTCAACGAGCGTCAAACCTGGCAACCGCAGTCCCAAATACTTGAGAGACAAGCTGCTTCAAAGAGTTTTTGCAGCTCCCAAGAGGTTAGCAAACACTCGTGAAGTAGACAGAGGTGAGTGTAAAGGTTAACACTGGACACAAGAACAGCTGCAATAAATCAGAAAACGCCCACATGCAGCGAGGATTTAGAGGTTAGAGAGAGTCCTGCTGCAGGTCGGTGTCAGTGCGCTCCAACCGAAGTGCTTTTCATGTGGTTGGACAGTGTCGGAAACCCCCTTCCACCCACAACTGTCTGACAAAAGATTTTGGGTGGATACTGTGTCCGATCATTTCTGGAACTTTCTGAAACTGACAATCCGACATTCACACCCACTTCATGCCGTGATTGGCCGCATGTCAGAGGTGAGAAATGAGACGGGGTTTAAATTTCTCTCTTAAGCTTTTTCATTTGTTGCACAACTGTCACCTTTTGTGTGCCAACAACACTGCAAATACCGTCCAGAGAAGACTAGAAGCGTGTGCTGTATCCTC
>JAPZEB010000021.1:18038903-18050098 GCA_029783705.1 Chaetodon striatus | reverse complement strand
AACATTAAAATCTCTCAGCATCAAAGTTGTTTAAAGAAAAGGCGTATCACTTTAAATCAGTTGTTTATTCTGAAATCTCCTTTTCTCCTCTGTGGTGGGTATTCCATCTCACTGCCGAGTCGTCCACTAAAATTTTTTAGCGAACAGCACGAGCATTAATGACCAAGCGTAATTCCAGCGACACCTGCAAGGTGCGCTTGTTGCCAAGCATCCAATAGCTTTCTACTAGTTGTCATTCCTGACCTGACAGAGGCTTGTTAGGGGCCACAGTTTGACGCTGCAGCCAGGTAGCTTATTACGTGTAGGATACAGAAAGTAAAAGTGCAGGCTGCACTTTGAGCAACTATGTGTTACAGGCATCAGGTTTAGACATTTCAAATTAGTTTGTGAGAATGTTTGGTATAGCTACTGTTGCTACAGAGAAGAAGCCAGTCAGACACAGAAACAGTCACATTCATAAAAAACTGATTGCTAATCTGAAATTAAACTGATTTACACTATTAAGTCTCAACAGGGTTTTTATTTTATTTTCATTTATTTAACCAGGAAGTCCCACTGAGATTGAAACTCTCTTTTACAAGAGAGTAGCAGCCAATCAAAACACATTTAAAATGCAATAAATACAACATACAACACAAAAATCCACAGTAAAACAAAAACTATTCAAACACAGTGGGCTCTTAAGAAAAACAAGCACATGTCCCTGTCACCACATTCTTTATGATGCCCTTAAATTCACCAAGAGATATTAGTGTTTCTAATTTTAGATCTTTTTGAAGATTGTTTCATGTCCAAGGTGCACAGTAGGAGAATGCAGTTTTCCCCAGGACTGTTAAAACCCGGGGCACATTGAAAGCAACCACCTGGAGGAGCGTAGCTGATAGCCACCGGAGCCGACACACAGAAGGGTGCAGAGGTAAGCTGGAAGTTTTCCCAATATTACTATATAGATAAAAATATACCAGTGCTGCTTCAATGAGTGGTCACTGATGTCCAACACACCAAACCAAAGTTACTTCGCTTTTGTAATAAAACATAGAGATGCATGGTGTATCAAGGCTACGTAAAATGGAGGAGGTTGCATGCATATACAATATGTCACCGTAATCAATCACAGACAGAAAAGTAGCTTTTCTTAGCACTGAAAGTAAAACAAGACTTATTTCTAAAATAAAAGCCAATCTTCACTTTAAGCTTCCTAACTAGAGCAGCAATATGTTAGGAAACTTAAAGTGACGACTGACATTTATTTACACTGCTCATCTTTCTCATGTTTAATAATGACGATGTCTCAACATGATCAAACAAACCAAGCTTTCCAAATATAGACGAAGAGGTCAGGTCTGCAGAGGAGTTGTTCTCTGACACAGAATAACTGTTAAGCTGCTTTCACAGTGGAAAACACACTAATAACCGCCCACCTGCAGGATCATCCCTCCCCACAGGGACTGTGTAAAATACAAATACAGATTCCCCTTTTCTGATTGCATTAAAATGTCAGCTTTTTATGTACATGGTTGTGTGTTCTTTATTCTATGAGTTTTCCTAAAGTAACATTTTAAAAAAGTGCAGGATATGGCCTTGCTCACAGTATCACAATATATCGCAGTATATTGAATTGTAACCCCTGTATCGTGATACGTATTGTATTGCCAGATTGATGCCAATACACAGCCCTAGTGTCACTGGCAAAAGTGCAAGCTGGCTTGTAGCTGCATACTTAAGTTTGGTGTCATCCCAGGTTAAGTTTTTCCTCTGGTTGTCTTTGTAAGTTGCTAGTGCCATGTTGTTACAACTGTGGGTATTTAGACAACAACATTATTGGCTCCTACATTTTGTCCTCATCTCTGCGTCTGAGATGACCTGCCTCCTCTATTTGATCTGTCAAAGCCAGGTGGTTACTGCCAGAAATTCAACACGGTGAACTCTGTGCAACAGAGCAAAATCTGTCCATGTTCACATGAGCAGCAAACTGCTTTATACCACCGTGGTCAGCTGCTCTCCTCTCACTGAAATGACTAGAGGCAGTGAGTTACTGTGCAGCAGCGTGAAAGCCCCTTTATGGCTGAAACCCAGTTAACTCCAGGACGATCCCCACGACAGTCTTGTTCCCCCTCGAGCTTTAATAAATATTCTCTCCACCACATGACACCCAACCAGTTTATTACTGTTTAAGATATCTTACTTCCAAATAACATAACCTTCTTTTCAGCTTAACTGGTGGAGGTAATTAAGAAACCCCCCCCCCGCAGGGTGACGGAGGTAAATCTCCTCAAAGGCCTCTACAAGTGATTTGTACTCCCTTCATAAACATGACATGTTCCTGTTGCTGCTGTCACATTACACAAATCTAGTTTTCTTGACACACAGCATGCTGACTGAAGTTCAGTCCACATAAACTCTCTATCACACACACACACAGTCCCAAAATTCTCAAATCTTATTGGATCTTAGATAAAACATCTCGTAATCAATATCATGTGAGCTCAAGTGTGTGTGTGTGTGTGTATACCCATCTCTATGTCATATCTATAAGCAGATGTCCTCAAAGGTAAAATCCCAATGATCAGTTTGTGCTGCGTTCACACTATAAATGTTATTTGCTGTGGGTTTTACAGACTCAGGGATAAACAAGTGTGTAAAATAACTAAGGAAGCATGTCTGCGCCTGTTCGTCTTTTCCTGTCTACAGCTCAACCCCCCTCCACAGGTGGGGACTCCCCCCTCCGCCTTTTCCTTCCTTTGATGTGACTGGTTGTGAGTGGCTGGACAGGGCTGAGGTCAGGGGGTTGTATGGGGTCCAGGCTGATGACTCAGAGGTGAGACGTCCTGGGGACCAGCATGCCTCACATTCTCAAGCAGTGACAGAGGAGCCGTGGTGTTCAGACGAGACACAGTGATGGAGGCAGCTACAGCCAACCAACGAATGAAGAGAAGCTCTGATGTGTAATTTCATTCAAACATCACACCAGTCAAAGTCTTAAAGGTCCAGTGTGCAGGATTTATGGGCATCTCTTGGCAGAAATGTTATATAATAGTCACAGCTATGTTTTTGGTTAATTTAAAATCACCTAAAACTAAGAATCGTTGTGTTTTCATTACTTCCGAATGAGCAGTTTATGTCTACATATGGAGCAGGTCTTCTTCCACAGAGTTCACCATGTTGTTCTACAGCAGCTCAGTGCACAAATCAAACACTCAGTTCATTTACATGCAGCTTGAGAAAATCAAATTATTGGCTTAGTCTGGCTGAAACCAGACTTTTAAATGCATGTAAACAGCCTAGTCCGACTGAAATTGGACTATCCGTAGCTCGACTGACACATCCAGATAATTCAATTGAAAACCGAACTATTGCTGCATGTATCCACTTAGTCCGACTGGAGTCAGACTCGGCGTTCTGCACATGCACCACTTTTTCTTTCTCAGGCTTTCACCAGGAAGAAGAAGAATGTGATGTAGCAGCAGTTCACTCCAGGATAAAACAAACAAACAAACAAACACCATGGTGACTGAGAAGCAGAAGACGCATTTATGGACAGACAAGGAAACTACATTCATGCTCCGACAGCTAAAGGAGCTAAACAATTTGTCATTTGTCGTTAGGTTAGTCTTCGGGTCAACCGGAAGTGTTCAATACACACTAAATTAAAAAGGACACAGCACCGCCTATTGAGGTGGAGTCAGACGTACTTGGTCAAAAATTCAATTTTCTCTTCTGCATGTATGTTCAGACAAGACGAGAAGTCCAACTTGACTGATAAGCCAAGCTATGAGCTTAGCTTGACTACTGCATGCATGTTAACGTACTGACTGGCTCTAGATAGGGCCATTCATGTTTTCGTGCCGGCCACCATAGTTCTCCTTCATGCTTGACACATAGGACAAGATTCAGTCCTGCAACCTCACCATTAGATGCCACTAAATCCTACACATTAGACCTTTAATAAGAGCATGGTGCTTTAAGGAAAGATTTAGAGGCTTGATTTATAATATGCTTGCTGACATATTTACTGACTGTAAAAAAGTGTAACACAGACAATCAAGAGTCAATCTGATGAAACAACCACTGTGTTTTGTTCTTTTTTTAAATCTGATTTCCTCATAGGATTGGGGCTGGAAAATACCCTAAAGGATTCAAGGTGCTTTTCTGCCATACTAGTGGCATGGCTCAAATGAGTGGCAATGTTACACCACTTTGATCCAGACTAAATATCTAAACAACTATTGGACAGACTGCCATGATATTTTGTACAGACAATCATGGTGAACTGAGGATGTAAAATATCTTAACATCTTCAGGGCAGTGACACACAAAGCCAGCTGTTGCGCATTGGTCAATATTGGGCCATTGGTGAGCATCTGTTGCTCTTGTTTTTGTAGTGTCCTGTACCGTTGGGACAAGTCTGCCCTTATCAGCTTTTTTCATCCGATTCAGCATGTTGAATTGGTGTTGGAGACGATGAAGCACGTCAGCGAATGGAATCTCTCCGACTGGCAGTTCGGCTCAGTGCACAAGGAGAGAAATGGAAGTGAGGAAAGTAAACAAACTGTTAAACTTAGAGGCCATGAGAACAGAACAAACTACAATTATTTTTTCAGCCATTGAAGTCTTTAGCAAAAACCATTGTGAGTGTTTGTGTTTTTGTTCTCTAGCGCACAGTAAATACTATTTGTCCCGCCAACATCAGGCTGTGCTGCTAATGTGCCAACTGGTTAACTAATGTTTTGAATCTGTCCTATCGATCTTCCAGTTTCCCCCTTTGAATGAAGAATACAGACTACAGCCACCTGCTATGGAGAGTTTTTTCCTCTTACAGGCACAGATCAAACGTGCTAGTTGGCCACTGACATAGTCTTTGAATGTGTGTATATGTGCAACTTTCTGGCAAGAACTAGTTCTTTGATGTCGGTTTGGTGTGTAAGGGCCTTACGTTATCATCAGGCAGTACTAAAGTGACCCTCACTAATTTGTCCACCACAGACAAATTCTAGGAACATCTGACACTCTTTGATCTGGCTTTGAGATGCTGTTTCTGGGTAAAAGGCAATAAAAAAGTCTTATGGCCTCACACTCTTAAGTGCGCCCTGGATCTCCACTGTGGAAAACTCAGCTAAGTACTTTCATTTATATCCTTCATCTTTAAATGTTGCTGTGTTTTACTACACCATCTGGAAATCTGGACGCATGAGAGATGTTATCAAAAGCCTAACCAGGCCCAAAGTGTGGTTAAAGGGTGAGCACATGGTGACAGTGGTACAGCCTTGCTTCATAAAGGAGACAGTGAGCTGGGCTGATAATAGGGCAGGGTAGGGCTGCTTGACTGCACTGTGTAATCTGGGCTGTGGTTTTGTACAACATGAATGAAACAGTCAGGAGTTGAATCCCACTTGTAATTTCAGTGATGCTGCTGGCTCGTCTTCGCCGCTGCAGCTTCAGAGTCATCGGCAAAACACATGCAGCATTTAATGTAAAGGTTACAGAATCAGAGGACGCCACGGTCAAAATGGTACCTATAAATAAATACATACAATACTAAAACCACGCTAATCTCTTACGATCATAAATTAGACCTGGTAATAATATGCTCCATGTGTTTTTCCCTTGAGACCTTAAATACGGCTCCAGCAAGGATTTCCATCCTTCATTATGAAAAGCTGCTTCCACTTTACTTCTGCCCTCCATTGTTCTTTGTTAACAGGGCAACCCTCACATGCCTGTGCTGTCAGAGGTACCGGGACCGCTGGCGATGTGGGTGCAGGCTAATGGAAACCAATTGACCCCAGTTGAGTCCAAGTCTGTCCATTTGGTTTTCATTCCATGCCAAATTAAAGAAAGAGTAAAAGTCTGTGTCTCCATGATTGGGCTTATTTAGGGTAACGGAGCACTCATAAGCCGCAGAAACTGAGACCAGGCCCGACTGCTTCAGTTTGATAGGTAGAAAAACGGGAAAGAGGAAAGAGCTGGCCCACATGTGGGCAGTCTGTTTACAATGTTACACTATTTGCTTGTCTGTTGATAAAATCGTTTAGATTCTATTTCCTGTTGCAGAAAATCCTGTGTGGCCACACACCAAGAGCCCCGGTGTCCTCCAGTGTGTGTGTGTACATCACATTATGAGTGTTTAGGTGAATGAGAGATATACACTACATCATAGACTCAACAAGTTGCAGGTTTATCAGTGAGACTCAGAAAGAATGTTGCTTTGAAGATGAAACCATGAAAAAATGAGCACAATTTAAACTAGACAGACCAAAATAACCCAAGGGGAGTGTGTTGTTAAAAAAATGTGACTGTTATAGTTGTTTTCTAAGAGGCTATAAATCACAGAGGCTACACTAAAAAAACATTAAAATGTCAGCGGTTGTTTCTAAAAAAACAACCACAAAACCAAAATACAAAACAGACTTTACCATAATCCCAGACTTACACCAGCACCTGAGGCCATGTCAGAGGAAAGCACAGTGGGAGATGAAAATAATTACAATCATTTCTCTGAAGAAGATCTCATATCCTGTGGAGACCTTGAACGAGAGGTCTTTTACCTCAGTGAAGCACATGATCGACTGACAGGCGTCAGATAAAAACTGTAAAGTGTCCTTATTTTGATGTTCGCCCACACAGTGGCTCACACAGATCTCTATGTACTTTCTAATCAGCATTAAAAGACAGACAGTTTATTTTAACCACATCTAGTGGCAACTGGCGTCTGACCACCCAAACTTGTCAGCACTGTCGAGACAGAATCATTTAAAAGAAACAATGGTTTATAATACTGGCAACCATGGCAGCTTGGCTGAGCTATCATTAGCTTGACGCACAACAAGACACAATGGAAACAAATGACAGAGGTGATGTAACTAGAAATTAAAGGGATACTTTACAGATTTTCAACCAGCTTTGTATCACAACAATGTGATAAGGAGGTGTAAATGACCTGTGGTAAACTTTCTTCCGTCTGTCTGGCTCTAGGGCTGCAGATTATACTGCTGCATGAGGACACAAAGAGTATAGAAGCAAATGAAGAGAGATACCCGCCCCTGTCTCTCTGAAAGTCAGACCAAGCTCAGATGAAACTGTAAAACTAGGCAGTGCTGATCAAATATAAACCAGGACTTTGTTAATGTATTTCTTATTTCTCCCCTGAAATGTCATCAGAAACCTATTTTAGTGCACAGTTTGGCTGTAACATGACAACTTGTGAACAAGATGTAGGCACCATACTGTTTCCTGTATTGTAAAAATAAAGGCTGAAAATATTGAGATCAAAAGGTAAAACTAAGCACAAATATAAACAAAGATTCTTACTGCCTTGCCTATTTCTCTCCTCAAATGTCTTCAGAAACATATTTTAGTGCACTGATTGGCTGTAATGGCTGACAATTTGTGAACAAGAGGAGGTCGTTCTGTCATACGGTTTCCTATATTGTAGAAACAAAGGCTGGAAATACTGGGATCAAACAGTAAAACTATGGAGTGCTGGTTTAATATGAACCAAGACTTTGTAACTGCGTTGCCTTTTTCTTGCCTCAAATGATTTCGGAAACATATTTTATCTCAATATTTACTGTAATACAAGATTATTCATTACCAGCAGGCTGCCATATTGTTTCCTGTGACAAAATGGCCAAGCTCACATTACATCACCAGACAGCGGGAGCATTTATTGGTCCACTGTGCTGCAGTGCGTTCTGGTAGTTGGAAGGTTTTCTATGTCTTGAGCAAAAGCAAATGCCACAGCTATTTTTCTTTATTTTCTCTGATCATATGGCACCAACTTCATGAGTATTTGTGATGTCTTTTCACAGCACAGACAGCCTAGTTTTGTGAAGAGACCATCTCTCTAGCACTGAAATATGTCTTTAAGGAAAAGTTTTGGTTCAAAACTTCCAGGCTCATAAAACAAAGAAAATATTTTGCTCTACCTGCTAACATTTGTTGATTTGCACTAAACACAAGGTACAGCTAAGGATAATGGGAATGTTATTATTGATTTATCCGGACAAATTAAAAATTTGACCTGATTACGTTGGACCTGCACTTGTGTAGCACCTTTCTAGTCTTCTGACCACTCCAAGTGCTTTGTACACTTGAGTCACATTCAACCTTTAACACACACACACACACTGGTGGCCGAGGTTGCCATACAAGGTGCCTGCTACTCAGTTTTTAACACACTCACATACTGATGGAACAGCCATCGGGAGAAATTTGGGGTTCAGTATCTTGCTCAAGGATACTTCAACATGCAGGCTGGAGGAACTGGAGATTGAACCACTTATCTTCCCACTAGTGGACGACCCGCTCTACCTTATGAGCCACAGCCACAGCTGCCCCCTGCTAGATTAAAAGTGAGGAGATGATCGAAGTGACTCCAGATCTTCCCGAGAGGATACAGATGTTTGTACCAAACAAACCCTTTCAACAGTACATTTTGCTCGACACTATAAATGTGAACATTGTGGTGGCACAAAAGAAAAAGTCAAGGATCACCAGAGTCATAAGGATTCCTCCTTTGGGCATCACGGATATCTATACTTATTTAATGGCAATCCATTGGACTGATGTTGAAACATTTCCCTAAAAAACAAGGACATCAGCCTCATGGTGGCACAAGAGGAAAAGTCAGCCTCACCAAACTCAGTAGACTTGTCAGTACAAATTTCATAGCAATCCATCCAATAGTTGTTGAGGTATTTCAGGCTGGACCAAAGTAGAGGACTGACCAACTGAGCGCCTTCAAGTCACGCCACTAGCATGGCTAAAAATGGTTGTTTCTTAATTGTTACTCCTTAAATTTTTATTGCATCTGGTTCATGCTTTTAGCAGATGGATTTTTAACCTCAGGGTAGATATAAACTTTTTTAAACTAGCAAAGATTCAAAGGGCTTGAGTGCTGAAGGCCTGTGTTTGAATGCAGCTTCACTGAGTGATGGACAGGCTGTCTGGATGACTGCCGATAGTGACTTAACAATAGCACACAATTTATCCTGACACTGTCCCAACAACAAACCCACCAGCAGGACTCCATTTGGAGTAAGTGTTTCTGTGTGTGTTGTTTCTCATGACAGTGAATGACTGACAGCGGCTAAAGCCTCAGCACCAGCCATCCTGAAACACTTAGAGACAGAGATATCCATCTGCATCCCTCAGTCTGCACGGCGGGGCAGCCCCACCTGGCAATGGTTTCTCCTGCGGTCATGCTGGGTCACAGGCAGTAAAATCAACACACTTTCTACTGTACGATCGAACACCGGCCCCGTCCTCAAAACAGCACCTCGGGAAATAAAAACATGTGCAGAGATTACCTGTCGAGGTTAAACTACAGTCACTATGAGATCAGCTTGGATTGAAGAGAGGTGGAAAAGATGTGTGTGTGGGCAGGAGGATGCATGTGTTGAGTTATTGCTTGTTGATGTGTCCCACCTGCATCGGCTTCCCCGCCTGTGTGTGCAGTCTTGCATGTGTACACCTCACTCAGAGGTTTGTTTGAGCCTCTGTGTGCTCATGCATGGATGTGTGTATCCGCACATCCACCCCATGTGCGCTCCAATCTCCCTGCTAGGGTTAAGAGCTTACAGACTCTGCGGCCTAATTGAGCAGGGAGAATAAATAATGATGAGCGCTGACCCTTGGAAAAGGGCGCAGATGCTCCCTCAACATTTTGCACATTTTACCCCTCGGACTTCTCCACCTTCCAAGCAATGCACAAACGCAGACAGAGACACACAGTCCTGGTTTTCTTCTGCCAAACACCACAACACAGGCTAAGAGGATCTCCTCCTCCAAGAATCTCGAACATTCAGTCTCTGGCAGCTCTGTCACTCTCTGCTCCACTTAAAAACTTATTTTCAGGGCTGTGATACTGGCAGGAAACAATGCCAGCTGCCACTTAAAATAGTTACCAGAGAGACTTCTAGACCTCAGCAATTATTAAACCCTGAGTGAGTATTTGAAGACATTCGTTGGATGGACGTCACCTGTAGCTACAGAGGTGAGCGGCTCAAAGGTCTCAGTTTCAGGTCTGGACTCACTGCCCTGTTGAACTACTGTGAGGAAGTGGTTTGGCAAAGACGGACTCACAGGAGGTCTGGAATTAGACATCTGTTCATTATAAAAAGTCTGCTTCTATTCTGCAGAAAAACTTTGGTTATAGCTGGCAGACTGTGTTCAACAGAACCCCCTCTAACATCTGGCTTTGTTTCACAAACACATCCTGAAGACTGAGTTATGAAATAGACTTTATAATGTCTAAAAACACAGTTGATCTGACTGGGCAAGAAGGAAAACACATAACAGATAAACATCTCAAAGGTTCACTCAACAACTGCAAGAACCACGTGTGCCACACAATGAAATCTACACACATCCAAGACCAGTAGGCCACAAACAGGCTAATAAAAGATTATGAAGTGAGACATACTAATCCGGTTTTGTGGGTGTAATTGAATTATAGTAATTTGCCTTCAGATGATCTGATTGGCGTGTGACACTTTCCAAGCACACCAATGAGGTAAAACAACCTCACAAATGCTACACTAGCTGTTCAATCATTTTGGTGGTAACCATGGAGAAAGTTATGGATTTTGGTCCTATAAATTTCAAAATAAATTTTAAAAAAGCACATGTATTAACTTACATAAAGCCCATTTGAATTTAAGGTTTACTTCCATTAATTCTGCATACAGTCATTAGAAAATCAGGTCCTCTGCCAGCGTGACAGGGACAATGATCTCCTTTATGTGTAAGAAGTTAAGCCACAGGTCATGCTGGGTCCAGATGCATAAACAATTCATTCATTCATTTTCCATAATTGCTTATCCTGTTGGAAGTTGCAGGGGGGCTGGAGCCTATCCCAGCTGACACTGGGCAGGGGGCGGGGTACACCCTGGACAGGTCGCCAGACTATCACAGGGCTGACACATAGAGACAACAACAGACAGAAAAACATTTACAATCACACCTACGAGCAATTTAGAGTCACCAATTAACCTCGCCTGCATGTGTTTGGACTGTGGGAGGAAGCTGGAGTACCCAGAGAAAACCCACGTTGACACAGGGAGATCATGCAAACTCCACACAGAAGGGCTCCCCCATCACGGGGTCCGAACCCCCTATTCTGAGTTTAAACTGGGAACCTTCTTGAACCTCGATGACAATGCTAAGCACTGCTCACCATGCCGCCCGCAAACAAT
>JAPZEB010000021.1:18022576-18033988 GCA_029783705.1 Chaetodon striatus | reverse complement strand
ATTCACACCTACGGACAATTTAGAGTCACCAATTAACCTGCATGTCTTTGGACTGTGGGAGGAAGCCGGAGTACCCACGCTGACGTAGATAGAATATGCAAACTCCACACAGAGGGGCTCTGGTCTCTATGTGTAAACCCTGTGATAGTCAGGCGACCTGGTCTAGATGTACCCCGTCTCTTGCCCAATATCAGCGGAGATAGGCTCCACCTCCCCCGCAACAGGAGAAGTGGATATGGGAAAATGAATGAATGAATGAAGGAATATTGGTGTTTTAACAAACTATTTACACAATGAGATTTTCGATAAATAATCATCAGTAATGTGGATACAATGACTCAGTGGGTAAAGGCAAATAACTGAACAGCTAGAACAGTCTGTTAAGTTTTGAGAGTTTCATCTCTTTACTGTAATACAGCCTTTAAAACCAGGAAAAAAAATCACTTAAGATATTATGATATCCACAATCTGACAATATCTAGTCTCATATCATCATATTGATATAGTATCAATATATCCATCCCTAAAGTTTAGTGCCTCCCTGTGTTCATACCCGCTCTCACACACTAAGCCAAAGCAATAACTGGTCCAGAGTTTGAGTAATTCTGCTCAGACATGTTTGGTGTGAAGATGGCACATCTCTCTGAATAAGAAAAGACAGAATTCATGTTGGGAAAAGTATGATTTCACAATACGCATCATTCATTCCACATTTAAAATCCTATTGTAGAGCCACTAATTCACATGAGCTCATCCTGCCCTGGCAGTGATGCGCCGTCTGAGGCCAAGTCAGCGCCTGTGCATCCCATTACTGAGCCTCTCGGCTATGCCTCTTACACCACACGTGCAGCCTTTAGCTGAAGCCTCCTACAGGCTGACGGCGCACTAAAGCCTCACCGCCTCGGCCATAAACCACAGCCGGGCTGTGCAGCAGAGGCATGCAGCTCATGGAAAACATGAAACACGGAGGCCTCAGTGTATGTATGACATGTCTACACGTTACTGAAAACCACACTTCACCCAGCAACTGAGTGGACAAAAAGTGCTGTGTTATTGTTGGCCACTGAGAGTACAGGCCCACACAGGACTTAAAGAGTGAGGAGAGACAGAGGATGAGGAGGGTGCTTCATACAGAGGACATCATCACTGAAGAAGCTTATTAAAATAAACTCTCTTTTAAGAGTCGAGCTATTTGAAAAGATCCCTCTCAGAAGATGACCTGGTGTTTCATGACAGCAGGTCAAACTAGTGCCAGCTGCCGTCTACTGTATATTAAAACCTGTCAAGATAAATGACGTGCTGCCAGCAGTAAAACCAATAAAACTTCACTTCAGAGAAACTACACTATGGAATCCCAATAACCCGTAGCAAGATTTTCCCACTCAAACTGTGTACAACAAAGAATAGTTGTTTACTGTCCAACATCTACATGATGTCATGAAGCGGTTTCTGTACAACGCCACAATAGCACTACTGTACAGAAAGTCATATTCCTCTCTCTAGTCCCAATATGAGTCTATATTACAGACTCTCTTGGGGAATTAACCGCTCATTTCCTCACTATGACACAGTGTCCAAGTTTCAGCCTTCTGCCCAAACCATGTAAAAATTCCTTTTTAGTGAAGAGATGCTATAAGCCACTAAACTGTGGCGGAGCAAGTCTCTCATTGGCTCTGTTTGTATCTCTGCTGCTGCCTAGAAACCAGCCCACAAGGTGAGCTCCTTCACCGGGATTCATTAATTAGTAGCCTTTTTTTCTGTGAGGAAGTAGTAACCGAAGACTGGCGGACATGTGTCTCAACACTGTTGCTCCGCTGACATTCAACATCTTAACTAGATGTGGTTCAGTTTGTGTGAACCGCAGTTAAAGTGAGGAATTTACTTAATTACTATACACAGTTTATGATTTACTTCAGCTGTGCCAAGGCAAAACATCACACCGCTGCAAACGTGCTGTAAACATGTGAGATATTCTTAGAATTTAACACCTATAATTAACTGAAACCACTTTAACTGCCAGGCAAAGCCTGATTTAGACCATTAAAAGCAAACATTTGGGCCTTTCTTTACAAGAGTTTGGGGTTTGCCAGTAAAGAAACATGAAAGGAAATACTGGAGTCATGTGGATTTCTAATGCGTCAGCACTTTAAAGCTCTATAACCCTTACACAAAAAAATGTACAGTACAGAGGAATCCAACTAAAGCTCAGTGGATATCAACTCATCTGTACTGCAGCTATGTTATCTGCCGCAGCACCTAACAGCACTGTGGATGGAGGACAGACGGGCCTACCAGGCACCGGGCCCAGGGTCCCAAAGTATCAGGGGACTCCCTGGCATTCACCTGCAAAATTAACACGCAGGGATCAGGAAGAGACACCAAATGACAGCAAAGAGACAGAAAATACCAAGAAAGACAAAAGAAATGCCCCCAAGAGACACAAAATGACTACAGAGATGCAAAGTAACTACGAAATGGGCAACACAACCAAAAAGAGAGACAAAATGACTAAAAAGAGATGCAAAAGACATAAATTACCCCAAAGAGACACAAAATGACCAAAAAAAAACACAAAATCATCTAAAAGAGAATCAAAATAACTACAAAAGGGGCAAGACAACCAAGAAAAAAGAGACACAAACTGTCTACAAAGACACAGGGAAATACCAAAAAAGACAAAATTACCCCCAAGAGACCGAAAATGACTACAAAGAGGTGCAAAATAACTATAAAAGGGGCAACATAACCAAAAAAGAGACACATAATGACTACAGAGAGATGTAAAACTACCAAAAATGACACAAAATTACTCCCAAGAGACACAAAATGACCAAAAAAAGACACAACATTGTCTCACAGAGACTCAAAATAACTACAAATGGGACAAGACAACCAAAAAGAGACACAAAATGACTGCAAAACACACAAAACTACCAAAAAGAGACACAAAATCACCCCTGACCAACACAAAATGACTACAAAGAGATGCAAAGTAACTAAAATAGGGGCAACACAACCAAAAAGAGACACATAATGACTTCAAAGAGACAGAAAATACCAAAAAAGACACAAAATTACCCCAAAGAGACACAAAATGACTACAAGGAAAGGCAAAGCAACTACAAAAGGGGCAACACAACAACAAAGAGACATAAAATGCCCAAAAAAAGACACAAAATTTTCTCTAAGAGACTCAAAATAACTACAAAGGGGTAAGACAACCAAAAAGAGACACAAAATACTACAAAGAGACATAAAAGTATTCCCAAGAGACACAAAATTACAATGAAGAAACCCAAGATGAAAAAAATCACCATATAGTCTGTGTGTGTTTCCAGTCCTGAAGGAGAGGTGGTGGGGCCTTTTACATATCTGCGCCCAGGGGCCCATCGTCTCATCATCCGCCCATGAACAGCAGCATTACACAACAGTGCAATCCTCTGAGACACAATGGTGGATGTTCCCAGCAGCATTTTGTTTTGCAGTCGGTGCCAGTAAAGATAATTAAAAGTTGATCATCAGGTTGGAATGCAGTGGTGTAATTATTATTCCAAGATAACAATTATTCTGTCTGTCAAATAGCATTTTATGATGGAGCCGGTGCACATCAGTATCAACTTGGCCAGTGTTAATATAATTAACTTAGTATCAACTGTTTACTCACTATGATAAGCATCAATGCTTGCAGCTTAGCAACAATAAACACAGCGTTACAACCCCCACCTCTACGTATAAACACAGCGTTACAACCCCCACCTCTACGTGTAAACATGACATATCCATGAAGCAACAGTGTGATAGAATAACTGAGTAAATACAAACACAGATTCTAGCCAAAACTCAAATTAATGTCGTGTCTCGACGAGTTGAATTTCCCAAAGAAAGAAACGTACTGCCAAGTTTAATACCACCACAGTAAATATGAAAGTAGTCACCAAACCATACAAATCAAAGATCAGAAGATGAGATCATAAGCCAGGAAACATGCAAATACATGTGCAAGCAGAGGGCTGGCCAAATGGAGCCACTGAAAATCTTGGGTAGCACAACAAAAACAAAAGCCATACCTGAATTTATTGAGTAATAACAATCGTGTTTTATTGTGCTCTGTATCTGTAGACAGATATTATGCCATTCATTGTTCTCCAAATGGGCTGGTTGTTCTGTTCCTTAAAAAGAAAAATATATAGCTTTAGTTTGGAGGAGTACATGGATTGTAAGGAACACATTTTGGGAACAAGGGGAGACTCATGGGTTCCCACAGAGCCCATCTTCATTCAGATATTTTGAGATGAGAGTTCAAGGGACCCCTTTGAAATGGCCATGGCTCTCTTGTTAGCCTACCATGGAGTGCTGTTTAGCCTACTTCCCGACAAGCTATGCCAACATTTCAATTTATACCAATGAAAGGCAAGCAACTGTACCCCTGTTGGGGGCGTCACTGTGCACAAGTGGAGACATTACAGTGCAAATAAAGGCAGAGAGAGCAGCTTTTAATTTGCACAAGCTATTCCCTGTTGTGCAAAATTGATGGTCATGGATACAAAGGCGACCTGCAGCCCTGCTGTCCTCTTGGCACG
Organism: Chaetodon striatus; assembly: GCA_029783705.1. NCBI lineage: Eukaryota > Metazoa > Chordata > Actinopteri > Chaetodontiformes > Chaetodontidae > Chaetodon > Chaetodon striatus. The sequence continues at coordinate 18,029,408 of JAPZEB010000021.1, read as the reverse complement.
TCCTCCACAGCAGTGGCCTGATGGCAGGAGTTCAAACTCTTTGTACTGGGCTGGTCGGGACAGTCTCAGATGGCCTTGGCCTTTCAGAGGATCCACATTCTGTAAATACCTCTGAGCTGCGCCTGGAGCACCTAAAGTATTTTGCTGCTAATTTAAGAAGGGTGTCGAGCCTATTTTACTGGCCATGTTAAGATTTCCCTACCAGACAACAATAAAAGAGGATAATCCTGTTTCTATTAAATTCCTATAAACCATGGCTGTCACGGCAGAAGCACACCAAAAAAAAGAAGAAGTTAATCCCTTCTCCAAAAGAAAAGACACAGCTGCCCTTGTTTAAATGGCATTTGTATTAAAATCACATTAGTTGTTTATCCTGAACAACAGCCAAATATTTTTAGTGTTCCCTCAGCTTGACTGTCCTCACCCCCAGTCATGATGGGGGTGGAAGCTTTTGCAACTTTTAGCTGGACATCGGATTCATCACATTGTGACCCAAAATTGCTGAATAAAGAGCACATGTGCTAAAAGATTTGAGGAATCTGTATTCATTACACTTAAGGCTTTAAGAACCAGAAATTTAAAGGTCCAGTGTGTAGGATTTAGAGGGATATATTAGCAGAAAAAAAAAATCACAGGTATGTTTTTAGCAGTTCATAATCACCTTAAACTAACAATCGCTGAGTTTTCTTTATCTTAGAATAAGCCATTTATAAACATACTGAGCGGGTCGTCTTCCATAGAGTCTGCCATGTTGTTTCTACAGTAGCCCTGGATGGACAAATTAAACACTGGCTCTAGAAAGGACCATTAGCGTTTTTGCGTCGACCTCTATGGTGTTTCAAAAAAAGGTTAGGGTTAGGGAAAAATTAAGAGGAAAATAAAGTCCTTAATGGGTTTCGACAGGTTTGTTTGCTTTTGCCTCCAACGCTGCAAAGTTGAACTATCGAATAATCATTGAGAGCCCACTGCAGGGTAGCCACCTGGTGGTAAAACATATTAATGAATGCTAATTCAGACCTATTAATAATGTTGATAAGCTAATTTAAACTTAATAGGCTGTGTTACCTTCACATAAAGCTAAAGTATGTTTTGCGGCTCTGGACAGATTTTGTTTTGTTTTTTTAGTATTTATATCAAAAATGGCTCTTTTAATAGTAAAGGTTGCTGACCCCTGATATAGGGTAAATGAAAGCATCTATTCGATCCTGAAGCTGCATTCTGGTTTGCTTGCAAACTATCGAGAGCAGACACACTAGGTGAGGAGAAAGTGCATCACAGAAGTCAATGCAAGATGAGATAAAAGCGTGTATTAAGCAGATGCTGCCGTATGAAGAAACGCTGAATTACCATCTTTATGAGCCACTCTCCTCCTGACCTCTTTGCCCAGTTAGCACGAGCTAACACAGCGGCAACGGCTGCTAACGTCGACTCTTAGCTGTAAAACGGTCCCAACAATCTTACAGCGACACCAAAACATCTCGACTCTGTCAATAAGCCCGTTAAAAACTGTTACGTTACACCACAGTTAGCTCTGTCACTGTGTGTGTTACTTTGTCACGGGCGTGGAGCCCACACTCCTGCAGCAGCTGTCTCATGATAAACAGAGAGGCAGGACAAGGAGGAGCTCTATGTTGAAATGAGATTTTACTCATTATAAATAGTCAAATTTGCAGTATAGGTGCGGTGATCGGACAAAACTGCAAGGCCATGCAGAATTCAAAGGGAATGCAACATTTTGGAGGGACTGACCTAAACCCTACACACACAACCTTTAACATACAACTGGTAACCAAAAAAATGGAATTAGGACTGAATAATACAAGGAATCATCTTCCTTTATATTTATATTTTGCAGTTTACACCGTGAAGAACATCTCACATTCCTCTCATTCTCAAGGCCTCTTTAATGAACAGTTATATCCACCATGACTATAACAACAAAACTTTGGCAAACAGGAACCAGAGACGTTACAACAAAACAGCTTCAAGGACAAATGATAAATGATCGTAAACATGCCACACCATTATACAAAGCAGACATATACAGGATGACATTGGATACCCTCTGCATGAACACCAAACAGTCTCTGAACTTTCTAGAAATCTCTTTTCCCCTGAACTTAGCGGGTCTCTGGCCTTGGCTGTGTCACAGTGTTTATGATTACAGCAGGAGGAAGAGTTTATTTTCCCGTATTCCTCTGTCTCCACAAGTTAAATGATTACCTCTGCATGCAGACATTCAAGAAGACTGATGCCTTCCCTCTGTATCGAGTGCATGCGGTCACAGGGTAATACATCGTCTCCAAGTGGCAGCGCTGAGGTTGTTTTCTCTCAAAATCACGACTGGAGCCAAAAAGTTTACATTCTTTGCGGGGGCTCACCCACTGGGTGACATCAACGCTCCTCTGAACGCTTTACGTAAACTCAAGTTCCAAATCCTCGCTTTAATGGCACTCATTACTAAATTGGCAAACAGGACTGATCATAAACACTAGCCTCAAGCAGAAGCCAACTGTAAAAAGCTGTTGTAAAATAAATTGCAACTTGGACATGTAGCGTTCGCTGACGGCAGTCCTCAGGGATTTAAACGAGCCTTGCAAAGTTCAGGATGGGCCTTTATGGGTAAATCATTTTACATCATCCTGAATGTCTCAAGGTGTGTTTGTTACTTTCATAAATACTTGCAGAGTGAATAAACCCATGATTGCAGCTAATTTTTGAAGACATAAGTGCACGGAAAGTGAGAGTAGCTGACACAACACGTCGGTGATAACATACTGTACAATACATCATTTTGTATGGAAGAAACACACACACAGATTCAGGTGTGGTCAGAGCTGTACGCTGTAATTAAAGCTGTAATTAAATCTTTTAACCAACACTGCAGCAAGTTTTATCCCTTAGAAGACGATGTAAGTCTTGTAAAAAGATTACGTACAAGGCAAATCATTTTGCACCACATAGAAGCCATAAAACCATGCTTCGTTTGTATATCCTGTAATTTTGGTCGATGCTTATCGGGGGTGGTGTCAGAGGGTTGTTTTTCTGTGTGTACTCATCACAGCTTTCGTTTGGCATCGTACCATCAAAAACACTTAGGGATACACATCTTGAAACTGAGCTGTGAATAACTTTTACTATTCCAGGCAGGACACAGAAAACAAACTTCCATTGAAACATAATGTTGGGTTTAACTCTGTAAGTACCTTAATTTGTTAGCATGGTGGTCTCTTGACTTCAGCTGAAAACAGTTATTCTTAAGTAAGTTTTAAAGATATATTATGCTAAAAAGTCACGTATACACTTACAGAAAAGTCATCCATCTAGTGTCATCATTTATGACCTACTCGAAGTGTGTGGCCATGCATTTATTTGCAGAGACACTGGCCTACATTCGGGATGTTCCTGGGCACAGCATGCAGGTAAGGTCAGGACTTTACAAAAGGGTAGCGATAAGCAGCATGCTTCCAAGAGGAGGCTGCGAAAATCAGGAACACAGCTTCAAATGGTCACAAATAATCAAGGCAAAACACCAAACAGAGAAAGCTAATCCCAAAACAAGAGTCAATCTAGGGTTGGCTTTCCCTTTCACCTCCACTAGCGATACTTTTTACAAACAGTGACTGACAATCCTGCACAGTATACCTTTAAGGTTTTCCAAGAACTGACAGATAGTAACAGTGTGATAACAATGCTTCAGCTTCTTCTTGAAACAGCTACATTTAATTTTATATTGAGGATCAAATGTATAGTGGCCGTTTCAATGTACCAAAGGTCATAGGCCACTTAGTCTGTGTGGTGTCTCGGTTTATGTCTCATGTTCCTGTTCCTTGAGAGAAGATCAACAGTACTCACAAGAGGCAGGGGGAAAGTTGAGTAACAGGCCTTCCAAAAGTTCTTCCAAAATTATATCTCGTACGGCCCACAACCGCCTAAACATCCTATTTCTATATATTCTCATATATTACCTGTTATTATACTTTAACATGGCATAACACAGACACAAACATGTATTACGATCCAAACCAACACAAATTTACATTGTCTGTGCGCATGATGTGGTCAACAATCTCCTGTTTTGTTACGCCTTACGGCACCATGCCTGTCATAAATAACTTGTGCATGTATTCTAACGCATAACTAAAGTAAATATAAACATAACCCTAGCATATTCCACCGCTATACTCTATTCAAAATATACAGAAACGGTTGTGAAAACTTAAATAACAGCAGAACCTTTATGATATGTCACCAACACAGACATTTATACCAGATATGTGCTTAAGTGGCTCTAACAACATGACTACTTGGATGGGAAAAGGCTCACAAACCCACTGAGAATTAATGAGTGATAATAGCTTTAGCTTCATAACTACTCGTCTCATCTCAGCTAATTGTTTTGCTTTTACAGCTGCAACTTAAACTGTTTTGGTTGACTCTCACCGCTTTCATAGCATTGTTTTCAGCCACAGGATGCAGCTGTTTTCAGTAGCCTAAAAAAAAGGCTACAAACCCAGTATGTACTGCCTGCTGAGGACCAAACAGCAAACAGTGGTGCTGGCAAAAATATTGATTTAAAGATAAATATCAATAGTGAATATTTAAAACAGTTTCAATAGTTATTTTCCACAGAATCAATACACCAGTAACAGCTGCGCTTTCTTGCTCTCTCTTACTGTTCATGTTTAATACAGTCATTCTGCTGTTGTTTGCTGCTAACCAAGAAAAGAAAAGTCATTGTTACAGCCTTGTTACATTTATCCTTATCATTTAATTTTTCCCCTTGGTATCAGACATCAATATTTTTCAAGGTATTGTCTCAAAATTAGATATTCCAGTATCATGACAAGAGGTGGCAGTTGGCGACTAGCTGGTGAGCATACTGGAGCATTTAGCATCTCAGGGACCAGTTGCACAAAACACCTTAAGTTTTTTTCTGTAGGCCTTAATTTCTCATTAGCTGACGGATTTACACAGTTGCACTGAATCCCTTAAAAGGTTTCCTTGGTTGGAGGAAAACATTAACTCATTTACTGCGTTGAAAGAAAGATTTTACAGCGGTAAAAGTTCCCATGGAGATTGTTCGTTTGTTTACTTGGACTCAAGCTTGTGATGCCTGTTATTGTCTCACAAAGTTGTCTTACAGTTAGACAGTGCTCAAAGGAGGAAAAGATTAAACTTCTAGGACTAAACAAAAACCTTAACTTCAGGTGTTTTGCCACCAGCCCCAGATATTTCCCTGAGTAGTTGGTGGAGACAAAAACAGCGCTAAATGATTCATCACATGGAAAGAAACACAACCCACAGCGAACGATGATGTCGCTCCACGACTGATGGATGTGCAAATAGGCAACTGTAAGCTCGTAAATTCACCATATTAACTTAAAAGTGTATAACATGTCAGTGCTGTGTTCAAAGCTTGTTTCCACTACTCTGTAAGCAGCCAAGTTTAATTAATTAATAATCTAATTAATTGCTAATAATCAGACAAACTGATTTGTTAAGATGATAATTTGTTGCAGCCCTGCTGTTAGCAGATGGATCATAACTTTATTGGACAAATGATTAATTTGTTTTAAACTCTTTTATTTTCCAATCCAAAGAGCTGTCACTCTCTGTTTCACTTTTTGTCCTATTAATCAGAGCAGCTAATCTTTAAAGTGTGCTGCAATAGCCAGCAGGAGATGATGTGGAACTGACCTGGCTTTAACTCTTTGCAGATGATATAATCCTGCTGCTCGGGGAAAGTCCTAAAATTTACAGCACAGGTTCTGTAAGGACATTTGGTTCTTATGAGGACTCAACACTCTGTTTTATCCTGTTTAATCACCATCTCTGGTAGCCACCACATATGGCCCATCCACATGTTTGGAGTCCACCACTACTTCCAGCTTTCTTAGAGGAATTAGGGGGATTTATATAAGAAACAGATGAATGACTTTTCTCTAAATAATTGTCTCATTTCAATTTAAGCTGGATGGATAATGAACAATGGTCAAGGAAAGATTAGGGCCGTAAAGCAGCTTTGTGAAATAAAGGGCCACTGTTTAGATAGGCATACAGCAGAAAGATAAAAGTCGAGACCAGCAGTTTTGATAGCCATGACTTCATCGTCTCATTGCCTGAGCCACTGAGGAGGACTTCTCATTGGCTACAGATGACATAAGTGCAACTCAAGAAAAAAAGTACCTTAGGACACATTTCAACTTCACTTTCTCCTAATCCACAAACTTTGATAAAGAAGATAGGCCTGTCTGTGGCTCCTGTGCCTAATGCTGTTTAACACTGTTATTAGCTGCAATTTACACAAATCTGGACCAGATGCTGAGACGCTGCAGGGTCAGTGTCGGCCAGGGGTCAGGTCAACATGGGATCATGAAAACCACTCTCTCCTCTCTTCTAAATAGGTGTAATACTACCTGTTTCCCTGCAGGGAAAAACCTCTCAGGGAGAGGAGACGCTGAGATCTAACAGGGAAGATAAGCAGGTCACAGAGCAGCAGGGGATAATAGTTGGAAATCCTGGCGTTATGCACTGCTAAGATGAATTATTCTTTGGCAGTCGTAGGTAGAGTGAAGGAGAAGGGGGGTGTGCAAATTGGAAATACTCCCTTTCTCTATGCCAGCTGTCGGAGTTAACTTGGTGATGTGAAGCATAGGGTGGATTCAGAGAGCTGTTGTGTTGTCTTTTCATGGTGTGAAACAAAGACATCTGGAACATTTAAGACAGGACGTGGCTGAAGTTTATCTCAGGCTTGACCTCAGACCTTTTCATGTGAAACTCATTCTGATGTCCAACTATATACACCTTAATTCCTCACACACACTAAAAC
>JAPZEB010000021.1:18006880-18017038 GCA_029783705.1 Chaetodon striatus | reverse complement strand
CAGCCCTGTGATAGTCTGGTGACCTGTCCAGGGTGTACCCTGCCTCTCTCCCAGTGTCAGCTGGGATAGGCTCCAGCTCCCCCACGACCCTCAAGAGGATAAGTGGTTACGGAAAATGGATGAATGTTTAGTCCCAGTTTCATTCAATTCCCCTTTAAGAAGGTTTTTGGTCATTAAAATGATCTTATCCAACTGTTTACTAATATTGTCTACATTCAGCATCATGTTGCTCCAGCTCTTCATTAAAACTTAATAATGTTTACAGCGATGTTCAAACCCAAGACATTGTGTTTTTATGGCTTCACAACCAAATTACAATAGTTGAGAAGCCTTGATCTGCTTACACATTTTATAAACACTCAAAGCTTCCTGTGACATATTTGGTATCTTTGGAAACTTTGGGATCCCCCCCAGACATCATAATAAAATTCTCTTAGTTTGAAGAATGTTAAGCTGCTCTGCAGGAGTTCGCAATGACTGACCACCTAGTGAGTCAGGGGATTTAGGATCTTATACCTATACATTGAATGTGTATATCTGCACATGAATGCAGAATCTGTGGGCAATGGAACAAGATTTTGGTGCCAAAAGCGTTCTGGTTTCTGTTTTTTATTCAGTTTGTAGTCTGAGTAGGACTTAAACAATCACATTTGAGTGGGATTTAGTTGCCTAAAGGTAAACACTCTGTGTGGAGAGCAAAAGAGGCAGAAAGCATTGGCTGACATGCAGTCTCTGACCCCTTCGGCTACCATCTGATGACAATTAAAGTTTTTATTTGCCTTATTAGTAATTTTCCTTTGAAACAATCTGGTCGTACATATCGTCTGTCAACTCCAACGTCATAATTCTGCATATGTATGCAGAGTCTGTGGGCAAGGGGACAAGATTTCGGTATTGCAAGTGTTCTGGTTTCTGTCTGTAGTTCGTTTAAAGTTCAAACAGCGTTGACCAATCATGTCTGAAAGGCAGGTAAACGGTCTGTGTGAAGAGGCGCAACGCACTGGTTGAAATGCAATCTTGGAACCCATCGGCTATAGTCTGACGACCATTAAGCGTTATATTAGGTTTTTATGGGGATTTATCTGCATTCATATGCAGATGTCTGATCATAGATTTTAGCCAAAACAACCAGGATGAGAAAGTCTTGCCCAGGATATCTGCTGGCTACACCGGATCAGCCCTAATTATTAGCCCTCACTAACTCCCAGAGGCTTTAGCTGATGGGTTCAGAGTTTGCCAACTCCGCTTTTCGGGAATCAAGTGGCTAATCAGATTGTAAACAATGATTGGCACGCAGAGGAGGAAGTCTTGGCCTAGATATCTGTCATCTGAATATCAGCTGGCTACAGCAGAACACCCAAAATATTAGCTGTTGACCCAAAAGGCTGAAACATCATCAGCTGAGGGGTTCTGGCAGTGGTGTTGTGCAGGGTGTATGCAAACATACAATATAAATGCACCACTTTTTCTTGCTATTTACAGTATTTCCATCTATCAGCAAATATCCATTGGAATATATTTGAGAGTTTACCCACATCTATCTCGGTAACCTACTCATCTACCTGGTGGTACACCCATTTCCCACCCATCAACTACCACTGGATTCCAAGATTGCTTTGCGTGTATCTAAGGCTCATCATTTTTGACTAATTTTCAAGGAATAATACCGAGATTCTTGGAGGGATATGACAATTTAAACAGATTTTTTAATTGCAAAAGGTTAGCAGAATTAGAAAGTAAAACTGGGAAAAAATGGGAATTAGCTACTTTTTAAGCGCAAAAGTCCGTCTAAGTAGAAATAAAAGTGACAGTGTTTGCAACTCATGCAATATTTTTAAAGACAAATTTGTTCCTGGATGTTTGTTTTATGATTTTTATCTGATTTTCACACATTTTACATAATCAAACTCAACACTGATAATTCACTGACCCGCAATAATGAGTCCCCTTTCACAATCACTCCTTGAAACAGCCGTGCTGTGAGACCGATCAGATTAAGGATATAGAGGCGGGTGATACGATCTCTTCTTGTCCCTGAGGGCAGTTCAGGGCCTTTGATCGCTATGCAGTTGGGCAACTGTAGCGAGAGCTGCGGCCAGAGCCAGAGATCACTGGAGGCCATCGGCCCTGTGGCAGCTACAGAAGTCTCCCTTTAATACCTGCAAAAGGTGGCGTGTCTCTCTTTTTTTAGAAAAGCAAACAGACCACAACAGGAAAATAAAATATTTGCCAGGCTAAATGATGGGCGAGCTGGGGACATACGCAGCAGCCTGAGTGAGGAGAACAGTTGGTGACTGTGGAGCCTCTTCGAACAGGCCCAATGGCAGCATTGTGCCAGAGGCTGTCAGGCAGAGGGTGTGTGACGCTGGAATATGCAGGAATGTTATTTATTTTTCGCAAACACCACCAAAGTACCCCCAAACTAACTCACACGTGAGGGTGCCTGCGCACAAACACACACAAGACTCAGATACTAATGTGCATATGTACACACTGACTACTCTGATGTGCTCTGATCGGCCCGGCCAATAGGAACGCTCCAGCTCGGCCTCACCTTACCTGTGGTAAGATCAACATCAGAGCTCTCAGCCTTGATGTGCTGCCATGTACTCAGTTAATAAAGACGTCAACACACTGGGAGACACAGTGGAGGCCGAAATAAAGATCTGCTAAAGCATTCATGAGAGCTGTGGTCTCCGCTTTGTTGTGGGAGAATAAAAAAACAAAATGCCACTTTCACCAACAGATGTAAAAGAAATCATAATTCTTTTCATAAAACATTAGTAATATTTTTACAGCTGGGCGAGGATCTGTGTGTAAGGCCGAGTCTACGCTCATGTCTAGACAGGAGCGTGCACTTTTATGAGAGGATCACATCAGCTCTTTCTCTGCTGATTCAGAAAAAAAAACAAGAAGGAACCAGTTGCCCAGCAGACAGTAGCGGGGCCGATTAACTCCCACCACTTCTGAGCGGTGGAAGCTGTGTGTCATCACCCTGGCATTTGGAGCTGGTCTGCAGTCAGCGACAGTGGAAGTAGACTGGGTCTCAGGTTCATGTGAGGAGATGGTGCCAGCTTCCTAACTGAGCTCCAACTGGGTTAAAATGTCTCTCTTGCTAAAATAAAAAGGTAAAAAGTTGAATAATACTCAACCACAGTCGGAGTTTAAAACCAACATGTAGTCACTGCTGTGTGATAGTTACACTTCAAGCCTGTGAAACTGCGAGTATTAGCCCCCCTGAAGTGTCCTGAAGTTGACCCTGACTGTGCTGTTGAGGGACGGACGCAGAAAGACAACTTCCCTGCAGGAATCATTGTGTCATTTTTGCAATCACACACCTTATTGTCTGCCTGCACGGTGAATGAAGTGTTCGTAAAGCTCAAGTTCCACTCTTTTTTATCTGCTGGAAGTCCACAATAATAGACAGCATCTTTCTTCTACACAAAAACCTGCTGTGATACTAATAAACAGATCAATTTATAACAACAACTCTTTCTAAATAAGGAGCTCTGAATAAAAAGATCCATCAAATGAGAGTGCTTCATACACTTGTGATACTACGCTTATGAGACTGATGGCAAATACTCGACAGACGACTTGCTCCTCAGGGACAAATACAGCACACAGAGTCCCACAGTCTGAATCAGCAATTACACTTTGTTCCCAGCTCTCCTGTTTTATCTGTCTCCTGGATTGTTCCCACGCCTAGCACTCAACATCGTCCCAGCCAAGAGATGGACCCCATGGGAAATGCTGCTCTGGAAATTTGCATGAATGGAGAGCAAACAACAAAGATTTCCATCGTGTAGAGAGATTGAGGAACAGTAACAGATTAGGAGCACGCTGTATCTATCATCTAACTGCCTTTTTAAAGCAGATCTCAAGTGGTGGATTCTCATCTAGAAAACATGTTGCTACCAGGAGAGAGAAAAAGCTAGAGCCGCCAAAACAGAAAAATCAGTTGCTCGAAAATAACACAGCGCACAGAGGAGCCATAAAAACCAGAGCGCGGTTGTCAACAAAGGGCTGAAGCAAGTGCGCAGACATCTGTAGAGTCAGCCCGCTGTGATCTACCTGTAACTAAACCCAACATCAACAGCAGAACAGTCTTTGAAGGGTGTGATGCAGGGACGCAGATGCATATAGTGCATGTTACGTCACACGTCATGCTTACATAATATAGACTTTTAAAGCTTTGGCTTATATCACTCAGGTTTCTGCTCTGAGTCTGATATTACAGACGTGTTTTCCCTGCATTTTAATGTTTATTAGTTTGATGAACTCTTTATATTTTCTGTTCTTTATGTATTATAATGTCAAATTAGATTGACACATCAACATGTTTGATGTCAAACATAAACCATGCTTTACATTATGTTTCTGCAAAAAAAAGCAAGTATTAGCATTGCTTAAAAGCTCTTAAATTTTACTACAGGGGTCTGAAAACAGCATTGGTTAGGCTTTACTTCTGCAGTGGAGGCTGACTGCTCCAGAACTTTCTCAGTGTCGAGAGGTCATGCATACTGTGTGTCCCACGTGTGGTTAAATTGCACATTAGCGAGGTGCTGGCACAGGCCTGCGTGCCTAATTCTGTATACAAATACTGCAGTGTTCTGGTAGAGTGAAAACTAAATTGAATTCCCAGGAGCAACAGTTGTTGTCTCCATGCTGTGCAGCTGACCTCTCCTCTCATCACTCTGCATCACGTTGCTGGGCAGCAGCAACAGCTGATGAAGACTCCAGGTAATGTGAAGCAGAGCAGGGAGATAAATAAATCCCCGTGGAGTGGACAACAGTAGTGCTCATTCAGAGCCAGATATCTCTGTTACCTCACATGCAGACCCCCCCTTCTTACCTTCTGATAGGCCATCTGAAGATAGTTGTAGGGGATCCTCCTGTTGAAGTCCTGCACCACATCCTCGCTGACTTTATGCACGGACTGAGTGCCAAGTTTCTCCTCGATGCATGTGTCCATACACGCCGCTCTCCGGAGCACCACGTCAGGGAAGCGCAGGTCCGAGAAGGTTTCATCAAAAGGATGCTGGTCCTGGCACCTCAGCCGGCACCGGATTTTCGTGCGCCGGACCTCTGCGTAACTGCTGAGCGCTGCCTCCATGTAGCGCACCACGCTGGTGTAGTCGTTGTTGTAAAACGCCTGCACCGCATTCTCGTATAAAAGGTCGTAAGGCTCCAGGAGAGCTGCTGAGGATGACAACAGCACGGTGAGCAGGACTACAGAGAAGACAGCAGCCGGTGACACGTTTCCATCCATCCTCTGCTTCGGTTCAGACGGTGAGGAGCGACAGGCGGAGAGCAGAGCGAGCGGCTGTCAGTCACAACAACAATCAGCTTCGACTCGTGTTCGAGTCCATTTAAAAGCTCCTCGCGGAGACACTCAGGACGGCACCGGACCAGGGCGGAAATAATGCTGCTCTAGTCGGGGACACACATTTTGTTATGACCCCTCTTTGGCTCCACTAACTCCTCCCCTCCAAGACATGAATGGCCGGAGCACAATCACAGCTTTCCTCTCAGGCTGCAGGAGCAGAGAGCGCAGACCTGCAAGGGTCCTTCAGGGAGTCCCGGGGTCTCCTCCAAAACACCAGGAATAAGACTTTGATTTCACCTCATTTCACCACGTTTTTGTTGTTGTTGTTGTTTGTTTTTCATGCTGTTAAAAAAACTTGAGTTGTTGTTTCATAACAAAAAAACTTCCTCTGCAGATCTGAGGAAACATTTAGGAGACACAGTGAGTTCCTCCTCGGGCTGAAGAAAGTGACCACAAACATGCCTGAAATACAAACTTTACTATGTTAAACAAACGGCACCAAATATTAAAAAGACATCTCCTCATAGAGCAGGCAGCAATACACACGTTATATTGAAAATATGAGTATTTAAAATTTGGATTAGATGAAATAAAGCTTTCTAATGATCTATTAGTTCTCAATATAGCTTTATATTTAAGTAAAATGTGATTACCAAGAAAATGGCGCAAGGATAATAAGTACGCAGCTTTGTTATATTTATCTCGTATTCTGTTTGGGAAGACTTTGAAACATTTGTTCAGGAATTAGAGATGAAAAGTTGCCTCTTATTTATTAATGTGCACTAAATCAATAAATGTTTAAGTCTAAATTTTTGCCTAAAAAAGTAGAGAGTTTTAATTTTTTTCCACATAATCTGTTATGGTGAGATGAAGATGTACAAATACTTGCTCTCTTGCTTCTGGAAGTTTCTTTGCTCAGGGTGTTCAGAGTGAGAGTCAAGAAGACTGTCAGACACAGTCCATTTAAATGAGACTGTCTCCCTCTGCAGGATGCTGTTAAAAGCAGTTTAATAAATAGACCAGGAGTGTCAAACTCATTTTAGTTCAGGGGCCACATACAGTTAAATAACGACCCCTTCAGCATTTTTTTTTTCATTCTGACAACATTTATCAATTTAACAAACAAAGAGAAAAGAAAAATGATGTGCACATTCAACAGTATGTCTCGGTATTTCCACACTCAGTCACTCCACTACTCACAGTCATTACATGTGCATTCTTTCCACAGTTTTCCATTAAAGTGGGAGCTATTAAAGAAGCAGGTCTCCTGCCTTATAAACCATTTACAATCTGAAGTTTTGTCGGTGCCTCAGCAGCAGGGTTACACTAATATTGTTTTAAGACACACGTCTGATACAGATTCTTTTGTACTGAAGCTGCTGGTTGACAATGTTCGACATCTTTATGTATGACCGTAGAGAGAACTTATTGTTACTTCAGATCACTGTATTCTGGTCAGAGCTGAAAAGCCTCTAAGGCAGTGTTTAACATGAGGTATCTGCTCACTTTAATTTGCTCCTGAAACCTCTCAGCCTTCACATGTGCATCAACATAAGGTGTGTTGAGTCATCTGGAGGGCCAGATTGGACGCTTTGGTGGGCCAGTTCCGGCCCCCGGGCCGTATGTTCCTTATGTTTGACCCCCCCCTGCACCAGACAGTTTTATAAGCCAACCTCTCAGCTCTGCAGTCAGGACAAACAGACACACATGAATCTTAGATGAATTAACACAGGGTGAAGTCAGGTAAAGTGGAACACTTTTTGGGAGATTACCAAGAAAACCACCTAAAATTCTGAAGTTTTACCAACAACTTGTTATGTATCTGTGCCATATCTCTATGAAGAAAATATTTATGGTTAATTGGGTCTTTCAGTCATGTTTTTTTTTTTTAAATTTTGTCTGCTTGTCAGAATTCTCTATACATGCTATACACACATAATACAAGTACAAAATATAATATGTATATTTTGTGTCTATCTTATATACATATGTTCACTCTTGGCTATTTCTGTGGATATCATCATGGATGACAGAGGAAATCAGCGCAGGTATGTTAATGTTTTGTGTCTGAATGCTGTTGGTTTATTTCTATAGTGGTTTTAAGTTTCCCTGAGCAGCAGTGGAGGGGTGGTTCATCGTGTCAGAGGTTAGAGGGTGTGTGTGCAGTGGGCTGTGTGACCCAACATGCATAACATGTCTCAGTGAATATGCTGTATCAATAAAATAAATAAACTGTATATAGATGTGTTGAGACGTGTAACACAGCCAGGCAGACAGAGCACTTGTGAACCTCTTTACTAACACAAAGACTACAGTCAATACAGTTCTTCAGCTTCTGTGTGAATGTATCATCCTAGCTGAAATATGTCAGTGTGAGTGTTTTAATTACAATATCAAGCAAGCACTTCTTCAAGTGTAGTGTAAAACCAAAATGTAAAAGCTGCTATATCTAAAATAGACCACTGGTGGGCAGTAACACAGTGTTTCTGTATTTGCAGCTTAACTTTAATTTCAGCGACATTAACTTGCAGGGAAACAGCTAAAATCGTCATGCAACCTTTTGCCAAAATCCACCCACAAGATTAAACTTCCAGTTTGTGCTGTGCACCAAAGAATCACTAAATACTCCCTGTTCAAAAAAGATTTGATCCATCACATCTGCTGGAGAGTTGAGCTGTATATTGTGAAGACAGATGCATTCAGGGGGCAGATATCTGTGTTTCTGCTTGTAAAGACTGTATTTGGATAACAGTGATGTGTGATCTGTTCATGTTGCTTTGTCATTCATTCATAATCCTGATAGCAAAGCACCAAAAGGCTGTAGAGAAATAACACTACTTCAGAATAAGATATGGACAATGTGGTTTTTTAATTATGAGTTTACCACAGTCAGGTATGAGTCAATGGAAAAAGTTCAGGGTATAATGGGCACAAAGAAAACATGCTAAAGCCTATTCTGCATGAGTTTATGGTGTAAATGTCTTTAATGTTGTCAAAATGAAAGTTTTCTGCCACTCTCATGCTTTTATTGAGAGAGGACGAATGCAGATGTTCTACCGAGGGGGACATGACCCCTGTATGCCCCCCAAAATGGCGAGAATGGTCCAGTTTGTAGGATTTAGTGGCATTTAGCAGCGAGGCTGCAGAAGTGAAACTTCTCTCATGTACCAAGCGTGTAGGAGAACTACAGTGGCTGATGTGAATACACAACTGGCTTTAAATAAATGCTGGGCTACTGTAGAAAATCATTGCATACCCTGCTTCGTATGTAGATATAAACGGCTCATTCTAAGGTGACTAAAAAACAACTCTTCTTATTTTTAGTTGGTTTTAAACAAATGAAAACATAGTTATGAATATAATAAACCATTTCTGCCTATATGAATCCTGCTCGCTGGAGCTTTAATTCGTGCAAAGCAAAACAACAAACAAAACAGGCCACACCTGAAAAACGACGTCAAAGTCAAATCAACAACTCACACTAAGAGTATTTATTGTAGGACTGTTGCACTGGACTGTGTCACAGATGTCCATGTTGCTGTAATTAAGTTACTACAAGACAGAAAGTGTTTGTTCAGTGTGCGGTCTTTTAATCCTGCAGGTTTTATTATTGCACAGACTGAATACATTTTATATATGACAGGTCTGTATGTAAATAATACTGCAGAAAGAGAAGCCTCACACACAGTGTTTACCAGTAATGCTTTAAACTGGCTGGGTGAACTTGTAAGTGCTCTTTAATCTCCCTGCCATGTAAGTGATATCCTTGTTTTGTTTTAACTGAATTTATGTTGGAAGGGTGGCCTGCAGGTTGGCCCCCGCTCCATCGTGACAAAGGTGCTGAAAGCATAATGAGTCCAAACTGATAGAAAAGATTTCTGCACACTTTGATCCATGCAGTGTTTCAGTCTGTTTTTCTGAGCTTGGAGAAAGACAAAAGGATGAATAAAACTCAAGTTTAATAACTAGATAGATAGATAGATAGATAGATAGTTTTTGTTTTGTTTTTTTGCATGTGATAGGGTCTGTGGTGTCTGCAGTGTGAGGGGTCCGACCTTATGTTTGTGGCCCTTGTGGGAAGACGGATGTCATGAAGGTTTGGTAGGAGGAAGTCAATGATCCTCTCAGCCATCCTGACAACCCTCTCCAGGTCTGTTTTGTTCCAGCTGCAGGTGCAGCCGGAGTACCACACAGTACAGCAGTGTCGCATTATGCTCTCAATTGTGCGATGGTAAAAGCGGATCAGAGGTTCCTGAGGAAGCCTGCTCTGCTTCAGGGTCCTGTTTCAAGAACATCCTTTGCTTGACTCTTTTGATGATGTGGGAGGCGTTCAGACTCTAGGCCAGGTTTGCAGCTTTGTGCACCCACAGGAACTCAAAGCTCGCAACGCTCTCTACCTCTTCCCCGTTAATGTGCAGTCAAAGGTGATGAGTTTTTTTGTTTTTCCTTAAGTTGAGTATCATTTGCAATGTAATTTTCTCAGAGGCACTTTAAAGGTAAATGTGTAGGACACTATGTGGATACGACATCTATTGAACGTCTGTCCATCCTGGAAGATGGATCTCTCCTCAAGTTGCTCTTCCTGAGGTTTCTAACATTTTTTCTCCCCCATTAAAGGGTTTTTTTGGGGAGTTTTTCCTTATCTGCTGTGAGGGTCCAAAGGACAGAGGGATGTCGTATGCTCTAAAGCCCTCTGAGGCAAATTGTGATATGTGATATTGGTCTTTATAAATAAAATTGATTGAAATTGAGTGATACAGCGTGACATTACATCAAGTTTTTGATGTTTTTTGAGGTTTACTAAAATGATGAAAAGAACAAATGTCACA
>JAPZEB010000021.1:17977100-17989859 GCA_029783705.1 Chaetodon striatus | reverse complement strand
GTCAGACGGGGAAAGACAGGGATATCATGTACTGACGCTGAGTGACGGACCTGTCAGTCTACGTGTCATTCTCTTCTTCTAAATTCTGATTTAACACTTTTTCGCTGTGTCTGGTGAAACTCTTCTGGTCACATGTTCAACTCACAGTTGCTGAAGACATAAATGTAGCTTTGACTGGTTGTTAGTCGTCACAGACACGGAGAGTGCAACAGGTACCAGAGCTCCACAAAGACATTTTAGAAGTTAACATCAGTTTAATATTTAGTAAAAAAGTATTTACTAAACTGAGGGTAAATTACTGTCGTAAAGAACCAGCTTTGGTGGTTAGCCACCAAGAGTAGCCACTGGGACTAACCACAGACAGTCTATGGGACTAACTAGCTTAATGCTACTTCCGCTATCTCACAGGAAGTCGCACACATAATCGTTTCTACAGTAGAGCCCTCAGGAATAAGGTGGATACAAAGCTGAATAATCCCCACTAGACCAGTTCCAAAGGTGTAAAGAACTGATACTGTACTAGTTACACTGAGCCTTTTATTTTGATATCAGACTTATTATAAGTTTTCTGTCTGCCTCTGATAACAAATTTATTATCAGCTCAACACCTAACATCTTATCTCTGACCTGACCTCCCATTCAAGCATCATGCAGAAGCTGGGTTACCCTGCTCTTTTCTTTTTTAGTTGTTCGATTTGATTTTAATTTCACGCATGAAACTGTTCACCTTTTATATGCACATATAAACTAAATCTAATGCTTTCCCGGTCCCCTCCTCACCTTGATTTCCTCCTCTTGCATTTTCCTGGCCACTTCCATGTCCCTCAGCTCCTGCTCACGGATATCAAGCTTTGTCAACCCCTTGGTGGCTTCGCTCACTCCGTACTCAGTTTCTGCTACCACTGCTCCACTCCCTCGGTGCACAATACGACCTGCGGGTGTCAGCAGATTATATTAACAACAGATAAGAGCTGCAATAAAGGATTATTTTCATTTTAGCGAATTATCTGTTGAAAATCGTGATT
This sequence comes from Chaetodon striatus, assembly GCA_029783705.1. Classification (NCBI taxonomy): domain Eukaryota; kingdom Metazoa; phylum Chordata; class Actinopteri; order Chaetodontiformes; family Chaetodontidae; genus Chaetodon; species Chaetodon striatus. Next base: position 17,988,834 of record JAPZEB010000021.1, on the reverse strand, counting down.
AAAAATAAAGATCACAATTCCCCAGTGCCAAGGGCTGTCTTTAAATTTGATATTTTGCCTGATTTTTTAGATGTAATTCTTCTTGATAAATGACAAAATGATTGGAATGATCAAAATAATTTTTCTGACTGATCAAGTCATTCATCATTTCAGCACTAAAACAGATACATTCAGCGTTGGATTAAAGCCATAAGGCACCTAAAAGGGCTTCAGAGCTTCTCTGCTGGTGTTCGTCACTGTGTTTTGTTAAATGCCTTCAACAGCCCTGGAGTAACACAACCAGCTCGCCAGCCCTGAAACCCTTTGTGAATGCCAAATTTTAGCTCATCAAAATCCAGGAAGCTATTCTACTCCAAAATCACAGCACACATTTCAGTCTCAGCAGTGTAATATTCTCTTGCTCGATACAAAACCCAGCAGACAATACAAGAAGGAGCAAACCCCACAGCACAACAGCAACACATCCAATTATTCCAAACCATCAAAATCTGAATCACATCACTCATCAGAAATTACTTTGGAATAGTTGTCGTCCTCATGAGAGAAGAAGAAATTAGTGTGTTCATTAGTGATTGCGATGCTAGATCAACCCACCACCTGAGATTGCCCGAGCAAAAAAGCAACCGCAGCACACCACACAAACACCCCCGCAGAGCCCAGAGGGGGGCTCAGGGCGGTACCTGTATCTTCGCTGGGGTGAGAATGACTGCGTTCCCTGCCAGGACCCTCGCCCTGCTCTTCCAGCTCGTCAAACACCTCCTCAGGGCCGGAGTGGACGCGCTGCCGGCCCCCAGCCCTTCTCTCCCTCTCACCATCATCCCCTTCCTCCTCCCAAGAAGCCCTGCCCTCCCTCGGCCGGTCCCTGCTGTGCCCAGGCTCGTCTTCGAGTCCTCTCTCCGTGCTCTTGGTTCTCGCTCGTTGTCTGTCTTTGTCTTTCTGTCTCTGCCTGTCTCTCTCTCTTTGTCTGTCCCCACTGAGTCCCCTCTCTCTGGATCTGTCTCTGTCTCTTCCTCCTGCTCTTGCCCCCCTGAGGTCCTGCTCCCTGTCTCTCCTCTGCTCCTTTCCAATATGCCTCTCCCATTCCACGTCTCTGCCCCTGTCTCGGTCATGGTGCCTGTCCCGTTTTCTGTCCCAAGCCTTGTCTCTCTCTATTTGACTATGTGGTGGAGGTGGTCTGCCTGGTCTCTCCTTCCTCCTCACCACTCTCTCTGTGTCCTCCCAGCTTGGGCCCCTGGCTCTGCCAGTCTCTGTGGGCTCATAGTGTGGGTACCTGTCCCCATGCTTGGCTCTAGAGGGCAGCAGGTGCTCTGGATACGGATCTGCATGTCTGCTTCGCCCTCCTTCTGCCACTAAGTAGTGCTCAGGGTATCTGGAGCGGCTGTGGGGTGCTGCTGGGTCCTGCCTTGGGTACCTGCTCCTTTTGGGCTCTGTTGAACTATAATCTGGGGAGTAATCCCGATGTGAGCTCACTGGAGCATGAGCATCGTGTCTGCCCGGGGACTTGTGACGAGCGTATTTGTCCAAGTCAAGGGGTCGTCTTGCAGCTGAGCAAGGCAGAGAAGAAGGAGCGAGGGTGGGATGAGGGCGGTGGGGAGAGAATGATGATGATGATGGTTGATGCAAACATAGAAATGTGAAAAAAAAAAAACACAGATAGGATTGGAATGACGTAAGGTAAGATGGTTAGTAAGCAATGGGTTAGACAAGCACCTGTGAGGACAGTGATGGTCAAAAGACAAAGTTGTAAAGAGTGTAGGAATAAACTGCTCCCAAAATGTCCAGAGATGTGGTGACGACCCTGGGATTATTATAACAGAGTCAACAAGTGTTAAATAAAGATGGTATATTAATGCAGAGGAGACCTAAAGAATGGAAAAGTTCCAAACACCTTAAACAAACACTATGATATTTAACATCTTTGTGTTGTTTGAGGGACATAGTTGAAAACTAATGTGTGGCACACATCATGTGAACAAAGCAAATGCTGTCTTATCACCACAGCACGACTGACTTCAAAGGGGTAAAACTGAATTTGAGATTGAGAACAACATGTTTAAGTAAGAAAACCATCGTGCTGGGAGTTGGCCTGTGACTGACAAACGTTTGAATGAAAACAAATGAGTGGAAAAGCACACTGAGGAAGCACACAGCAGAGGCCTGTACTCAGTCAGCTCAATGGAATTCAAGTAATCTAACCGGCTGTTTGACGTCTAATCTACGGGACTTTGTTTATGTTCAACCTTTTGAAAAAGGAGGCAGGTATGAAGACGGCTTGGCTCGCACTCTCTCTGGGCTAGCTTCACGTTTGCTCTCTTCTGTCCTTCCTCGCTTTTAAATACACTTTTTTTTCCTCCTCACAATTTTTTCCCCCACTGGTGTATCTGTCAAGCGGAGACAGGTTCTCCCCCACGCTGGTTTGTCTGCAACTGTAATCCACTGGATTAAGACAAACACAGCTAGCAGCCCCTCATTTCCTGAGAGGAGCAGCCAATTACATGGCCGGATGAAAAGCAACATGATTTCACAGAAGTGTGATTGTGCGTGTGTGAGTGCGCGTACGTGCCTAAGGAGGATATAAAAACTAGTGGGATGGATATTTAAAATGAAACACTCACAAGCACAAGATGGTGAAACTGTTCAGAGATTGAGCTTGAACACTTTGTGCAGAGTGACAATCCTGTGCCCTGCATAAAATGTATCTGATTACTCACGGTGACGTCAGGCCTTAGAGCCATAGATACAGGATAAACAAAGGTGCTGAATCTTTGTTCCACTGTGTGTACATTCACACTGCCACAGTTGAATGCACGCACACACACAAAGAGCAGGGACATTATAGGTGAGCGGTTACACAACTTGAGAGGCAATACTGCAAACATAGTGAGCTTGGCAGTGGCACAAATATTCTAGTATAAATATAGCAGGGCAGAGTTGCACGGTCAGCAAGGACGGACTGAGGCTGTATGCCGACCACCTGCCATGTGTGACATCTTTAGATGGAGGTAAAGCACCTGGACAGCTGGTGATCTACACAGACACAACAGGACAGGTAGACTGACAGCTGGGGACATTTTTGCAGTCGTGTTTATGTCAACAAAGTGTAGACACAGACACTGTGCTCTCTAAACCACACCTCTGCAGCAGTTAGTCTTTGTTTATGACTGTGCCTCTCCTTCTGTCCTGTTTTGCATCCCCTGTTTAACTTCCACTCATATCCTGATAGGCTGAGAGGGAGAAAAACCTTAAACTCTTCTTTGTAAGCAGACAGTAATAACCATTAAGTGTCAAAATAACAGCACATTGGCAGTGAGAGTAAATATCACTGAGTCTCTGGAGTATACTGTATGTGCACTACAGAGGACAGGAGTTTGCTGGGCCCAGTTGTTCAGGAAGTTAATCGGGATCAGACTGACATGGATCTTGTAAATCCCATATTTTGCTATCCAGGATCAGATAATCCATTTTGTTTTGTGCCAGTTTTTAAAGCAACATTGGACTGGATCACCCTGATCCAGAGACAAACTTTTCAAAATAACTAGATCTGGATAACGACTGCTCTAAACGAAACTAAATATCACAATGTAGGATACTAGCTGTGGAAGAACAGGTAGAATATCCATCGCAGGGTCACTTTCAGTGCTTTAATTTGAAGAGAAAGAAAACAGCATGGGGGATGCAGTTGCTAGAAACTTTTTTGTTTGATACTGACAGTTTTTTGGGGACGAAATCTAAAATATTTTTTGTTTTACATCACTGCACTGAAAGGTTTAATAGGTACCCGAATATTTACTTTATTTTAGGGCTGGGTGATATGACATATAAATTATATTGCAATAATTTTAGGCTGTTTTGCAGTATTTGATATGTACATTTCAAAATCCCCTCTAAGCTAATGTAGACTATAAAAACAAACAAACAAACCCCAAACTACTTCATCAACCGAAGTTACAATAAGGTTAAATAGCTTCTGCTGTATAATAAAGTTAAATAAAATCCTGTTATAATAAAGTAAAGTAAAGCACTGTGATAATTGAGTTAAAGTGTTGATATAATAAATAAATCAAAGCAGAACCACTGATGCCTAAAGTGTTAACGTTTTTGCTGTGAATTTGAAGGTTCCCATCAACAGTTAAACCATTACAGCGGCGCAGTTAAACTTCAGGATTTATTCACTGTGAAACAAACTAACAGCTGTCCTTGTCATATATTCATATAATTTGAACGTCGCACTGGTGCTCCATGCTTGCAAAATGGGACCAAATAATGGAGGTCTGCGGCTCTGCAGATACATAAACACATGCCTCACCAGCTCACACACTATCGGCCAGAAGAGAGTGGCCTGGATAAGAGGAGGAGTGTACATGATGAATCATGTTGAGTCTTTCTTCTTTTTGTGTGTGAGAGGGAGAGAGCCACAGAGAGCGCCAGAGAACTGAAACGTTGAAGCATGTCTTATACCAGTGACGTAAAAATGACTAATGACTAATCTACTATGACTGGAAACACTAAAACAATTGAAGTGCAAAATACCTACCTACCTACCTACCTACTTATCTATGACGAGTCACATGATGCATGATTTGATAAATTCAAAAGTTTGACCACTAATACAATTTCAGAAAGCTTTATTTCATTTGAACAACTGTAATGTAAGATTTGATCCAATTTGAAAGCTGAAATCTGATCAGATTACTTCTGAACAACTGGGCCTTAGGCACCGAAAAAGCAAAGCAGAGAATTATTATTTTCCTTCTCTGCTAACCATCTACAAATGATATGAGTATTGTGTGTATGCTAAACACCAACAAAACCCAAACACGACATGGCCAAGGGTTGAAGCAGCACAACTGGGAGTCAATCGGCCAGATTAGAGTCAGCAGGCTGACGAAGCTACGGAGAAAAAAGCCAAGCTTTTATGAGTCAGAAGGGAACATTAAAACCGTGTGAAATATACTTCCCTCTTATACTCAGAGTCACACCTATGGGTCAAGAACTAAAAGTGCATTCAGACAAAGCTGTCGTTTCATGCTGACAAGCTGATAGCACTTCACTATAAAAAGAACCTTCAGTGAACCTGCATTTGTCAACATGGAGATGACGCAGGGTGCAGGATCAACCCCGATCTTGAGGTGAATCACCTGCGCAGATTACCTTACACAGGGCAACACTATTTACAAAGAAGTCAAAGAAGAGAGGAAGATTATAAATGAGCTGCTGTTTCTCTTTCAGCAGAAAATGAACAGACCTCCAGTGGGATGAATCATGCAGTCGGGTGACGTGTGCGTGAAAAGGCTTGAAACAGATTCCAATATGTGACACTGGGACAAATATGTTATAGAAGCATAACAAATACAGATTTGCGGGCATGTGACATCAGCTGGTGGATCTAAATGCTTTCCTCAATGCATTCATTACCCACTAACCGGATATTCATTTAATATCTGAGGTAAAATCTGCTATCAAAGCACATTCTAGCTGGATCTTAAAACTGGAGCACTGTTAAACCCATTTACAGCGGTGTTTGCTCTTGAATGGGAGCGAAATGACAAATTATTTCTCTGTAGGAACATGTAAGCCTCCCTTCAAGGTTAATTATAAGCTTATAAATGCATTCCAAAATCATTGCCTCCAGTCAGCCACAATCTCCAGCACTGTGCAGCATCAAAAGCACACCCTCACACATCCTGAGCTGAAAGAAATCCCAGTCCATGGAAGAGGAGCTATATCTTCTCACGTGTCCTTACAGAGAGGAGATACACACACACACACACACACACACACACACAGACCCACAAACAGCCACACATCAACATGAGCCACTTGTGCTCTCCCTACCTCCGTGATCCTCAAAGTACTCCTCCTCAAAGTTTGCTTCCAGCTGCTTCTGTCTCCTCTTTTCCTCTTTCATCTCCTTCTCCTGCAGCTTACGAGCGATGGCCTACAAACAAACAAGGCCACAGTAAACATGTCGTCCCACGGGCAAATGAAAAAAAGTCTCTGTTTGGACTGATCTGTAACAAATATGTCACTTTGTTTTGAGTTGCAGCTTTTCTCTTTTGCCAGTCAGACTAGCTTCACACGTATCAGATTACAGTGTCGAGATGCGTCTTTCCCTGATGTTTGTGCCATTCTTGGGCCAATTAGTGCATTTTTTCACAGAACCACAGAGCAATGAGACCCATCATTTCCTCAATTTGGGGCAAGAAATAATCTGTGGCATCTGAGCTATTTTGAAAGATTCACTGTCAAGTTTAAAAATGGTGGAGCCCACCCTTAAGGACAACACATGTAATACCTAACATATCAAAATAAAAGCAGACACTCATCTCTGAAACTGTCTTGTTTATGTACAATATCATGAAAAAAAACAAAACTCAATACTGTAGAAAAACACACTTAAATCTCTGCTCTTGTGTATGGTATGCACATCGTGGAAAAATAAAATACAGGTCAGGTGACTATAGCCGTCATTCCATTACCACAATGAAGAGGCACAAACAAGGCGATGATTCAAGTGGAATGACCCACCCAGTACAGAACATCGATACCTGAAGTCATTGAAGGTTGCATGTAACCAACATTGTGCTTGACTGGGCAGAACTGTCAGTATGGGTGCGTGTTTCTTACCGCATCCTTCTCTTCCTGCTGTCGTTGTTGTTCTGCCTGTCGGACCAGTTGGTCCTGAATCTCCTGGGCGATCTCAATGTCTTGGCGCTCACTGACGTTACCAGAGGTTAATGTGTACATGGGGAGGGGTTTGGAGAACGTTAAAACATATATACAAGTGGTAGGAGCTTCAGGATCATGATACAAGCTCTGACTAACAATGTTTCATTAGTAATGTGTGTAGTTATATGAGTAAGAATGTGGAGGATGGTGACTACAATAGCAAAGATGTTATCACCATGACCTGGTGTTCAGACACAGACACGTCATGTCCAAAAAATGCTTTAAATAATGTATTTATTCCTTTATTTCTTTCATACATATTTGTTTAGTACTTCAATGCCTCCCTTTCTGAGCACTTTCTGCTGATGCTTCAGTTGCCATTAATACTATTATCTCACTCCTCCAGATACTACACATTATATTTACCTTTTTGCACCAAAATTGGTATGTATATATGGGGTTTTTTTAAGTGGGGAAACCCCTTAAAATAGATGATAGACTCATTTTCCATTGCCTGCAGTGAGCAAGTATGCCTTTCTGTTTTTTTTTACTGGTGGCGTGTCACGTTCAATGTCACAAACGCACCTGAAAACAGTGCTGTCACAGTAAAAAGCAGCCTGGAGAAAATGTTAGCTGCTTCTTTTTTCTATCTGTTACTTTTTCAGTCTCTCTATAAAACTCAGTGAAAGTGCTGCTTGGAAGGATCATTGCATCACGTCGGAAAAGTGGCACAAATTAGCGATCTACCTGGGTGTCATGTTTGTATCACTGCTGATAGGAGCTGGAGCCAATAAATACCCATGAATACTGCAGAGTAATTTGTCTCAGGAATGAATGGCAGTTGCAACTTTTTCCACTAAAGACAAAAGCCAGATGTTAGTGGGTTTTTTATCCAGTGGGAAAGAGGCTTAAGGATACATTTTAGCCTAACCTGCCATGAGGCTAATGTTAACTCTAGCCTTCACAGACCTGACTGCATTAATACAGCAAACTAAGACTTTCAAGCAAAATAAAAACACTAAATGTCAAACCTCACAATTACTAATCGTGAAAACATGAATTCACAATGTAGTACACAGTGCAGTAATATCTGCACAACAGTTGCATTAATCATGTAACACCAGAGAGAGACAGAGCAGTGAGCTCACTTCGTAAAACACTGAAGTTACTTAATATGTCGTGAGAGCGTGCAACGTGTGTGCTTCAGGCAGGAGCAGGAATATTCTCGCCTGTTGCGATGTTGATCTTAACAGCTCGCTTTGGCTCACTCACGTCTTGAAAGACGTGATTTTGATAACAACACCATCTGCCTGAAGGGCTGTTATGTAAAGATTATTCCCAGTGTGTGTATGTAGACACACACAAGTGTAATGCTTTACTTAACAGGACCGGTGACAGCTTAACTAGCTTGTGCTGCACCTGTATGTGACCCGAGCAGCTGACAGCCCAGGAGGACTTAAACTGACAAAAGCAAATAGAGTGTAATACCTTAATGTGCCATCATCGGTACAAACTAAGAAATTAAATGATGCTGTATGTGTGTGTTGTTAAGCGTCTTAAGAGTGGGTGTATATGAAGTGGCACTGGAAGGTGCGGGGTGGATGGCAGTGTGCAGCATGACAAGCAGCACTGGCCTTCCTGCATCGATGGAGGAGCATCTGGCCTCTCCCTGGGGATGCAATCCCACTACTAAATGTCTGCATAGCTTTGGACGTGCAGCTGAAACTCACCCAAACCCCATAGAAAAGATAATTATATATGAGGGCTGTGGGGACACCACACAGAGACCACAAAACTGTGAAGTATCTGCTCGGGCTGCTTGTGTTTTCTCCTCTGTGTTTATTAAGACAACACATCAAGCTGAGGACATTTCTCTTTTCGGTAACGCTGGAAAAATGTGTATTTTGGGATCTTTTGTCAACACAAACTTTTTATTTTAAAGTGAGTGTAGAAATTAACGTCAGTGACATCTTATGTATACTGACTGTGTGACTCAGTCTCCTCAGTCATCAAAAATATCAATCTAACAAAGCCAAACATTCACATCGTTGCTCTCTGGCACAAACTGAATGACAAAGCATAGACAAGCTGTTAATGAATGAACGACTTGACCTACTAATTCATGACAATAAAAGGGTTAAACCTGCTCTGAGCGATAAATCAGTCTGGAGTTATCTATGGCAGGAGTGATGGATCAGTTTGCTGGTGAAGCATAAATCTGTCTGGGTATAGGGTTTGGGAGCAATTACACAAGATTACACTAATCTGAAACAGATGCTATCAACAAAGCAACGAATACTGTACACAGCTATTACTGCAAAAGTATTATGGTGACTTCATAAAGTGTTTGAGGGTCATTTCATTTCAGGAATTAGACCAATACAAATTCATGATTCTACGTTTAGGATGGTTACAGCTGCACCTAGATGATTAAATTAAATTAAAACCTGATAACAGCTTTCAAGTCAATGCTTAATCTCATGCAATGTGCAATTAACTATTACAGTGTTTTGTGTATGGTTTCATTTTCACTTTCTCCCAGTGGGATTGTACTTTGATATACAGATGACAGATGAAGTGAATACCATTGATCATCTTGTTATCATGCATATAATGGCCCGAGGAACGTGACAAGAGCTCAAAGCATCGCCTTGGCCTCCAAACTCCGCAGATACCAATCGGATTAAGCATCTGTGGGACGTCCAGGTACACCAGCACACGACCCACATGACTCAAAGGACACACCGCCAACACCCTAATGCTAGACACCACAGGACAGTGGTCCTGTGTCCATGCCTCTTCAGGTCAGAGCCTGTCTGTGGATCAAACCTGGCTCGGTGGTACTGGCTTGTCCCATGATTGCTTGATCGGACTGAATCATGCCATCGCTGCCATGAGGGTGGTGTTCTTGGTTAGCAACAGTGTTTGTGTGGGTGGCAAGTGTCAGGTGGCATCTATACAAATGCCAGGACCTTACGTTTCCCAGCAGAACATTGCATTGTAACAATATGATCCATGTTATTCACTTCACTTCAGTGGTTTTAATGTTATGGCTGATCGGTGTTTATAAATGTGTGTTGGTGTGTGAGAAACACTCACATTTCAACATGCTGTTTCTGAGTCTGGACCTTGGCCCTCTGATCCTCCTCCTCCTGCAGCTTCTTGGCCACCTGCAGGTCTTTCTGCACCAGACGGCTCTTGTTGACATTGGACGCCAAGTGGCTCTCGACTGTTAGACACAAACATATAAGCGGCGCTCTTAAAACGTGTACACATAAACCAAGAGGAGTGGGTCGGCTGGCTGCGCTAGTGAAGAGGAATTAGATGAGTGATGGGCTGCGTGGCGCTGTGGAGTTTATTTACAGATCCACACGTTCTTGATGTTTTCCTCTGAGGAGCAGTAGTGTTGTGATGGTCTGAAGAGAACAAGATAAACATCGAGGACACAGACGCTTCAGTCTTTGGTAATAAACAGAGAGCGCTCTTAGTCACTGAGAAATGAATGTTCGCAGCTGAGGTGCCGTTCCAAGGTTGTGTGATGGCACGTTGTGGGCCATAACAGATGATAAATCCTACTTGCTGACGCACACCGAGCACTTGGTGAGCATGGAGAGCATCACTCACTCGCTCAGCTCTGTTTCACCTGGCTATCGATCCGTTCCCAGCTTTCATGTGAAGCGGACCAAATTACGTTTGGCAATTTACCCGAGAGAGGCTCCATAAAGTTTCTGCTTTCTGACCAGTGGGATTGAAAGAGGAAACTGTGAGTCACAGCTGTGGCGACCTGATAAAAAGGGGTTGACATTGATTTTTTTGGATGACGCCGATCAATTGTTTGAGTTTATGACACCTTACAAAAAAATATCTGAGGGGAAAAACTGATGTCACAACTCAAGATAGGGCTATCATTTATCTGCTGACATATTTTCAACAGGGAAACTGATTCATCTTTCAAGGCAGCCAAAAAAAACAAAAACAAAAAAAAAAAAACATGACCAGACATCGTGACATTCGTTCATTCGCATCACTGAGCAAAAGGGGAGTTAAGGTTAGAAAGCTGGACTATCTCAACCTCAGACATATCAGTGAAGAGCTGCACACTCAAACAGAGAAAACACATTCCAAAAAACAAACACGCCAAGTGCTGACACGGCTATAAAGAAATGTTTTCCATGCGACATTTGGATGCTTCACTCTCAGCATTTTAAATGGAAATAAAAGCCAGCTTTAACTCCACATTATCTCAAAGTGATTGTGCTAAAAAGCCTCTTTTGGGACGGCCATCTGTTGATGTGATCCAGGAAAAAAGGGACACTGCACATTTAGAAAACTATCAGGCTTTGTCAGCCAGCATTCTCCTCAGTGACCTCCAGGGTCAAACGTGAAGCAACGATTTTTCCAGCTCAAAGCAGATCAGTTAGTGCGGCAACAAAGGGAGCAAAGGGAGATGAGCCTCGGTCATGGATCACAAAGGCTTTTAAAGGGTTAATGACAGCACATGGACAGGTGGCCAAAGTCCAATTAATCACAGCTAAAACAGAGCCTAATGTGCACTTAGGGTATGGCTGGGTGGCATCTGGCCTTCTTCCTTGTAGAGCTTGTTGCATAATTCACTCTTATGGTTACACAGAATGACACATTTATGGAAACAGAAAAAAAACAAACTATTGTGCAGGGCAGATAAGTAAAAGCACTCGTGTTTCTACTGTCTACGCTCTTATTTATTCATCCCTTCAAATCAAAAGCTCACCAAAGAAGTCTGAACAGTAATACTGACTAAGTTCCTGCACAGCCTAAAGTGGGATTTATACTTGTGTGGCAGAGCCTGTGCCTTAGCTTACACACGCCGCCTATGCCGTTGTGAGCATTTATACTTGTGTGGTGGTGTGTCTGTGTCACTCTGCAGTTACACCTCCAAAACACTAGTCAGTGGCAGGGTTTCTGTGAAGTGCTGTAAAGTTTAGTTGATTAAAAACACACATTAAATGTGGCTTAATAGAGACTATTTCAAACACAAGTACACAAATCAGCTTCACTATAACTCGCAGCATTCACAGACAAACAC
>JAPZEB010000021.1:17964045-17977000 GCA_029783705.1 Chaetodon striatus | reverse complement strand
CAAGTACACAAATCAGCTTCACTATAACTCGCAGCATTCACAGACAAACACTTGTCTTTATCTGGACACATTTTCCCATAAATACAACATGCTAATGTTTTTAGCACAAGCCTGTGGCATTTTACATTGTATAAATTAGCCTTGCGGCCAGTGAACATTCCCTCTCCACATATGAAGCCAGGGACAACAGCAAGATTTAACTTAACACAATTCTGCTCCATTACAGCTCATAAGGTTCACGAACATAACCACTGTCTGATACTAAACACGTTTTCCAAACAAAAACAACGTGCTAACATTATTAGCACAAGCCTATGGCATTTTACATTGTATAAATTAGCCTAGCAACAAGTGGAGATTTCCTCTGCTCCTATGAAGCCAGGATAAACCACACACAAGACTTAAAATGCTTTTTTTGTTGAGGCTTTACTATCCACACAACTTATTGTTTGTTATCTGTGAAATTAAAGGAAATGAAAGCTTAGTCTCCACTGAGGGAAATGGAGGTGTGGCAGATATTAACCATCTGCAGATATTCATTTGTGTTGATTCTTATGTTATATCTGTGTCAGAAAGTGTCGTTCCACACCGACTCAGCAGGAGATAACTGACAGAGAGGGGAGAGAAGTTCCTGAGAGAATTTTAACGACAACAATAAAAAACAAACCCTGAAGCGAAATAAGCTTTTGATTGGCGAAAAAAGTTGAAAATGTAATAACCATCATGATATTTCAGAAATCCGTCTTAATGGTGGGGGGGGGGTTAGCAGCATGGGAACAAACCCTCTTTAGTGGGTCCCCAAAGTGCCTTTTGACTCACGTGAAAAAGATGCCGGCTAATTACACACATATGAGCTCACATAAAAGCACCAGCTAATCTAATGAGGCATGCAGGGACAAACACTTGCACAACATGTACACACACAATGTTCCTTTACAGACACACACACACACGCACACAGTTAGAGACAATAGTATCTCACACAGTGTTCCCTTGCTGAGCTGACTGTGCCGTTTAACTTCAGATCCAGCTTTTCTGTGCTACAGCTGCAGCACACACAAATTAGTGTGATCCAAACAAATCACATGCAGCGGCCCACTGTACTCTGCCTCAGCCCTGCCCTGATACAGTATTGTTGTGGCATCCTGCACTATTCACACAGTTAACGGTGTGGCTGAAGCAGGGTTTATGTGGGCTTTAGCAGGCTGCAGCCACTGACGCTGCAGTTTGTTAGACTTGACAAATTTTCCAGGAGGAAAAAGAGGAGCTTCGTGGACCGCATTCATTTCCTACTGCTACGTTCTTAAAACCATCTTTCATAGTTTGGTCTTTTGCAAGGTAAGCATTAGGTGACCTGGAGGAGGAATGCAGCAGGGCAGCAAGACAAAACTGTCTACAGTGACGCAACGGTCTATTGCAGAAATCATTACAACAATAAAAGACTTAAGTGTTTAAACAGACTGTCAGGAAAGAGGGATTACATCTACAGTATGTGTATGAAGCAAGAAAGCAGATGTCCCCTGTTTGAAGTAGGAGTTACCTGTCTCTTAAGGGGACAACATGCTGTCTGGAAACCAGATGAATCTGTGAGCTCATGTTTTATTTGCTCTGGGAGATGCGTCTGGTTCCCTTTCCCGGGCCAATCACAACTGGGCCCTTGAGGCATTTTTCGAAAACAACAAATATGGCTGCAGCTGATGTGGAACTTTCGGTTGCAGCCGCTATCGGGTTGGTATTAAAATAACTATGAACTTTTGCTAAAACAACAACAACAATCAACTTCCCTTTATGCTTTTCTTGAGAAGAAATATGTGTTCGCTGTATTTCTGACAGGATTTAGCAAAGGTTTGATTCACCAGCTCATCTCTGCACGCTGTAGTCTGTTCACATTTTTCTGTCACTCAGGTGTTATTTTTGTTCCTCACCATTTTTGTGCTAAGTTATGCCATTAAGTGCTGTGATTGGCTGGTGCTACTGAGCTGTGAGTGGCCCTCTACAACGGGCAGACTTGATTTGCTCAGTGCCACATGTTGATGACCAGTTGATAATGCCCCTTTGAAACTGAAAGAGGTTGCAGATGAATTTGCGTTTGCGATTGGGTCTGGTGAAAAAAGAAAACACTGACTAATGTGTAGTTTCTTACTTTCTTGTTCCTGGAGGTTGTAGGCCAGGCAGTGGTCCTCCAGCACAGCAAAGTCTCGGCACACTGAAAAAAGAAAGAGGGAAATTGAAAAAAAAATAATACTGAGAAAGCCAAAGTTTAAAATTAGTTTAAACGGTTGAATACTTGTTGAGTCAGACTCTAAACTACGTAGCCAGTACAAGTCAGTCTTTGGGCAGTTGAGATGTTAGATCTTTATCTGACATTCACAGTTTCAGGTGTGTAACATCCGGCCCATCTGCCTGCACACATACGTACACAGGAAAATAACTAAAATCTGGCCCAGAATGGAGAACAGGAAATCAGGCTAAATTGAGGCAACTTAGGTGAGAATTACTTTTGCTGTTGTTGTGACTCATATAATGAGCTGATGAGTCTGATTCACAGCAAAACTACTGAAAAAAATAGCAACATAATTAGTATAATTATAAACATGACACAACTCACAATTTACAATGTGACGTACAATTGTACTGTGAGGCTACTGGATGATACTGAAGCAAAGTCAAAAGATGTGTTCAACATCGTGATGCTAATATGACGATACACTTAAAAACTGTACGTCTAGATTTCTCAGTGTGCTAAAAAAGTGTGGCCATCTGGCCAGTGGTGTGTGGTTTGGTTATTTTCTGTCCGTAAAGACGAAGTGAAACTGTGAATAAGGAACCATCGCCCTTGGCCTGTAAAAGCCTAAATAAAGACTGATGTTGACGGAGCTCTTAAGCTCTTCCTTGAAAGTTATTCAGAGTTGCAAGGGGCTTTAGGAAGTGAGAAGTAGGTTTATTACTGACAAGCTGCTGGGTTAAATCCACAAAATGTGACGAGCAGGTAACGACGAGCAGTGCATGTGTAAAACTTCCCGCAACGAAAAAAAAAAACAACTGTGTTTATCAGCGAGGCACAGACAGAGGTAAATGTAGTTATGTATATTTTAAATCAGGTCATGTATCCTAAATGTGGTTATAGTATGTTCAGCAGCTTCATCAAAGGTCTAACCTAAAATATTAAAACAAGCATGAGATCTAAAAATCTGATAATCGCTTGAACAAACTGATCCACCATTGAGTCACACTGTTACTGACAGCAGTGTGTAGCTGAATTTTTATCAGGCCCATTATCTTAGTCCTAAGCTTGAGGACTCTGCACATATATAAAATCATCATCTCAACTATCTGTACACAGTGTGAGAGATACTGCGCGTTTTCCGTCTTACAACATCATCACTATAAATCTGAAATCTCCAGCGGACTTTCCATTAATGGTTTCAATATGACAGACTCTGCCAAAATGCTGCGAACACTCATTCTGGAAACAATGCTTGTAGGAGGGGAGCTTTCCTCATAAAAACCTGATACCATCACCACACATCCATCTGAACTGTTCTGAAATTAGGCCGCCTTTCTTCCTTTGAATATTCGGGATCTCCCAGTCTTAAAATGCTGACAGTTTCCTGTGTAGGTGACGGGGGAAGCTGCGAGGACATTTAAGACCTTTGTTACAGCCTCAGCTAATTATGGATGTGGATCTTATAGCGTAGGGCGAATGCACCTTATAGCATACGCTTCCACGCTTCAGTTAACATGGATTTGACTAACCACTGCTCAGTGTATATCTTACAGCACTGCAGAACGAAACTTTTCTTCAGCTGCATAACTTGTGTAAACATCATTGCATCAAATATAGAAGGACAAAGTTAAGCCATGATTTCATCTTGCAAGCAGCCACACACCACTTTGCTGTTGGCTGCGGTTCTGTTCAGTGAAGACCAAAATAAAGAAATATTTAACTTCCCCGGAGTCTGTCATTTACCTATTGTTGTATAATGATTATTAATCACATCACACATCATACATAGTCAGTCGTGTTAATCCTTTCTGTGACACTTGTCTTGTGTTTGCAGCTTTTATTGCAGAGCCTAGCCACACTCAGCCTCACACTGCCAAGCCCACAGCACATCATCTGCTCTCACAAAGATTACTTCATCCACATAAAAAATTAACAACAGGCAACAGTCTACGACTATGTGTTGGCGTGCATTATTGACAAGCACCAAAACGCCTGGGATTCAAAGACAACACCAATGAGTGGTCCAGATTGTCTGGTTTAATATGATGGGAGGACACTGCGTGGATGGTTGGGTATAAACAGATGCTGTGAAGAGGAGGGCGAGACCTCCACAAAGCCCCCCACTCTGCCTCCGACCAGTATGGGATTTGATTAACACAGAGCATTTTTCAACCATATGCCTAATCTTCTTAGCCAAGAAACCTGAGATTTATTATGGCTGGTATGGCTCTACACACCAGTGGTTTTAACTACTCTAACAATTTGGGCTTGTGTGTCAGTTCCTTAAAAGCTCGTAGGAGTTAACATTTAGGGAAAATGCTGTTTTTAACTGGGGTTAGTGACAGACGGATTACAGCTGCTGTAGTTCTCACACCATCCTTTTATCCCTTTGTGCTGGAAAACAGAAAATCAGCCCGACATCACGATGCACAAAGGACCACAAGAGTCAAGTCTTTGTGCTCCATGTGCAGAGCCAAAAGGCAAATTACAAGCTCAGTTCATCTGCGAGTTACAGTAGAGTAGTACAACCAGACAGCTCACAATATTTACTATTTCCCTAACACACGAGGGATGAAATTGAAACTTTTCCAGCAGCTTTCTCAGTCTTTCCCTCTGCAGACCAGCCAAGCAGTGGCAATGCACGTTCCCTCTCTCTCTGACCAGAATAACAAGCATCCTGCTGAGCAGCTGCTTCACACTAACAGGACGGCTCCTTGCTTCCAGCACAGCATCCCATCCAAAACCTGCTTCAGTGTGAAACACACACTTTCCACCTGCTTTTCACCTTCACATCAGTAACAGCACACAAAGTTTTGGGAGCTGTAAAAGTTATGAGGGAGGGGAGGGAGTTGGCAAAGTCTTCCAAGATAATGTTTCAAAGCAGTTGCAGACTTTACAACCAAAGGCAAGGTGTAACCGGATATGTCAGATATGAAATTCAAAAGGAAGAGGCCACTGTGTAAACTGCTTTCATCACAACAAACAAAGCATCCTGTCCTCCATACAACAACAGGCATCAACCTCCATGTGGACAGTCACAGGGCTACCTGGCTCCCACACTGAATTCACACACACCGGTGTCGTGCCAGATTGTGCATACCCATCAGTGTGTGTCCCCTTGCCCACAACCCATTTCACCATGATCCATACATTAAGTGTAGCATGAAGTGGAGCCTGTTTTCTCCCTGCTGAAACAACGTCTCGCCCTCCAGCCTTGCCTGGAAACGGATTTTGACACAAAATCTGGCCCGACGCCTGCACCCAGGCTAAGAAGTCTAATCAGTGCTGGCTACCTGACTCCAGTATTAACTCTACTGACCTAGCATCAACTAGCAAGCTGTGCTAACAACCATCACACCACAAGGAAAACACCTGTGTTCACACGGTTAGCATTAGCCTCGCCAGTGTCACCTAGCTACATATGTGTGATGCTAAACAGCTAGCAGCAGTAAATATGTTGTAGACTTTACCCTCTTTCACTCCAGGTAGTTTATTCTTGTCGATGCTAACGTTACATTCAGCCATGTTGTCACCGATAATAAGTCAAAAGACCCGTTGACGTTGAATTACGCTTCCGCGTATCACCGAAGGTTAACCGCAGGCTGATTGATCGCCTTAACTCATAAACCCGATTGATGGTTCAGGTGCTGGACGGCCCTTTTGATTAGTTTCGGTGGCCACCCTCTCTCGGTACGTCGCTGCTGTACGTTAATTGCCTTGCAGCTACTCTGATGAAGCTAGCGTGTCAGGGTTTTCTACGAGCGTCCCTCCCTCCCTGAACCTTCATACAACCAGCCAGCCAAGTCCCGACGGCTCAACACACCACTTCCGGTTACACATGTCAAAATAAAAGACTCGGAATCTTCACAACCACAATAAACTTGCCTCTCCTGAATTACGACAAATTTATTGTTTCAGTCATGAGTCACTGATAAAAATGTAGTAGCACTTAAGGGGTAGGGTTTAATAAGTTTACACTTCCTCCTACTTCTTTTCACTCATGTAATCTGAGATTCACATGTATTGAAGATGGAGACTATTTTTTTCTCTATTTATTTGTTTATTTTATTTATTGTTGTTATTATTATTGTTTGTTTGTTTAACTGGTTTTTTTTAATTTGTATATTTTTTATTACATATTTGAAATAAAGAAATCAATCAATCAAAAAGCTTCACTACAAAAAAATGCGAAAAATTAAATGCAAAAGTCCAGAACATAACAGAATAAAAAACTACAACTACCACCAAGTTTCTCTCACAGTTTACATCCACGTCTGTGAAAACATGGATGCTTCACACACCTCCGCCCTGACAACACAGATTTATTTATTATTAGTACAGTTGGCACAGTTTCAAGGTGAGCACCCAAAATTAGTGTCACCTATTCAGTATCTGACCAGATGTTTCCCTCTCTGTTCCTGAGATATGACTGAGATTGAGTACTGGCCAGAAAAGCTGACCTTTGACCTTTTGAATATTAAATGTCATCACTTCACCATTATATCCTATTAGACATCTGTGTGAAGTTTTGTCATAGTTAGCATAAAAGTTCTTGAGTTATGGTCAAAAACATGTTCTGTAAGGTCACACTCACCTTGACCTTTGACCACCAAATTCTAATCAGTTTTTTCTTCAGTCCAAGTCCACATTTGAATAAATTCCCTTACAGTGTTCTTGAGATATTGTGTTCACAAGAATGAGATGGATGCAAGATCACACAGACCTTGACCTTTGACCACCAAAATTAAGTTAATTCATTGTTGAGTCCAAAAGAATGTTTGCACCAAATTTGAAAAAGATCCCTCAAGGTGTTTTTGATATATCACGTCCACAAGAATCAGACAGACAAGGCCATCTGTCAGTTTATTATTCAGTCCAAGTGGATGTTTGTGCCAAATTTGAAGAAATTCCCTCAAGATGTTCTTGAGATATCGATTCATGTGAATGAGACAGGTGAAAGGTCACATTGATCTTGACCTTTGACACAGGACGACCAAAGTCTAAGCAGTTCATCACTGACTGCAAATAAACATTTGTGCCAAATTTGTAAAAACAAAACAAAAAAATCCCTCAGGGTGTTCTTGATATATAACATTCACAAGAGTGAGACAGATGCAATCAGAGTGGGATATGTGGAAACCGGCTAAGTGAACCTTGACTTTAGAATATTTTTTCATTAAATGTTATTTTTCTTCTTCTACATTTTACTGTTTTAATTGTTGTTGTTATGTGTCCGTCCTTCAAGGCAAACTCTATTGTTATTATTTAACCTTTTCATCTTTTTACTGTTTTTAATCAATGTGTTAAATTCTTGATAGACAGTGCTGCTACTTATTTGTTGTCACAGACTTCTTTCATCACTTTATTGCGATTGCTATTATATATTTGTATCCTCCTAGCCGATTAAATGTGCTGTAAAAGAGCTTAATGCTTAGTCAAATATCCCTGAATAAACAATGGTTTGATTGATATTAGATACATTTATCTGGGCACCGTGGATACAAAAATGCAGATATAGTAGTGCTATAGTTTTTTAAAAACAAAAGTGGCTTGATGTCAAACCACAGTAAGACTTATTGTGCACTGATTATT
The DNA here is from genome assembly GCA_029783705.1 of Chaetodon striatus. Taxonomy (NCBI): domain Eukaryota; kingdom Metazoa; phylum Chordata; class Actinopteri; order Chaetodontiformes; family Chaetodontidae; genus Chaetodon; species Chaetodon striatus. Next base: position 17,969,181 of record JAPZEB010000021.1, on the reverse strand, counting down.
TACTACATCCAGTAATACAAAACTGTACAATAATAATTCACAAGTCATACAACAGCTGCAAGAAAAACAGTGTTAAAATCATTTTCCTGCCTCTTACAGAAGCCTGCCAGCTCGCCATTTAATTTTGGAGTAAAAACTATCACACTTCCGGTATGATTCTGTCTACAGCTGGCTAAATTGACGCAGCTGCCTCCTCAGGGCTCAGTGACTGTAGACATCTGCAGCTGCAGGAAATCTTGAGCACGAAGCGAAAGGGAACACACCTCCCTGGGCTAAATCTACAGTCCACATGCATAATGATGCCTCGAGGCGCTGCACGCGCCCAAAACCTGCACCAGTACAATGACTACAGACGTGTTTGTGTGAACTAAGAGGACACACACTTATAAGAGTCTGTGTGTTATGAGCTGTCTGTGTGCTCCTCTTGTTTTCCCTCTCTTATCTTCAACAGCATAAAACTGCAAAGGTTACAGTCATGTGACCTGACAGGGGCTGACACTGTGAATGTGTTAATGTCATTGCGCCCTCTAGTGTTCAGCACTTCAACCTGCAGGTATCTACCACACCTGCACCACGCCTTCTGGCAGTTATTTTCCCTCACTGAACATATTTTAGTACATTTACTATCCAACCAGTAACAGCATAGCAGACGCCCACGGACTGTGCTCATACGTAATGTTAAATTACTTTGTTTTATTTTTCAGTGACATATTATGAGGTCAACGTGGCCCTGACCTCTGTCATTCATGATGCAGTGACTGGTGTGGAGCAGAAACAAGACCTTCAGGTCCAGATTTCTCATTAGTCATTAGTTGAAGGTCCACACAGTTTAATATATTCAGCATCATACTTGCGTTTGGCCATGTCATCAAGCTAGTTTGCTTTCTCTGCGCCAGAAATTCACTGTACTTCAAAATAAAGTGTACAAATTTGACATGTCCTCAATTCTCAATTTTTCTCAAGTCACTTGAAGTCCATTCAGACTTTTGAACCGTGACCCACCAGTTGGGGAACCAGTGCGTACAAACTCAAATTTCATTTAGAGCACAAAGGAAGGCCTTGGTGTATGCAGTCAGGGGCGTAGCAGTCTCTGCTCCTCCTCTCTTGATCCACGCCTCTCTCAAACACCTTTTGAATTTAATCTTTACAATTTTCGTTTGCTTTCGTTTTCTTTCGTTTCTCTTTTGGAACCCTGTTTTCCCTCTCTTAAGGACAGACCTGTGTGTTGCTGCTCCAGCAGCATGAGCTGTCACTTACTCGGCTCTAGCTGCATTTATCACAGGGCTGGACTAAATCAGTTTGCGCCGTTAAAGGGTGAGAGGACACCCCTGCACGCAGCTGATATACCTGAAATAAACATATGTTCCCCTGCTAATTTTCCCCTTGCCAATGGTGAAGTTTTTCTACGGTTGTCACATGACTGTTTCAGGTTAGTTTTACTTTATACGGCTAAAACTACAAATTGTTGATTTGACCCCCAAGACTTCAGGTTGCTCCACATTGCTAGTTTTATTCTTCATCAAACTCAGTCTTTAGCTGTTGTGTGTTAAGAAAGCAAAGTGAGTAAAGTGATTGATACATTAAAGGATCTTGGATACGTAACAGCAGACGTCACAGGCTCCTAAGTCAAGTCTTGAGGCCTACGAGGCCGCCTTAATGAGACCCTCACCGGCCAAATTCAGAGGGTGCCAGCCAGCTCATTTCCCTAACACTGCACATGCACAATGCCTGCTCCTCTGGCAGAGGTATGAGATGTGATTTCCTTGATGCACAAAAAAGACCACAGTGACTTAGGAGGTGTTGGGTAGTTGGCTCGGCCGCGGTGATGGATGTTCCATCAGCTCCAAATCAGACCCGAAGCCAAGATTGAGGATCTCATCTCCGGGTATGATGCACTTAGAGACTGAATCAATTTACTTCCCCCCACCTTGTTCCCCAGACCAACACACTCCCATGTATCTATTTAAAGAAGCAATTAATGTAAAAGAAAAAGACTTGCAGGTGCCAAGAACATCTGATTCTGGTCCCACATAACCAACAAGCTGATTGATAACTTCCTCTCTTGGTTTGATTTGCACGTGTCAGAGTGATGTAGGGTTACTGGCCTTGCCTACTACGTCAGATCACCGTATTTCACTCAGACGCTCCATGGTCCACGTGAAAAGGTGGCCCATTGACGAAACCCGCGATGACTAGCTATTGATTTAATACGCAAGGGGCTGGCTGGCCCCTCCTCCCGATCCCGGAGAGGATAAATATATTGACGGGATGGACCCAAGGCAGTGGATTGCTTGTCTTGCTTGAGGGAGTGCTCATAGTGCAGCGATAGTTTGGGACCTTACAATGCGTACTATGGATAGGGTTACAGTCGTGAACTACTGCTTTGGACTCCTGGGTTTGTTACTACTGCAGGGAATGCTAAATGTGGAGGCACGGAGCATATTTAACCCGGGTAAGTGTGCAAAAATGGCATTGTTTTAGCTACTGCACCCTTTAAATTAGTGCCACTGTCAGTTTAATTGTTCAGTTTTGACAAAATGCAACAGGTTAAGAGATGATGCCTGACTATGACACAGGATGCATGTGACATTTCCTGTGTGTTTGGTGATATCCGGGGTGTTTAAAGCTGCTTTTTTATTTGTGCAGGGAACCATGTTTTTAATCCAAAAGAAGACGCAGATCCTCAGAGCAAGATTCTAGCACTGTTACTACACAAGAGCTTAGTTCCTGTTGAAAAGGATGATGCTCTAGGTGAGAGAGTAAGAAAATTTAAAGTTAACATACATAACATAGATGCATTTCTTGACTGACGATGACTGGTTTTCCTCTGCAGGTCTCGAGCTGGCCAATAAATTAGCAGAATTAGAAGAGGTAAGAATATTTACAGATTTACCTTGAAGTAATTTGGGGGAAAAAAATGTGGATTTGGCAGAAAACTTGTTATAGTTTACTACAAGGTAAATTTATGGTGTTTACACTGTTTGATTTTTGTTATTTTCTCCAAAAAGCGGATCAATTTTAAGCAGACACGAGGCTCTGACTGAATACCTGCCTCCTGAATAGATGTTGTGTCAATACTGGGATGACGTCTACCTGTCATGGTGCATTTAATCACTCTGATCTCTGCTTGTAGCTGCGTGCGCTGAAGGAGGACCTGGAGCTGGAGAGGGAGCTCACAGCCAATTTGGCAGAAGGCAAATCCATAACTAGGAAGAGGGGTGAACGTGAGTTAAATTCAGTACATCTGGATTCAAAATGCATCTCACACAAACTCATTAATATCTGTAGTTAATTCTGACCTTTGCTGTGTTAATGTTCTGCATGTACGATGTCTTCATCTTCTTTCATCTGCAGCTTGCTTCTGGAAGTACTGCGTCTGACACAGATGCACGAGGAGGAGGACCACTGTGAAATCTTGCTGCAAAGCCCCACATAGCCTTAAGACTCAAAACACCAGTAATATAATCACACTGCATTTATCCCAGCAATATAGAGTTCTGCCATAATCAAGGTCATTCATAAACATTTCCACAGCACTGAGGTGCTCTTATGAGAGGTCTAAGGACTGCGGCTGTGCATCTGTAAATAATCAGCTACTCACTGGAAATACTTGAGGGTCAGATAAGACAAATGTACTTGACTGCAAAGACATAATTAGAATTTTCACAGGGATTTTATTTGCCTGCTGTTTGTGTTTATGTCGCTCCCCTGTGGCAAAATTTGGCATTACATTGTTTTTGTATGGTTGCCAACAGACATCACATCTGTCACTGCTTTTAGAAATGCTGACCTGCTGTTTATTTTACAAAATAAATAAAATTCTGATGTGAATCTGTATTTTGTGTTTGTTCTGTTTTGTAAAAAATCTTAAGAGAAAATGACTGAAAATGACTTGGTCAATGAATGGACTCTTTTTTGAGGTTTGAAAATGAGACCATTAGTTGCATAAGGCAAAATATTATTTAACATATACTGCTGACCCTTACACCTTTTGTTGGTGCAATAAGTCAAGTAAATTTTATTTATAAAACATATAAAAACAACCCAAATTGACCAAAGTGCTGCATAGAAAATACCTAAAATCACAAAAAAAGAACAACATAACACAAAAATTAATGCACCCAGCTCATAACACACAAGTAAAAAAAAAAAACCAAAAACACATTGGGAGGATTCAAATATGTTTTGAGCCTGGATTTTAAAGAGTCAACAGAGAGGGCAGATCTAAGCGAAATGTCTAAGCGAAGGAATGTGGCACATGTTGCACATCTGCAGTGACGTGAATTACTGCACAGCAAAGTTCATTTGGCTGGTCCTTTCAGAGGAGGGTGACTAAGCTGACTCACAGGCTTAGTCTAAATAATGAGAGAGCTGCTGTGAAAAGATTTGAATCACACTATAGTTGATGAACCGAGGAGGTTTCAGGGAAACCAGACTGAATGTGACGCTCAGCTGTAATCGCAGCAGCATCAAAGAAAGTGATGAGTTGTGCTTTGAGCCACTGAGTCACTGAGCAACCTGCACAAAAAAAGAGCCACATGCATGGACATTACGGTTCATCCCATCTATTGAATCTACAGTAGGGATCATAAAACACTGTTCTGTGTAAAAAAACAAAATAACAATAATTTGATCACTAAGCGTTTCAACAGCAAATGCCTAATTTTTCCTTTTTTTTCAATAGTACAGTCAAATATGCTGTGGTATTTTTCATTGTTCATTATTAAGACAAATATTTGTTTTGGCTCTGTATCTGCTTTGGCTTGACATGCTGTAAGATAAAAGCCAGTGACACGTGATGGAAAAAATAAAAATAAATAAAAATTCCCTATCACATAACGAGTCTCTTAAGGATGGCTGATGTGAACAACCGTTTTTTAAAATTGGTCCAGTTTTGAGGGAGTCGGCAGCGCAGAACGAGCTGTGATGGAGGCACACGGGGCAACTGAACATCGTCACTGTATGTCAATTAAAAGTGGTTATTTTTGCCCTATTTTGACTCAGATTGTTTTTGTAAGTGTCTGAAGTGTCTCTAAGCTAGCACAGTGGTGGGCACTGTCGTGGGTTTTCTGCGGGTACTCCAGCTTCCTCCCACAGTCCAAAGACATGCAGGTTAATTGGTGACTCTAAATTGTC
>JAPZEB010000021.1:17931188-17944117 GCA_029783705.1 Chaetodon striatus | reverse complement strand
TTCATTACTATGGCAACGGGTGATAAGGCCTTTCCTCTAAACTCAGTTAACACGCCACAGAGAACACACACACACACACACACGCACACACACACACATACACACAGTTGAAGTTATAATGCAGGGGTTGGGCCACACGGAGTACGTGACCAGAATGGAAATGAAAGTAAAACAATTAAATCCTTATACTATTGTCACATGCATTCAAGCAAGCACAAATCTACCAAGGGTGAAGCCCCACCCTTGGGCTCCTTTCTTGCTTGATCTCACACCGCTACATCTATCAAAAAAGGGAAGCACTACAAAGATAACACCAACTCAAGGTCTCTGTCCACTTTATCGTCAGCCTCGACTGGAAGTAAGTTCTGCAAAACTTCATGCTGTCCTGGTAAACACCGTGCTGATCGCTACTTACTTGTGCCATACTTTTCCAGGATTGTTATGCAGGGGGACTGCATGATGAAATTAATCATAAGTTGAGGATAATGATTAATAAGGTGCAGATTTAACAGCTAAATCAAACAAGTCAGCTTTTGAATTCAGTGGTTTTCTGTTTTTGATGATTGAAATGAGCAGCCGGTATTTCTGTTCTTGTGTGCTGTAAAAGAGAACAGACTGAGGTATAGGTTTAAAATATGTTAGCATTAGACAGGGGAAGCAAACAATATTCATTTTGGAAAAGAAAGCGCAATTAATGCAACTTAAAGTTCTTAACTGGTCATGAAATAGTGTCATTGTAACGCTGATGCCGTCATGACCCTGTTTACATTTGCTTTTCAGAAGCATTTTGGTGATTGTAACACAAATAGACAGCTGAGACATCGTTCACACCTGTTTCTGTCATGAATCTCCAGCTGACCACTGATATTTGGATTTTGTTATGCTTGTGTCACTTCCGCTACAATGTCAAAGTTTCACAGCCTGTCAGCAAAAGAACAATCACAGCCTGTCTTGGTGGCCGTTTACGCTATTTAGTGCTGTCCACATTTGATCTGATCACCCAAGACGCATTTTAAAACCAGGTGTAAACAGGGTCTACACAAGTGATATAAGCAAATGAGACCATCAGCTAGAAGATTTGTTTTATCTATACTTTTTGTTAAAGGCACGCGGTCTAGACGAGTCAGCAAAGTTCTGCAGTGAGGAGTACGTTAGCCAGTTCACGGAAGCAGGAGGAGATTTTTCTTTCTGATGTTACATTTTGTGGTTATGGCTGATACTGGGGCAGGATCAGCAGAGAGCAAAAGAAAAGATCTGACCGATAAGAACAAAAAAAAAACTTAAAGGGACAGTAATAGAACACAAATGAAATCATGAATCAACCTAGGTCAGTCATGAAAGAGATGGAGAGAATTGAGAGATTCAAAGGATTTAAAAGCGATCCTGAATTGGCCCTCTTCTGGCCTGGGTAATATACATTGTGAGACATGGTCTTACGTCAATATATGAATTTATGCTGGTGGCTAAAGCAAAGTTTACTTTGTTTCATCATCACCAAATCTCAGTTATTATCTTACATAGTCAAAATTAGATGCATTACCTCATCACTATGTATCCTGCAAACAGCTCTGTTTCCAAAAAAGTTGCATTATTCTTTTACTCGCTTTCAAATCAAACGCACGTGCTGGCTAGATCAAGATCTTTACGACACAAGGTGGTGGGGCATCACACACTTCCCCCTTACCGAGGCTATTAATTGCAAAGAAATCCAACTAACGTCCTCTTTCCTGTTTCCTCTTTACCCTGCTCTCTCCTGCAGACATTTCCATCAGCCCCTACGCCTTCACAAACAGTCAGCTCAGTGTGACCTGATTGCCCTCAACTCGGTTGGATGCTGCAGTCAGAACCAAAGTAAACTGCTGCTGAAGGTGCAGTCATTATAACGGGTAACTGTCAAACTTTTTTTTTAACCCTTTGGCGGTCTACCTTGTTCCTACAAAGTCATCCATCTTGCCACAATTTAATACAATGGAATATCTCTTTGTACTCATCTGTTGACCAACTGCTGCATTCATTCTTGTCTTCATGTGTTCATTGAGTAGTACTGTGTATATTATTAACAGCCGAGTAAACCTTCAGTCTATGGAGAACTTGAAGTGTTTTGTGTGAGTGAAATATTACTGTAACTGTTTACAAGTTAAGACCTTACGAACAATCTACAAAAGTGACAATAGAAATAAATTCTGCTATTTACTACAAAATTAATTATTTCTGATAGCCTGAAGTTGAGTGCCATCACTACCTTCATCTTTTGAACCAAATCATTTTTCCTTTGTGTTACTGATGTTTCACCACTTATATATCATCACAACAGTAAAAAACAAACCATACAGTAAACTACCTTCTAATATGTATACAAGATCTAAATCTAATCTACTAAATTTTATAACTTGTGATTTTTTTTTCTTTTATAGTGAATAAACATGTCAAGAGGAGAAATCCTGGTTCTGTGTCTGTCTTTACTGTTTGAGTCCTCATTGACTCAAAAAAATTGTGAAAGGGAGACAGACTGCCCTAAAGAGAACCAGGATGTTTACGGTAAATCTACAACAGCTATCCCACGCCTCCTGAGACCAGTTGTGACAGAGGTTTTCTTTGTGGAAAGCCAGATTAACACAATCCCCAAAGCAGCCTTTGCTGAAAACCCCCATCTTGAAAAGGTGGAGTTCATGAACACCAACACGACATCTATCGAGCCAGGAGCTTTTGAAGGTTTGGTAGATGTCAAGCATATTGAGATCTCCAGCACTCCATTAAAGTCGATACCAGTGGGAGTCTTTAAAGACCTCAGCAACCTGGAGAAGATTATTGTAAAGCTTAACAAGCTCCGTAGTCTGGAGAAAGGCTTGTTTGAGGGACTTAAAAAATTACGAGAGCTCTATTTACACATGAATGAGATAGAGTCGATTGAGGATGGGACCTTTGATGATCTCGACAACCTTGCGGTGCTCCATTTAGCTAGAAACAATCTCTCTGCTGTGTCTGCCAAATGGTTCTCAAACTTAAACAAACTACAGACACTACGGCTTTACGACAATCAACTGACCACCATTCCCGAAGAGATTTTTCAGAATTTGCCAAACCTAAAGGAAATCGCCTTGCAGGGAAACAAAATAACAGAATTGTCACCTAATCTATTTCCACATAAAGACAAACTATATAAGCTGTACTTGGATAGTAATCTTCTGACTAGCTTACCTGAAGGATTCTTCGTTGGCTTCCCTCAGCTTAAAACACTGAGAAACACAAGAATCAACTGACGAGTCTACCACCTGTGCTTTTTGGAGAACTGCCTAAAATGACAGAGTTAAGTCTCAGTCAGAACAATCTCAGCGCTCTTCCTAAAGGAATATTCAGCCCTCTGAAGAAAGTCAAGAAGTTAGATCTGTCCAAGAATCAGTTTGTCACCTTGTATGCTGAGGACTTTGAAGGTCCTGAGAAGCTCACAGACCTGAATCTACAGTCCAACAAGATACAGTCTCTGGACGCAGATGTGTTTGAAAAGCTACAGTCACTGATCACGCTCAAGCTAGCTTACAACGACCTCCAGACACTTCCTGAGGATATTTTTGAGCCTTTGACAAAACTGAAAAAACTTTACCTCAACAACAACCCTTGGCGCTGTGACTGTAATCTGATAGGTCTTCACCTCTGGATGAAGACGAACTCTGCCAAGCTCGTGTCTCCTGCTGTCTGTGAGTATCCAGAAGATCTAAAAGGAAAAGAAATAAAATCATTAACAGAGGATCAACTTATCTGCCCCACTCTTCCCCCCACAACCACAACCACGACTAAAACTACCACGGCACTCCCAACTACAGAACCAACAACCACCATCGTTACTACCACAACACCAGGAACTACTTTGTCGGCTACAACAAACACCCCTGTCTCAACCACACCACTCACCACAACCATCACAAGGCAGTACAAGGCACCAACAAATACTATAACAACAGGTCTGGCCACCATGACCACCACCGCAACAACAACACCCACAACAACTTTAACCACCATCACCACTTCGAGTACGCCCACAACCATTACAACTACACCGACAACAATTCTGCCTACAATTATTCCAAAGGCACCAACAAACACCATAACAAAAACTCCACCCACTATGACCACCATCACAACACCAACACCCACAACAACTTTAACCACCATCACCACATCGAGTACAACCACAACCATTATGACTAAGCATACAAAATATATGCCCACAACCACCAGCTTCAGCACCCGACCAACCACCACCCAAACGCCTCCTAAAAAAAACACTGCAGTGCTGATCTGCATCATACTGCTGGTGGTGGTATTAATCATCGGCATACTAGCCCTGGCTGAGCTCGCCCTGTCTCTTGCACTGCAGCGCAGGAAGAGGATGAACCAGAGTGTCAACCTTATCAGCATCTCTTACAGGAACGAGGTCATGCTCAGGCCTCTACGAGAGGCAGATATAAAGGCTAACATGTAATATTTAAAGCTACAGTTAATATTTTAAAAATAACAATGGATCAAATGGCAATGCCATAATTTGAGGTGTCACTTGAAATATCACCGTTATCTGCAGCTCCCCTCAGCATTATAGAGTTTTTAACTGACGTTTGCTCATTGTTTAGCTGTCCGACAGGAATCCATTTAGGTATAAGGTCTGAATTATATATTTTGATGGAGCTATGCAGGGTATACAACTTCTCCAAACTGCATTAACTGATGGTTCGGCCACCTGGGGGCACTGGAAACAAGCTGGGAACATGACATCGACAGTATAAAGTTGGTGCAAACTTGTTACTAAGCAGTTGCATATTTAAACAGCCAGCTGCTACGACTAACATTATCATTCAGTCCTGTTTCTGGTCACCTGATGGATGGAAGTCTGATATTTTTAGTTGGGTTTTTGGTCTCTACCAACTCCTGGGGCAAATATCTGTCTTTTAAGCAGCTAAATGCTTCACCATGTTCAAGAGCAAATGGTCTGACAGATGTTTGGTGCTGAGCAGGTAATGTACAAAGAGCTTTTAGAGAGTTTTCACTGAAAAGTCTGCTGAAAAGCAATGCTAAGAGAGTGGTGAGAGTTTCAAAGTTGAGGGTTGTGTAACCAACACAGTGAACTGAAGGTACTTAAATGCACCGTAGAGCTAAGGGGAAGTGCAGAGTTAGGTGTGTCTCTGGGGTTTTGTCACTGTGAACCACCCTTTCACAAAAAAGTAGTCACATGTTCCACTGTTAATATGAAAATACGGATTATAGTAACTCTAAATAAAAACAAACGTATACTATGCAAGAATTATTGATTATTGTTTGTAAACAATATAACCAGCAAAAGTGAAAGTTAAAGCCGACACTTGATTAACTCTTGTTTGCTATATTTGCACTGTTTTTTTGTGTTGCTTTTTTTCCACTGTGTCTGTACCTGCTGTTCCTGGTCTTGCACCTGGTCACTACCTTTTCGTGAAGTCGTGAACTCACCTGCGCACTGTACCCAGGAATGTCTTGAACATACACTGCCACACACTTCTCGTTGGTTATAAGTGATGAGATGATTGAAAGGGGTGACTTTTGTATGAGTCTATAAAGTGTTACTTAGGAAATCCTGCATACTGTACTGCCCATGTTTGATACTTTATTCACATTCCAGTGAAGAAGAAAAAGTCTGGAGTTTAGTTACCTCTTTTGTTAATATAAAAAAGTAATTCTATACATTCCTCATATTATCATGTTACTGATTACATACTTTAGCAGCTTGTACATACATGTGAAAGTGTCTCATGTGAAACTTTTTTTGCTGTAAAGACTTGCTGAAAAAAATACATTTTTGTAAGAATAATAATTTGTTACAAGCATAATGCATTTAAGATGATAAATAAAATTCTTCTTGGATATCTGTTTGCGTTGTTTAAACTGAAATCCATGCACTTGGCCACAACAAGCACCCTCTTACACCAGCAGGGGGAGACAGAGATACTCAAGACTATAGTCTCTGTCTCATTTCACAGAAAACAAGAGTTTCACACAAAACAATTGAATGAAAACATTTTTTTATATATAATATTACCACTGGCAATTTTGTGTTTTATGTTAAATGTACAGTTTCACTCACTTTAAATTCATTCAAATCAATTCAATTCAATTTTACTTATAAAGCCCAAAATCACAAATCACAATTTGCCTCAGAGGGCTTTATAGCATTTTTGATAAATATTTAAGGGGAAAATACCAGCATGTACACATTTTATATCCCATATATATAAATACTTAATATTACAAAATTATCTAGTGTAGTGGCCATCATACATACGAATCAAAAACACATCTTGATATATCACAGTTGCTGCTCACCAGCAGCAGAATGCATTACAGTATGAGCATATATATGTATATATAAATATATATACAGTCAGGCCACACAGAAATAAATGTACATGTAGAAAAACACATATATACAAATATACAAATAGTCACATCACTAGTTAGTATTACCACAACAACTCAAGCTGAAATGCCGTCATAAAAATATCATCTACTAGAGGCGCCTCTGTCCATTTATCTGACCTTATAAAGAGTTTTTAAAGGATGGACAGATGTGCAGTAGATGTCGTACAGAACAGATCAGCATAATAAATTAACAGTAATCCATAAAAAGTTAAATCCTGAAGCACTGAAATTTTTGAAAAATGTTACAAATATATATTTTTTCTTAAACTTCACAGTGCAGATGGGCCTGAGACTTTTACTTGTAAATGGGCCAACAATAAATGACATCAAAAGGTCAGACATATCTAAGAAGGTAGCAGGCGACCTTGCCATGAGGTGGTGGTCGTTAGTGATACAGTCCTTTGGATGATCACTGTGTTTGCAGCCATGGCTAAACAAAACAAGTCAAACAGTGCCACCTGCAGACACTGTGCAAACTGGGGAAAAAAGGAAAACCGTCCCTCTTCTGTTCACACTTTGCTTGTGCTGTGAGAACATTTAATAGTCCACACAAAGAATCAAACTAATAAGAACATGAAGGGAGAAAATATCAGGTCATATTAAAATGTTGTATTATTCAAACATGATTACTGTTGAAAGCTCCAACAGACTGATTTTCACGTATACCATGAATCCCCAAATAAAACTAAGCAAAACACTAGGGACACTTTGTGTTTTGAAACTTTGACTCTCTTGATGTCTTCTTCATTTATGTGCAGATGCTAATCATAAGCAAAGTGACATCATGGCTTTTCATAGAGCTTAGAAAGACAAGATGACTAAAGATTAGAAACTGAATATCAAAAGTGAATGGAAAAAGCCAAGTGGGGCTGGTGAATAACAAAACACTCTGTCCTCTCCTATCATTAGGTTGGCCTGATATGCCGGTCAAGACAATTAGCTTGTGAGTGTAACTGGTTACTTGGTTGTCTAAATGTGTGCAATCATGTGTGTGTCCAGCAGGATACAGGAGCCTTAGCACCTTGAGACTCCACCTGAGAAAATGTTAAAGATAAGAACACAACAACAGCTGAAGTACTCACCCAGTGTGTGCTGGGGTCTGCACCCTCTTTGACCCTGCAGAAGATAAACAGGCATAAAAAAAGGATGGATGGTTGCTCATAGCTCTCAAACGTCACATAACAGTGTCTCAGCCAGCCTGAACCTGTAGTCAATATTGATTCCATCTAGTGGTGAAATCTTTGAACTGCACGCAGAGACGTCACAACTGTAAAACATTGTTAACTGCAACTTTTTTTAAATCACAAAATATTTTAATCAAGGTTTTAAAAAAGGAAAAACAAACAAAAAAGATCCCTCCAGGACTGAGCAGACACAATCCACAGCGCCACACAGTATACAAGAGTGTGCAGAACAAAAAAAAGCAGACATGACCCTGAAGCAATTCCAGTAATACCTAATATGATACAACAGCCCCTCCCTCCCCCCACCCATCCTCCTGTCCCCAGTTTTTTCCGTACTTTACACATTCCTACGGCACAATGTCCAACATTTAGTAAAGAGAATAACAATATCCATAGAGTCAGGTTTAACTCTTTTTTGTTTTGTTTTTTTGTTTTTTAATGTCAAGGGCTGTGGACCCATTTACGTTAGCAAATAGTATGATAATGTTTGGTGGGCGGGGCTTAGCTGGAGGCAAAAAAATTCACCACAGAAATTAGCCAGTGCTGGCTAGCAATTTTTGTTGGCTTGTTTTAGACAATGGAGGAAGATGATGCGAATTGTAAATTTGGAGCGTTGTCTGAATGTACTGTTCGGTTATCCAGAGCACCGCACTCTCTGAGTAGCAGAGCGCACTCTTGGCACTCTGTCTGGAGAGACGGAGCATCAGAGCGGAGTGAATGTGTGATCAACCTAACGTTTGTTAATTCATGTAGAAATATAAAGCTCTGTTCCTTTGACCAACCAACGGGACCAGGCTGGCCGACCCGTATGCTCTTAGTCAGTGGATGTGCAAAGACAGGATTTTCGAAGGTGGGATGGTTGGCTGTGTGGTTGATTATAAATCAATCAATCAATTTTATTATAAAGCCCAATATCACAAATCACAGCTTACAGCATACGACATCCCTCTGTCCTTCGGACCCTCGCAGCGGATAAGGAAAACTCCCCCAAAAAGACCTTTAGCAGGGAAACTACTACTACAATGGCAATCTTACAAAGGGGGGCAACACTCGAATGGTTTCCTCCAGTTTTTTTTTTTTTTTGCTATTGAAGCTAACGTTAGCTAATGTGCTAAAAAGTTAGCGTTACAGAGAAATCTAACATTCTTCTTAATACCTCCCCAGTTTCTGATAAGGTGAACGTGATAACCATTAATACACATAACATTATTATCCAGCAGTAAATACTTTTTCCCTCTATGCGAACATTTTTGATAATCACCTCCGTCCAGTCCTTTCGTCTTGTCACATTTAACCATAGTTGTTTTAATTTTTGTTGACGGGCAGTGGCAGCTGGTATGAAATTAAATTTAAGTTTTGAGTCATGACTCCTTCTATTCTGGCTCCCAATAACACAACAAGACGACATTTAAAGACTCCTGTGTAGCCTACAGCCCTGTGGTGGAGAGTCGTGTTTTGCCTCCAGCTAACAAACTGATGTCATTGTGATGTCAGCCCTAAAGAGGTCTATTGGGAAAAAAAACATCAGCTTTTCGTGGCACTATCCCTGGTGCAAACACAGCGAAGGGTTGCTAAAAAAGCTGCTGAAAACATAGTGGTGAGCTGCTAAAAAACAGACAAACATCTCACCCAAATGACGCACCATCCACCATGTCCTCCACCTCCTGATGGTAGAGTCAGCTCAATCTACACTAAAAACACTGCTATGATACATATTAAGGTACAAATGTAAAGTATCTGTAGTTTGCTGAAATGTACAATGCCAACATTTTCCTCTGGTGACTGGGCTGTCTATCACCTGCTGATTTTTTTTTTTTTTTTTTTTGATGTGGATACCTTTCTTCTTCTACAGTTGTTAAGATCTCATACTTTTCTCTCAGTGCCGGCTGACAGAAGGAGGTGTTGAGATGAAAGGAGGTGTCTATGGTCTGGGTTGCCTTCCAGAGATGAAAGACATGGAGCTTTTTTAAGTGGAGTAGCAGGAAGTGAAACTAGATGGAACCAGTTGAGCAACTAAAGCCTAGACTTTAAACGTTGTTTGCTTGCCAAAATATGGCACATAAATGCCCCTCATGAGACCAAACAGCCCGTCCCCCACCCACCCCGTCTCCAGCGTCAAACGGCTCACACTGCATACTGTCATTTTCCTCGTTAACCATTTGTCAATGCAATGTAAGTAAAAGAGCAACATAATTACTGTATTATGTTCTTCCTTTGTGGTGCTAAACATATATTCATATTAAAAACATACTGTGTGGTAACTCATCGCAGTGACAATGCTGATGAGTCATCTTATGTCTTATGTTAGAGTCCTCCTGTAAGACAGCTATGAAATTAAAACTTAAGAATACAAAGTGAAGAAGCTTCATAGTGTTTAACTATGATGATTATCAGTTGATGGAAACATCAAAAGTGCAGGGACGGTGAGCGTGGGATGGCTAATCGGATTTCACCCTTCAAAAAACTGCAGCAAAAAATAAACCTAAATACAATGACAAAACAGTGGAGTTGTATATAAAACTTTGACCACACACAGAGTATGAGTATTCTGTTTATAACACAGAGACTACCAATGGGGTTGGTGAAGAAAATGAATTAAACAGGCTGTATATATGTACACATAACTACTGCAACAGCTTCCTTAGAGGGCCTTGAAAGATAAAAGCTACTATTATGTCATATTCAAGTGCAGAACATTATTATAAATACCCTCGTGCTCCACTGGACCTTGGACATTGTCATATCTGCAGTTATCTACCCCCAAAACAATCTCTGCCTGTCTTGATGCCTTGGCAGTTTTATTAATCAGCACCACTACTATCTCTGGTACAATGAAAATCACTTAAAGTACCAACGGGCACGCTGTGCTTTTACAGCAGAGGAACATTAACTTTCAGCACTCATACACTCAAAAAAGTGTAGCTACCATCTGTCAGACATTACTGAACCTGAACGTGGATTTAAAGCTACAGTTGTTCATTTTTATTAGAAACAACTTTTTGTCATATTTGAGGAAACTGTTACCACGTCCATAAGGGATGGTCCGGTGTTAACATTTTCAAATCAGTTTGATAAGTCAAACTAGATCGGTATACAAAATTTTAGCAGGTGTTGCACTTGACTGAGTGGAACATAATGACACCATGTCCCAACAGCAAACCAGCATGTGACTATTGTGTGGTATCAAATAGCATCGCAGCTTTCCATCCATACGGAAACCCTTGCACTGAAACCACATAGCTATAAGCTACTATAAGCTATAAGCTGTGACCACTTAAAAGATGGGTGAGTAGGCTACATCGGATGGGGGCTATATTGGACTTGCTTGAGTTTCTTGAAGATGTTTTGCTCATCTAAGAGGCGTCTTGAGTTCTAACATTTCTTGCCTAAAATGTTTTCAGAAACATATTGTAGTGTACTGTTTATCTGTAGAATGAGAAAGTTTGCTCCAGCTGGTGGGCGGTGCTGTGTTTTGGCTTGTCAGTTTCCAACGTGGCAGCTGGGTCACAAACTTTCTCCTTTTACAGCTAAACAGGACACTAAAATGTGTTTCTGAAAACATTCGAGGCAGGAATAGGCAATGAAGTAACAGAATCTTGATTCAGATTTGATCAGTTGCAGTTTATGAGCAGGAATTGACCTGACTGACAGCTGCGTTAGAGACTCTTCGGCTCTGATTGGCTGTTTTTGTTCTCGTTTGGTGTATTCTTTAAGATGAAGCTCAGCATACGTTCAATCAGGAAGACTTTCTTTATTCTACATCCTTTCACAATTCTCTCTCTATCCATCTCCAACCACTTCCTCCAATCAGCTGACTATGGGCGTTCCCTCTCCTCGTCTCCTAGCCAGTCAAAATCTGCCATAAACTCTTTCAGCCATTCATGCTACTTCTGCCAAACTTGAAATCTCTTCTCCTCTCTGCTGCTGTCAGCTGTCATTTTAAGTGAAATCATCACGCCCTCCTCGACCCCATTCACCTCCAATCACCTTATCCAAAGCCCAGATCCTCAGCTCCCAACGTCTTTACCACCCTCCTGGAATGTATGACATTACAATGGGGTCTAACCATCAAAGACTTTTCACATTTCTCATACTTATGTGCACATGTAGATAAATAGTCTCTCCTGATTGAAATGTCATTAGAAACATCACAAGGAGGCAGAGAATTTTTTTCCACAGATTATCTGTCTCATGTACATCTGTGTGGATGAAGTGGAAGGTTCAGCAGATATGCCAAAAGGTTTTTTTTTTTTTATAAGTTACCAGCTACAGCTTTAAACAGGTGGGAAAGTTTTCTTATTAGTTTGTGATAAAGAGAGCAGCTTTGCAGTGATTTCAGGTCGTTTGGGTGCCCTGGTGTCCTACCGGGTTGGTTGGTATGCTGAATTTACAACGTCTCTGACCTGCCTTTGTAATAAAGCCAAAATGTCTGGTTCACTGATAAATATTGTGGTACCAAACACTGTCAGTACAGGACACGAGGTGATTTTTCACTGTGGCATTGAGCAGACTAACACTAAACTTTTGAAGTTTTTTTTCTCCATCCAAGGACAGTTCAGTCTACTTTGCTGGATTGTCCACACACTGTTTGCCGACACAATCTTTTCTAGCATCTGATGAAATACCAGAGTTGTATTCTCAAGCTGATCTGCTGGAAGAATGAAACCCAGAAGATAAACAATAAGCAAACAAAGGCATTATGAAAGGGACAATGTGAATTTGGTGGCTTTTTGCAAGAAAACAAACATGCTGTCTTGCAGATGACTCTAAAGACTCAAATGTCTGTTTTCTACCAGTAAATGGGTTCATCACTCCAGCAATTTACAGTACAAGATCAATTCAAATACCAGTATGTGCCTTCATAACCCAAACACATGACTCAACCCTTATACTGTTCACTTCTGCAAAAACATAGATTACATTCAATGACATTTTTGCAATTCCAACGTTTTCTTTGGTTCATTTTTCCGACAATATTTGCACACAACACAACATTATACATGGTCGTTGCTACATGCAGATACTGTGGTGTCCAAACTTAGGCA
This sequence comes from Chaetodon striatus, assembly GCA_029783705.1. NCBI lineage: Eukaryota > Metazoa > Chordata > Actinopteri > Chaetodontiformes > Chaetodontidae > Chaetodon > Chaetodon striatus. Next base: position 17,931,447 of record JAPZEB010000021.1, on the reverse strand, counting down.
AAAAGAGCTTCTTGGTAAACGTTAAAAAACACACTTACATGCGTGTTTTAAACAGGCTAAAACATTAAAAAGTCATTTATATGGTCATTTTAGTTAAATGTTTCCTACTTTATTAGGTACACCTTGCTAGTACTAGGTTGATCCCCTTTTGCCTCCAGAGCTGCCTTAATTCTTGGTGTCACAGATTCAACAAGGTGCTGGAAACATTCCTCAGAGACTTTGGTCCATATTGACATGATGACATCACACAGTTGCTGCA
>JAPZEB010000021.1:17831835-17849319 GCA_029783705.1 Chaetodon striatus | reverse complement strand
TAACTGTTGCCTTGTGTTTTTTTATGACAGAGATTAACTGTTAATTCATGTAATTTCATTTTGATTACACTCATCAAGTCAAGTTCGAGTCAGCCATTTTAAATCTGTGAAACCTTTACGAGATCTGTGATGCAGGAAAGACTGGGACAGCACTCTAGTTTGCCTTTTAATACTGCCACATGGACATTTCAGATGTCTTAAGTGTCTATTCTGGCAATTTAGAAAACAATATACATATGTGAGGTTAATTACAGGTGACCACAACTATCTAAGATGCAGGACAACAATATTTAAACCAAGAAGAGAGAAACTGTTCCTGTTCTATAATCAATAAAATTACATTTGCCTGTTAACAAATGTTTAACTGCTGTCCTCAGGTGTGCTGTTAAAATCCTCATTTCTGTTAATGCCTGAATCCAAAACAACCATTTTACAGTGACAATAAAGTATTTTCATATTAGAGAGCAATTTATTTTTATACAATGGGTCTTATAATCCCCCGTTCTTCTTTTTTTAAATTAACAAACCGAGAATTATATATTATTTTTGGTTCTAATTAAAGTGTTGTGTGATTTTCAACACCGAACAATGGTGTGAGTTCAGATTTTTGAGTGGCGATGGCAGATGTCCAGGTGTTTGTGTGCACCAGACTCATAATGAACTGCACAGCACACTGCTCTGCTCTACAGTATGGGATGTCAGCCCTACTGGGACAGACGCTGACACTTTTTAAACAAAACTGCCTTTAAAAAGGTCAAAACTGAGCTGCTGTACAACAGAGTTGGTTTGCCGTGTGTTTCTTTTTGTTGTTTAACTATCTTAGAAACTATAAAGATGCATTTCTTATAGTAGTTTGAGAAGTTATTGGCCATTAAGACAGTCGTCTGATTTATAAAAAAGAAATAAAAAACAGATGTTCAACACTCCTCGAAGGGATTTTTTTTTAACAACGTGGCTGTATGTGAGAATATTTCTGCTCAAGGCTACTGTATATTGTGTGTTCTGCAGCCTTACATCCTTACATATAATCTGTTTTAACACAGCTGTTCACTCAAGTCACTTCTTTGTAGCACATGTGTAGGCCTACACTGCATTTGATTCACGCTGTCTTAATCTGGAAATGTTCCGACTGCTAGTATTCGCATGTTCAGTGTCCCCTGAGTGTTATAGACTTGAACGGTTGGGTAGAAAATGAACATGTAGACCAATTAGGAGTGGGCGAAATGGAAAAAATCAAATATGTTATTTTTTGTTCCAAAAACCTCAACGTCGATATTGTGACGATATTGTAGGGTTCACTATTGGTGCTTTGACAAAATATTTAGGTGATGATTTTGATAAATAATCATCAGTGATATGGATACAACGGATCGCATGATATTTAAGAAATTAGCACCCCTACTGATTAGGTTATGTTTAGAAAAAGAATCATGGTTGGGCATCGTCATGTCACATACTTAATGCAAAGTTACATACTCAATGTAGTTACATAGGTTAGGTTTAGGAAAGGAAACATGGTGATGACGCACCTTGAATAAGCTTTAAGTTTACTTGGTTTTACAAGATACATGATTGGTCTCTTGGGGGAAAGTCGTGTGCTTGTTTGACCCCTCCACCACCCAACCTGCCTCCTTATGCAGACTTTCACTCGTTATACTAATGTCCTCTTTGCTCCCATCAGGGCATTCATCATGTGATCCCAGTCTTCACGATTATGTGGGTTATATAGAAATTATTGCTTATGATTACTTGGGTAATATATATTTTTGCATCACTTTACGTAGGTATACATACGACCCCTGCATGAGAACAGCATGGGATATAATGTCAGATTGGGCAAAGGCAAATAATATAACAACTAGAACAAATTGCAAATTACATCACGTGATTGTAATGTGGCCTTCAAAACCAGGAAAAGACACAACTTATGATATGACAATATCCAAAACCTATTACGATACATAGGCTTTTATCACAATATCAATATAGTATTGATATATCGCCCAGCCCTAACCAATAGTTAACTAACTTGAAAGTTTAGACTTTATGATTAAAAACATGTTTTCTTGTATATCTTTAGACATGCATGTTAGGGAATTTGGCTGTACTGGAAACTACAGCCTACATGTTAGCCCTATGTTAGACGGGAGACTGCTCTTTGCCGTACCTGTTTCTCTCCAGGTGGATGTTGGGATAGGCTCCAGTATCCCACAACACTGGACGAGATAAGCAAATACAAATGGGTGGATGTTTATATATAAGTTAGCTTGTTCATTTGTTATTTAATTAGTAAAGTTAATAGCTGATATTTGGGTAAAGCTTCTTGTTGATACTGTGACTGTATATAGTCTTGATGATAAATACAGGTATGATGGAAAAAAATCTGTTTATGAGCAGAGATTTTCTGATTTAGAAATAATGCTAATGTCAGGAACAGTTTAATACCCATTTATTTTTTAATGCAATTTAGAAGTATTTGGCATATTTTTGAGAGTGATTGATTTTTAAGGTTTCACTGTACTGCGTACTTGAATGGTTGACCACACCTGTCATCATAGAGCTTGGTTTATACAATAAGGATAAGGCTGTGGCTGATTTAAAACCTTTGTCCCAGTGGAGATAAGATTACGATCGAAATGTTTTCCATCTAAATACATTTGAGATGTTTATGTGCAGATGTTACTCTCATCATTGGTGCTTATTTCCAAAGAGTCTCACACCCACACATGCTATCAGTAAGCCATGGCCCAGCAGGTTGAGCATGAAAACAGTGCAGCAGCAGACAGTGGTGTGTTAGCACCGCTACACGTCCTGCCAATCACTGTATTGGCACCTCAGCTATAGCGACCAGTAGTCCAGTAAGTTTATTCCTAATGGTGTGAAGTCACAGGTGGGTTCGCTGGTGTTTGGGCTCTAACAGTCAGTCTGGCACAAACGAGACGGGCTGATGCCTTTGCACTGATTCCTATTTAAACCCTATTAGCTCAGCTGTCCTTGGGAGCGGCAGCCTGTAAACACCTCAGGGACAGTTTTTCGCCATCTATCCCCATTATAAGGCATTACAGTGCTCTGCCTTTCCTTAAGTGTCACTTCATTTCTGTGAAAGCTCTGCCATGGCACATCCTCTCCATAATGAAATACATTCAGTTGAGATGAGATGAAATTAGGTTTACAGGGCAACACAGTGGAATAATTATTTCCGTGTACGTTAATCTAATAGTGGACAGTTACTGTAGATCTTGTTTGTTGATGTTAATGCAGTCTTGGTTAATAAACCAGGGGCTGCATACAAGATAAACATCACCGGATCTGCCTCAAAAAGTTGCTGTTGACAAAAGTTTAGTATCTTTTTTTTTTCCAGCATGTGCACAATACCGGCTTGGCTTTATATTCGGTCCTACGGGCTCTTTCAAGTGTGAGAGCGTGCATCGTCCTGACATTCACAGCAGAGCAAGGTTAAACAGTATTTCAACATAATCCTTAGTGTTTCTTTAAGCTGCTGCATGGGATACCAAGATGTTTGGGTTTCTATGTGAGGACAAAAGCTAAAACTTTACAGACATAACTTGTGTCTAGGGGGCACACTTCCACTTAATCTAACAAATCATTACTCAGTGTGACACAGATGGTTAGAAGGAGCTAATCCTAACCTTTTCCCAGTGCTTCTATATCAGTGAGAGCTGTAAAGGTACTTAAATTATTCTAATTCAACCACTTAATAGAGGTATACTTTGATGGTGTTAAGACTCAACCTCCAAATCAATCAGAGAAGTTATTCAAATTAATAAATCACGGTATGGAGCCAGCTAAATGTAAAACAAAGCTCATAACAATAATATATGTCGCTATGCCTCATGAGATATTCATTACTGTGAGAATATGATCAGTCAGGTGTATGTGACACCATGTATATTGGGTTCAATCAAAGCAAAAATGAAAGATTTATTGTACTATTTCAATTCAAGCTGCTGTATGTAGTAACAGAAAGGGCAAAAACAGCTGTGGGTCAGCTTTTTTAATACTTCCTTATGACCGCCTCGCCAACTCTGGTTGTCTCGTAGACTAATCTCACCTGCATGACACCTGAAAAAGCTAAAGCAAGCTCTAGAAAAAGTATTTGTCTTGGGTCTGATTGGCAGCAGGAGCCTGACATGCCCTCCAGTAGTTAAATGCTGCAGGTGCAGAAATGCGGCCACAGGGTGGCTTTCAGCAAATCGCCTGAAACCTCTTTTGTTGACTGAGGGATTTAAAGCGTCACCAAAGCTTAAATCCATACAGACTTGTCTGTCACAGTACTGTGAGAGACATTCCTGACAGGCAAACACTTTTACACAGATCACCGGCTGAGCACTGCTGTCCAAGCAATCTGTGGGTGAAAATCTGTGCAAATGAAATAAGCTGATTCACTTTAAAAGGACTGGAGAGTTGAAAAAGAAGAGGATGCAGAAGTGATTGTAGCGCTTACGGGCAAATGCGTTTCATTCATTTATTCTAAATCTTTTTCTTTGAATCAAAGCGGCAACCATATAATGTAATCTCACTTTTTGAGTGGATCAGCCATTTAATACAATTTGACTTCAACATGAAATACAGAGTCACACAACCTTTTATGCTGTCTGTTTATTTTGCAGAATCTGTGTTAGCTTATGTTGAACAAATATATTTTCTGTCTAAATGTTGGTTTAACGTCTGATGTATAACTATCTTTACATGCATGAATAATTTTGGGTTTTTTTTTCCTTATTGCAAAAAATATTCCAACTAAGCTGTTAAACATGGCTAATGAACATTAGTATTCCACTAATACTCCTCTTTACACACAGCCGCAGATACTTTGATTAATGTGCGCTGTCACACATGTCATTTATCACATCAAAACATGAAAAGGTGTAACAGCTGGAGCCACTTGTGCCGTTTTGCTTTTTGCATCAAAATAGGATTTTTAAAAAAACCTCTCCATCACTGGCAGCATGGTTCGACCCTGCGAACACAGCCTCTATTTTTTCTTCCTTCACCCACCTCCATGAAAAGGTCAGCTTTGTGATATTTGCACATATCCAAAAACCTGTTGATATCCAAGTCTTTTTTAATGTTAAAGAAATAGTTGTGTAGAATATTGGTTTATCAAGCAAGAACACCTTGCTTTTTTTTCCTGTACAACTCATGATAGTAGGACTATAATAGTTTGAAGACATGCACCAAGAAAGAAGTACACATGTGGAATTAATGTGTTTTCATAGACAGTAAACAAGCAAACAAAGGAAGGGAAAGGAGCATAAAGTCGACAGCGAGGGCTGCCACTTTCAACAGCAGTGAAAAGTTGAATACTTTTTTCGGCGAAAGATTACACCTCTGTCTCATTTTCATGTGATTTTTTTTTGTTTGTTTGTTTTTCAATGACCCATAGAAGGCGAGACGCAGCTGGCTCCCCGGTTATTTTCACATTATCTGACATTCAAAAAAGTCTGGACACTGATGTACACATAGTTAGTATATACCTGATATTTGAAATACTTGCTTTTAAAAGAGTAGTTCAACATTTACTTATTGTCCTGCTGAAAGATAGATTAGAAGGTTGATGTCATGTCTGTGTGGTTAACATGAAACTCGGCCGGCAGTGGGTCATTTTAGCTTCATGCTAAGACTGAGCACAGGGGGGGAAACAGCTAGCCTTGTGGTTTTTTGTTAGCTTTGACAAATGTCAGGTTAGCTGTTTCCCCCTCTTTCCAGTCTTTGTGCTAAGCCAAGCTAACCAGGTGCTGACACTAGATTCAGATTTACCATACAGATTCGAGAGTGGTATAAATCTTACTGTTGGCAAGAAAGTGAATATGTTTATTTCCAAAACTGTTGACTAACTCAGTACAGAAATTGGGCAAATTATTGATGATTTTGACTCTGCAGATGTCAGTGTAAACCCCAATGTTTCGCTTGCTTGATTATTTCTAGAAAACAATCCCAGTGAAAATAAGTCACTAACTTTGACTGCCTGTAGCACTGTGATAATTATTTTATATTATGCTGCATTTGATGACATTAAATGCACGCAAGAGACAATTAAAAACTGACAACTTGGCTGCAGCTTCCCATGCCTCTAATTGGTTCTGTGGTCTGAACTGCACTTTTGTTATGAAGAAAATAAGGTAAGCAAGGAATCAAAATACTGATTAGAGGTAAGAAATAAATCCACCATGCTGTTTTTCAGGGTCATTATTATGTTCACATTAGAATAATTGCAATTCAGTAAGATAATTTGGCCATGAGTACAAAAGAACATTGCATCACCAACCAAAACGTGTCTGTGATCCTGAATGTGCCTTTAAACAGTTTTAGGCTTTGAGTTAGATCATGTCTAGTGCTCAGACATCTTTATTTGGCTGGCAATGACTTAATGTCACATTTTTCAAGTCTTTATAAACCACTCTGGGTACATGAGAGGGTACAACATGTATCCTAAGGAGACAAGACTTAGTGTAGAGGGCAGTCATTTGTACTGGAACGTAAATTTCCCGCGGCTTCAGCCCGTTATCCTGGACGTGATTTGTGTTAGTCATCATCGACAAAAAAAGCTTGTCTTTGGCGTGACACTGCTGCAAAGACTATACAGCGAGCCCATAGTTTTGGACAGTGATGTATGAGTAACTGTAAGCGCACATAATTCTTCAAATTATTTTTCAAGAACACATCAGGCTGCAGTTTTCAGTGATGTATTACATGTGCAGCCAACAAACCCCATTCATTATAGGAAGCAATACCCATAAAGTGTATGAAAGCCAATAAACAGCGGCAGAAAATGACACTTTGAGAGGAAACCTCCTCGTGAGCCGCTTCAGTTGAAATGGCAGCAATAAAACTGGAGACCCAGGGTAACATTTATAGGTATTAGCCTAGCTTATCTGGACTATTAGCACTATTGGAAGTCAGTTATTGGCTTTAATATCCAGAGTGTCCAGGATCCTATAACACACTGAGCCTCAGCACCAGAGTGAGCGGCCAACAGTGTGTGTGAAAGCACGTGTGTGTCCATTGTGACATTGTCTGACTCTGCATAATTAAAAGTTTCCATGCAATTGTGTGTAAAGGGAAACACTACAGGCTATAATTTAGTGACAGCGGAAATGATACAATTGCTTTCTTGGTGCTTGTTTGTGCCTCCAAACAAACCTCCTTGCCTCAGTGAATACAAGGGCACAGCTGAGGTTGTGGTTAAGGAGATGTGGTGGCACACTGCAATTTTGGTACTTGTTTTGTTGTAAAATTGTACTTTCTTTTGTCCATGCTCACTGAGTGGCCATAATTGCAGCTCTGAACAACTTGTGCTTGACCTTTTCAGCGTGTAACCCTTTAAAACAAAGTCCACTTAGCGTCCTCTTGCCATTAGTTGCATCTGTCTACCAGGTGTGACCAGTTTGAATCATTTTAAAGGGCCTAAAAGGCATAAAATGATCTAATAATTTAAGTATTTAAGTATAGATATATTCTTAAGTAAAAGAAATGTCTGTTTTGGATTTCCTACCTCGTTGATTCTCCCACAACCTTTCTGATTTGACTTCCTCAACCTGGGTCCTCCATTATCATTTTTAGGGCTGTACCTGATTCAGATTTTGTCAGTCAAATTGGACTTGGCTTTCAACTATTTGTTCCTTTTTATCCATACAAAGTTACAGAGTTTGGACATGGTTCAGCTATGTTCATGTAATATAAAAAATCCAGCCAAGTTAGCCTTCAATTCTACTGCATGCTAACGATGATTCGGAAATATGCAACAACACATTTTGCCAACAGCAGATATAGATATCAAACAAAAGGCTGAAATTGTATAGTATGAAGCTGCTGTGAGTTACTTCTAAGCAGCAGAAAGAGGATATGGTGATGTCGGAGCCTGCTCACTCTGCAGCTACATCTGGGGACCGAAACATCCTGTGAAGAACACTGCACACTGACACAAAAAGGAAAAACATGACTGCTAATCTTAGTTGACTAGGTCAATTACTGAGGGTCTTCAGCTGATGATTCGAATCTTCTTTCGACTTCCTGGAGGCAACCCTAATCATTTCACCCTTATATTTATTGAATGAAATAATGTTACATGCCCAAAATGCCTCAGGGGGGACAGAGTACTTCTTTTATGATATTAAATGAAGTATGAAATAACAATTGAGGAATTTTACCGAGTTCAGTCCGGACCACTTTAGTCAAAGAAAACTTTCTTTCCATTTGCAGTATTATATTTGGCAGTATGGCTCTGTTCTGGGGCCCCTGTTCCTTACTTAGGCCTACACAGAAAGCCTCTTCCATGTGCCTATGTGGAAAGCATAAGGCGGAGAGAGCACACCTGTCTGCCCTTCCATGTGCAAACAAGAAAAGCCTGAGGCAGAGAGAGCAGACCTCCCTGCCCTTCCTTGTGCTGACATGGAAAGCCTAAGGCAGGAAGAGCAGCAGCATAGATCCTCCGGGAACATAACAGAGGAGCATCAATGACAAACAGAAATGACATTGATAAGTCAGACACAACATGAAAAGGAGGAGCTGGAGTGGAGGCGGGTTGCAAAGCGGCTTGCAGAGGAAGCAGCAACAGTAGGCAGGCCAGAGCAGTTTAAATAGGGTGCCCTGAATGGGATTTGCCAATTGTTTGTGTAGAAATGAATCATGTGATCTATCAGCTGACTGCCTTTCATCAATCAGCTGCTCCATCAGTTGATTGGGCTGTTTGAGATCAGCTGATGTAGCTGGGACGTGAGCTGAGCTTTACATTGTGTCCTGCCTGAACTAACGATATGCTCACTTTGTGTGATGCATTACTGAAGCTCTCCCAACTCAACCGCTCTTTTCCAGTTTGAGCTGCTTTTGCACCTCTGGCCACCAAAATTGCAACCCCCCCTCCCTGTATTTGTGTGAGTGATTGCACTTGCACCCAGGTTCAGTAATTAGCAAGCTGGAGTGCAGATAAAGCTCTGCTTGGTAGCCTGAACTTTGGCTTGTATTGAGGGGCCCATTCCCTGTACCGAGGATCTATAATCTCATGATTTATTTACACAAGCTGCCTGAGGCCCAGTCAGTATGCCACAGTCCACATTATATTTGCCATTGTATTTCAGCTCTCTGTAGCCAGCAGCACGCCACATATTTTCCTTTCAAAGGCTCGTAGAGTATGTGCACGTCCCAGACTGTGATCAATTTTCCATCTGCAGACAGGCATCCCAGCTATTGTTTGTGGCATTTCTCTGAAGCCAAAGCGAACCATGCCAGAGGTTAGAGGCTAAAGGTCTGCCAGGAGTGCTGAGAGACGCATCAAAAACCGCACTGGATTATCACAACCGGCTGATACTGAAGCATGTGTCCAACCGGCTGAGCAGATTCTGCTCCAGGTTCTGATCAGTCCTCTCAATGCAGTGGGGAATTTATGTTATTCAGCATTCAGCCCTGAATTTCTATCTATTTCCATGAAATATGTTTTTCCAGATGTGTCTTTTTATTCCCCCATTTTACCTGTCTTGAACCAGTGCTTTATATAGGTGGCTATTTTCCCTCCTGGCTCTGAAATAGATCTTGTAGGGAAGTCTCTCCTGTTACATAAGGCAGGACCTAAATGTCACCAGTTTAACACCATAAAACGGATCAACAGACAGGTGCCCTGGTTTTTAGCAGTAGGTATTCCCTCATGAAACCTATTTTCTACATGAACTATGAAGAATAGGGCTGCTGTACAGTCCAACTGGTGTTAAATAAGTGCTTAATATTACCAGAAATAAATCCTGAACCACCTCTTCTATTTACCAGACATTGACAGATTAACTTAAAGTAGGGATTCCTTTAGACCAGAGAAGATACAACATATAGCTTCACTCTTCATCCTTTCATACCAAAAGTAGCTTACACTATAACACCTTCTGACTGCACTCTAAACATGTGTCAGCATCTGAAAGTGATGGTCTCATGCCCAGCGACCCGTTTGACCACCAACCTTGAGTTCAGACATCTAAAAAGGTTTGGCAGACATCTCTTGACAGGTTAAAACTCTCATCCCACCTGCAAACACTTACAGTATCTCTAAAGAAGTTTAGTGACAAACTTCATTTTCTTGTGTAGAAGCAATGACACATGAAATTCAGTATAGATTATTTTATTGCTGTCTTTGAACGTAACAAAGGATGGTGCAGCGCAGCCAGTCTGCATTAAAAATGTAATTTTACTCATCATTAATCGGAGCCACCATGCCTCCATTGTTTGGGATGCATTGCCCTGTAATTTTACACCTGTTCAGTTCATTAATACTGTTTACTGAGGATGTCAGTTTTGATTAATCTTCCTTTTTACAGCGCGACACCCATTAACATGTGACTAACTCATTAATTTTCAAGGAAAAAATAAAAGAAGCAAAATGACATGAAATACAAGAGGCCTTCTCTTTAAGTCCAGCGCTCCACTGACTCAGTGTGCCTCAGCAGAGCATTTCAAAGTGCTAATTATGTAGAGGTGTGAGGTTTTAATGTTCTGTGATGTAAATGTTTTGCCTTTTATTTAATTTACTGTTGGCTCTGCATTGCATACCAGCCAGGTGAGGTGAGAGCTGTCCCAGTGGTGGGGTGACTTTGCTGCAGAAACACTGTGGCCATCCCTGGTTTTCCTCCAGGTAGCCTTGGTGAATAAGTGGCTACATTTAAAGCTGCAAAACCCCTTTGGTATTTTGTTACAGTGTTAGCACCACTAGCCTTGCTGGCATTACTAATGGTGCTAACAGTGCTAAGAGTATTTAACAATGCTAAATGGGGTTTGCAGCTCAAAATTGAATCGCTTACTCATGGGGGTGATCTTGGAGGAAAGAGGAGGATGAGCACAATGTTTCCACAGCAATGCTGTTGGGTTGGGATGGTGTTACTAGCAGTAATTGCCGAATGATCGGTGCTGCTAGTGAGCTCCCACCCGACCTGGCTGGTGCACAGTGCAGAGCAGCCGAGGCTAGCACTATGTTTCCGCAGGTTAACACAGCACGCCAACAAGATCCAGGTGATGTGCAGTGCAGTAAACTGAAGAGTAGCAAAATTAGCCTATAGACAACTTGCCTGTTTCGTCAAAAATATTCTCAGCGTTTAACCAATAATAGTTAACCATTGGCATCCCTACTGTTGACCTTATAGGTGTCTTTTTCCAATGTAATTGGGTAGACAACTAAAAATATGCCTAATGCTGCACTCAAACTACAAGCGACACAGCAATAGTGTGCCCAGCTACATTAGTGTTGTTCAGGTGCTTGTTAACATAGATACATAGCCACCGGCTTGTGTGAGTCTGCCACCCGCCACAAAGCACCTTGACTGAAGGTCATCTAATGTGTGTATTTGGGCATTAAATATCTTCTCATGACCAATGTCTGAGCCCAATTTTAACATCATATTGCACCACCCCATTGCGTCCATGCACTGCATATGCTAGAAAGCTAGCATAGCATTAGCTACATAAGCTAAAATGACACAGCACCACAGCTAGGAAAAAAACATATTCATTTATTCATGTATTTATTTAACAAAAGGGACAGTGTGCATTAATTAACATTAACAAATGTAAATGCACCCAAATTAGCTGAAAGACTAGTTTCATTGGCAGTCCCTTCGCCAGCTGTAAAAAGGCATCCTAGAAAAATTAAAAATTGAATTTATTGGTTAACGTTTCACCGCATCATTAGAGTGCTTAAAAAAGATGAGGCTAGCTCAGCTTTTGATTGTAGCACGTTAACTCCATCAACAGCGACAAGTGTCGGGGGTCAGTTTGTAGCTTCATATCACTGGCTTCCTTAAAAAAAGGAATTGTAGTCTGTTGCTGTGTTGATCATAGTGTGAAAGTAGAATAATATACTTGTAGTAAAAGTGTCACAGCCCGGCTTACAAAGCTTTCACAAAAACCTGCTATTCATGTTTTACGCTTTCTGTGTTAACTGCTTCACGAGAATATCACAGCTCATTAGATTTGTTCACAAACAGTCCCACACTGGACACACAGGGTTGAATGCAGGTAGTCTTTGATGGAAAGCAGATACCAGACCCTTTTTAAAACCAGGTCATGAGCAGAGTTGTGACCTGAGTCAGATGTGACACCTACTGTGTCTGAATGACAAAAAAAACACCCCTTTCAATGACAGATGAAGCCAGCAATGTGTCATAGTCATGGCTGAAAAGAGCTGTACTCTACAAAATAATATTCAAGGTTTCTAAGTTCATCAACTGAGAAGTTCACCAGTAGTTGTGCCAAATCTTGCCAGTGGAGATAATAAAGAGAAACTGAGGACCGCTATTAAATTTGCTGGCGAACACAAAAACCAAGGCCTGTTAACTTTGACAGCAAATGCTCAAAACGTTCCCTTAGCATTTTTAAAGCAGTCCTCTGAATGGTCAAAACAGGCCATCATTAGCTCCCAGTGATTCATCTTTCCTTTTTCTGTGGACAGAGACTTTGAAAATAGCAACTAAGACAGGAAACAGAAAGCAATGAGATGCCATGCTGACTCCTTCACCCAACAAGGTCACTGTTTCAGCATTAAAGCGAAACTGCAGTTTTTCATAATGACCATTTTCAAGTAATGATGCTTTCCCCCAGAAGAGACACAACTTACTGCATGTGGAACAAACTCAATACCACCGACTCTTATAAAACTTGCAAAGCGTTTCAAACCTACCTATGAGAACACCTGCATTACTTCCCAGTAAATGTATTAGTCTGCAGTGATGTACACACTGGAGTGGCTTGGAAATTGTAAATAGATTTTCTGAGCCTTGAGATAAACGGCAACATTTATGTCTTCTGCCACCGACAGCACCTAATGATTTGATTAAACTGTTTGCATAATGCTGCAGTCAGTCTCATGCGCGGTGGATAATTTGTTTTTTTGATTTTATCAAACACAACAGCTCCACGGTGACCAACTTCTTAATCAGATGCTGCTGTATTACATCAGGAAACTCATAATGAAAATGTGTTACAGTCATTTTATTCAGCTCAGACACTGAAATCAGATGTTCTTAAACAAAAAAAATTAATAATTCATATTTCCGTTCTTGGCAGCCTGCATGATTGAAAATGAAAAGCCTTCATTCTCCTTATTTTCAACACATAATTATCTTATTGTGAGGACAACAAAGTTGGAAAATAAAAAAAAAACATAAAGGCTATCAAGTTCCTCAATTACTGTCCACTGCAGTGTGCTGCCAAATATATCAATAATCATCCCTAGAAAAAAACATAGCCAGTTTAGCAAAAGTTGACACAAAACAACACCGAAGGCCAGCCAAGACTGTGAGCCAATACAAACTGACTCTGTGCCTGGTGGAAGATATCCTCGACACTGTTGGCTCACACAACACCTGCACATACGGCACAGAGAGAACATTCAGCACTTTTCAAAGAGCATCATTTGCCATTCATTCAGAAAAACAACTAAAAACAAATGTTCAGAGCTCTTCTAAGTCATCTCTTGCCGCGTGAATGCTGCTTTGCTGCCGGTGTCGTCTTGGCAAAGGATGTCGTTCATTTACACGGAGTGAGACGAAGCTAGAGAGTGGGCGCAGGTGGCTTTTGGGACTTTATTAGGAGCATTAGGCTTTAAAGGGAACTATCCTCATGGCAAGGCAAATGCATTTTGTGACATGATCAGCTGAGGAAATCAGTGGAAGAAATGCCTAATTCATTTTTCTGGCGAGTGGAAATGTGAAAAGCCCTAATAAGATGCAGCTAAAAGGCTTCCAGTGTGCTTCGTGTGCAGTCTGAACAGGCAGCGTCACTGAGTCCACAGAATGTAGAAACTGCGTGTGACGAACAGCAGTTTGGTCTCTCTCTGGTCAACAAATTTAATTGCCGGAGGATGAGCCGTTCTCCGAGATGAAATGTGTAGTCTCCTGTGACGATTATAATTCTGCTACATCTGTGTGTCCTAAAATGATTAATAGCATACAATATAATCTATCGTCTGTCTGTGGGTAAAATGTGAAGTGAATGAATGTCTGAGGCCGGCGGCCGTAAAGTCGAGGTGAAAAGGATGACAATAGGCTGGCAAAATCAATTTGACCTCTTGTGTAATCAATTTTTTACTGTTATGTAATGTGGCCTTGGCAATTATCGGACAAGCTCTACACACTTGTCTTTCTGTGAGGGGCTGTGGGTGGCAGACGAGCAGTGGGACAGTTTAGGTGTGTGACAGGGTGAGTGTTGGTAGAGTGAAGGTCACATTACAGTCTATATACCTGCTTATACCTGTACTACTGTTGACTACAAACCTTGTACAGTACAGCAGCACTTCTCTAATGGGTGGTAATTTTGATAATGCAGCTGTTTTATGGGCATCTAATTATTACTTAAAGTGAGTAGGTTCGTTATGTTACAATCGAATAATAATACCCGAATATTGGACAATCAAGTATTTATAGAAAACATGCTTTCAACTCACAATATAATCTTATTTTTGTAGAGGAAGAAGCCACCAGCTTTTAGCACTTTTATTCCAAATTATAGCTGCCAGGTGTGCTAAAAACCATCCCATCGTCAAGAATTCCCAAAAACTGAATTTCAGTTTCAAGTATGGTCACTGAAAGTGATCATCGGGAGCTTAAAGGTGTCCTGTGCTGTTTTCTTGTAAACAAAACAGTGTTTACAGTTAGTGTTACTCATGAAAACGCACACTTTGGCTTTTAAAAACTGTCATTGTTTTAATCAAGTTTACTTGGTAGCAGCCTTCTTCCTTCCTGCTTTTGTTGACGCACATTTCTTGGCACGTTACCGCCACCTGTAGGTCAGTGGAGGAATGTGTATAGCGCCACTCACGTTGCTACAAGTGGTCAAAAACTCACAGCCCATTCTCATTCCTTGGGCGTCAAATACTGATGCTTTGTCACGCCCCTCTGAGTGTGATATAGACACCAAGGGCTGCCTTTGGCGTCTTTATGAGACACTGGGAGCTTTCAGCTAACTCCAATGCAAACCCATGTGTGGAAATACTTGACACCGAGAGCAAATAGGATAGTATGCGGACTGAAAAAGCCAGTGTAGGGTGGGAGGGAGGGGAGGTGGAAGGGTCAAATGAAACCTTGGACACAAGAGACCATAGCTCCTGTTCCATACGAATCCAAAAAGACGAAGTTGCAAATGCAATTTACACACGGAAGAGGTGTAGGGCTGGGCAATATGAAGATTTAAGATATCCTTGTATCTTGATATGGCATAAATAGTGTTTTGCCCTCGTGTTAAAAGCTGAATTAACTTAAAACACAATCTTCTTTAGTCAGTTCAATTCATTGCAACTTTATTTATCCTGAAGGAAATTCTTGTGCCAGAGAATGCTTCAAATTACAGTAACACTAAGTACAGTAAACCAGAACAACCAGTGGGTTCCTTGGATCAGGGTCACTCACTGGGCCCAGTTTTAGAACAACAGAGTCTTGAATATTTGGCAAAATATACAAATATACAAGCTAAGAAGTGTTTTCAAGGGGCAAAAGCAAAACCAGTGCCTAATAGAGTACAAATGACAAAGAGCAACTCTAGCAGGCTGCAACCGAGACAGCACTAGAATCTGAAGTGATAATCCTGACAAAGTAGTTTTCTTGCCCAAACCTAACTGCGACAGTTTTACAACATACGCCATGTTTTGCAATGTGTTTCAGCTGTGCGTCACATAGGCAAGCTGAGGGGTGCCTTGTAGGTCGCTACAAGATGCCGAGAGGTGTGACAAAGCGTCAGTATTTGACGACTTGGAAGGAAAACAGGTTGAAACTCCACAGGGTGCCCTTAGACCTTTAGACTCAATATTATTAGCTCATTTTCCTCTTTTATTCCTCCATAGCTTTGGTCTTCTTCAGTATGAAACTTCACAGATCAGCTGACATCATGAGAACTGTCATCACAGCGCATCACTTTTCAGTATAGTTTGAAGCTTTTTTAATTACTTCTATGTTGTGATTCCAACACTGCTAATGTAGCTTCAATCAGCACAACCAGAGATACATTACAGCTGCACAGCAGACATTCATCTGCCATACACTGTACATAATTCTTGATTAATAATATGGTCTGTGTAACGAGCTCTGTATGATATTCTGTCATCATAAGTACTTGATAAGTACTGCTGTGGACGACCATGCTCATCACTGTCTACAGTCAAACCTCTACATCGTGCAGTGACCCTCTCTTCATTGCCATAGTCTTGTGGAAATGTCTTGAGTCGATGTGTTGTTACCGTAGACAGCCCCACACAGTATTCCATCATCATAAGGTAAAGTCTTTTCTGTAAGATGCCCTGGACGGGGGCTAAAAGCACTGAGTTGTCCAACTGTCCTGACACAAGTCATTGTTGATTTCACTGTTGTAGGGGAAAGACTCTAGGGCTGCAGATAAGACTGTTGCCATGGTCCTGAAGGAGATACCAAGTAAGGCGTCATCAGAAGGGAAGCCCCTCCTCACAGTGACTACCAAGGTGGGCAGAACCATTTCAGAAACTCCCCCGTCCTCCCCCCCTGCCTTCAAGTGGAACGTCCTCCTGTGTTGGTCATACTGAACAATAGCAAAGCTTTGAGTGTCCTATAACTGACCTCCACTGTCTACTAACTCATTACTTAAGCCTTTTGACTGTTGTATCTAACAAAGAAGCAACACATGTTTCATTTCCAGCTGCTCTATGGGGTATAAAACCCTACATCACTACATTTACACCAACAGTGAATAATGATCTCATGATCTATAGAAGCAGCCTCAAATTGCTGCAATTATCTTTTCTAATTAGCCTCTCAGAGATTTATAATGCTCTTCTAGTTTAGAGTTATTGTGCATTTAGTATGTACGGGGGGGGATTAACCAGGGGGTCACACAAATTTTCTCTCCCATTCCTAATCAGGTCAGAAAAAAACTCCCTCATGAACTTTTTACACCTCATAAGCAGCTAATCCTCAGCACAAACAGCGTATGAATGCATTTCCAAAATGCTATGCCACACGGCATGGCATTGAGCTATTGACTGAGCTCTCTGTGTACTAAATACTGCAGCAAATGACTATACCCGCTGCTGAGCTTTTCACTTCTCTTTTGCTTTTTACGTGTTGTAGCTGGATAGAGTCGGTGCTCCAGACGCCAATATGAGTTTTCTTGCTCTGTGCTTGATTGCTTTTTGTACAGTATGTGTGTGCGTGCGCGCTGCCGTGTGTGTCGTCTTTTATATCTGTCTGTGTTTTAATAACCTGTAGCATGCTTCATACTTGTTAGATTTTCTAATACAATGTCTGGCTCTGATAAGCTGTCATACTACCAAGTTAATGCTTCCTCTTAGGTGGCGGGGATTTAATTATGTCTCAGTATTTTTGCTGAGTTCACCATCAACGAAATGGCTTGTATGTTCCTAAAAATATATAGTTTATTGTGTTTTAATGTGTAAATTATAACTTGCTATCATTTAGAGTACTGTACAAAATGGCAAGAAAACATCAGTGATAACAACTGTCCTCAACAACA
>JAPZEB010000021.1:17811960-17831735 GCA_029783705.1 Chaetodon striatus | reverse complement strand
TGTAGTGGAGGGTAGACACAGGTATAAAGGGTACACCCACCTCTTTTTCTGGCCTTTGAAATATATAGGAGAGTATACCCACCTCCTACTTGGTAACCTATCCGTCTACCTAGTAGAACAACCATCTCATCAACCACCACTACACCACTGAGACGCAATAGATTCTTTTCCCTCGAGACGCTGCAGTGTCACAGAAATCCATATTACGGACACAATAGGTCGATAATTACCTGTATGTAACATCTTACCACCTGCAAATATCAATATCTTCATCCCTCAGAGAATCCAGTGACAGGATCAGCAGAGAACATAAACACATATATGAAGTAAACATGTCCTTGTGTGTTCACTGTGTCCGCTTCTTACAGCACAATAATGATTGAGCCATTATCCAGCTCATTCAGCGAGTGTCCGTGAGGAAATATCCTCTGCTTCACCGGAATTACAATGTCCATTATCTGACAATGGTCGGTATGAAACAAACACACAAAGACGTGCTCATGCGGTGACAGCTACCGCAGCTGGACAAAGACAACAACCCACCTCTAAACTCGTAGTTCATTTGCAAAAATCAAGCCATATATGAGAGAGACGAGCTGCTCCACAAAGCCAAGACATTCTCTGACATTATTATCCACAGACGACACTGAAAAATAAGGCCACCAAACATGTCGCATTGTTTTATGAAGCATGTTTAGTGTAGATACTACCATGATAACCTGACTGAAGCCAGGTCATAACAAAGACATAAATCACACTGATCAAACATGTAACATTATGGATCTCTTACTAAGTTACATCTGCTCAAAATTCTCATACAAATATCTCTACCAGCACCAACTAACAAGCCAACAGTCCAGTCACACTGAAAGTAATCAAGACAAACACATCAGAAGTGAACCATCATGATAAAGGAAGTATATGTAGCAAAATAATCAGTTACTTTTTTTTTTTTTACAATATCTGATCATTAATCTTGCTATGGATTTTAGGTCACACTGCCTGGCCCTAACAATTACATGTGGTAATATTTTTCAAATCTATCTTTTGTAAATTATGCACTATTCCTTGTTATATTCAAAGAACAGTGCAGCCCATTCACATACTTTGTATCTCCAAAATGACAGCTTTTTGAAACAAAGGAAAAACAACCTTGTTTTATGATAATGACATTGTATTTTTGACTTTGTTAAATAGGCTTAAAGTGAGTTTTATTAGACTAATAGGCTGTAGAATTCTTGTAATCCTTCAACACACCTGAAAACATGGCAATTAACGGCCGCTGCTGTCAGTCCAGTCACATTAAAGCACCTGCATCGCTGTCTAGTGGCTGCTTAGAACTGAAGTACAAAATAACACAGCAACAAACTTGGGATGCTTCCAAAAAACAAAAAGGAAGCAGCATGAAACCAGACGTCTATCTGACTATCTATAACAAGAAAAATAAACACAATATTATTTTAGCAGTTCTTCCCATTCCTTAGTGCCACTGTAGATGACTCCTGGTGGTAAAATAAAAGTATGCAAAAATGACTTTAAATTTGCAGCCCAATTCCAAAAAGTAAAAGTGCCTTTAACTATGAAACACTTAACCTGTACAAAACCAAACCACATTTTACTGTGAATTTAAGGATTGTATTAATGCATGTGAAATTGAATTGCTGCTTTAGGAATTAAATTGGTAATATTCTAGATTTGTCTAGAGCCCCGTTCCCACTGCACAAAAACCCCACTAACACACGCTAACACACAGGTAACGTTAACACACGGGGATGGTTTGAATCTGCATTCACACCCAGGTCAAATGACTCTGATATTTATTGCCTCCGGCTGCAATCAGCATTGATGGGAACAGAACACCCGGGTGAACACGCTAATTTTGGCCCCTTTAGCGGCAAAAAGCAATGACATGCCGTCACAAAACACCTTCCATCTTCACCCAAGCAGCACTCAAACGTGGATCCAGATTAGTCTGCACCGAGTTTGAGAGACTAATTAAGTTAGAGATAAAAAAAATTTAAAAAAGTAACCACTATAAAGTTTTCTTTCTTCCATACTGCTGTCTCATAGCTCTGTCTACTGTTTACCTGTTCGCCAGCCTGTCCGTGATGTTAACGTAACACACCAAAAAAAGAACACACACTCAGGAGTGCATACTTGTACTGCTGCAGAGCCATGTTCACAGCTCTGAGCTACTGGCAAGTGTAATCTATAGCCTACTTTTAGTGAGTTTACCTGTGTACACATGCTAATTATCTAACTAACAATTAAACGAACTAAACTAACTAAGAACAAACTAACAATGAATTGATTCCACCAGTGCTGCCTGAGAAGGCGAAAAATCAACTACATCTTATTTCTCTGAGCCTAACTTCAGTTGTTGTAAACACACTGTAGCACTGGGTGACATGTTCCTTAACTAAACATGGGCACTGTAGTTTATTTTGAGTCAATACCACACCGTTCCAGTGCCATAAATAGTTACAAAAGTACCAAATGTGTATTAATCCACAGCTGAAAATAGTCCCCAACAAATGCACAGTTTCCTCCTGTTTGAGTAACATCTGCAAAACTCTACACTGCCCAGCTGTTTAAGAAAATTACTCTATGTGTGTATTTGTGACCTGTTTTTAAAGATCTGCATTTTCAGTGGGCATTAATCAGCTCGGGGCTGAGTGCCACAGACAGTGCAGGGAAATTGGAAAATATTACAACAGACAATGTCTTTGTTGGTTTTGGTCCTTTCATTGGGTTTGCCGAATATAATATAATACTAAATCATGCGACCCTGATCCTTTCAAAAAGTAAAAACACAATAGTAGAAAATTCAGTCTTGGTTATACTTTCACAATTTCATTTCCAATTTAGCAGCCTAAGGACAAATCTTGTAAAGCCATTATGATGAGTCATAAAATACCCAACTAACTGAACTTTAGTATGCAGGCCCGTGGGAGTACATGGAACAGTTCATCGCCACCCACAACAACAGCTTCGACACAACTGTAATGAGTAAACAACCTTCTGCATTACAGAGAACATTTATGAAGATATATCAGAATCGAGAAAACAAAAAGTAGCATTTGAAAAAGCATCTGAGGAGATTAATGTGATATAATTCCTTATTACAACATAACACACGAGAACTACACGTACTGAAAGATGTCTGCTGTAATTATTTTGCAAGACATCATTCCTTATGTAGCTTCCAGGTTAACAACCATTGTAAGTCCTCTGCTTTGATATTTTGTATCCACCTTTCCCTTTATGTTGTGTTTTCCATCCTCTCTACCTCCTCCTGTCCTCACCTCGACCTCCCCGCCTTCAAAGCTCTGACAAGTTTAACTGGTACACGGTTCCCTTAACAGCAACATCTGAGAGATCTCTTGGAGTCAAGCCCAAGCGGCACAATTAGCTCAAGTTTTCCATTACATAATTTCCTACATTATTCCTTAAAGCAAACAAAGTGCCATAGTGATTTGCATAGGAGAGGAGCAAAAAGGTAGAACACGAGGGGAGCGAAGGAGGGAAAAAAAAGCGGCAGGGGAAAACGATAACCTCCTTGTCGCAATAGTAATGGGCAAACAGCTCATGGAGCTGCTCTCTTGGCTTAAGAGCCAACGTGTAATTGGCGTTTGCTTGCTACCTGCCACCGGAGTGCCTGATGCATCTCCCCAGATGAATGCAGTAGATCCTCTGTCCCCATTTTCTGCATGATTAGAAGAGGAAAATACAGAGGTCTTGTGGTTTCAAGACCATTATTTAAAATTGGCCCCCATGGCAATCACAGGAAGTGCTTTGAAGAACATCCACAACAATCATGCAGTGTGTGGTAACGACAGCACAGTATCCTTTATCAGGAGACTGCCAACTGTAATGACAGCCATATCCTTGATCCTAACAGTTATGACTCAGTTTTATTTGCTCAAAACCGACAGTGAAGTGTGAACTTTAAAAAAGCTCAAAATATAAATCTGACAGTTTTGTGATTATTAGATGTGATCAACACCAATTATAAGTAACTCCGTCAGTAAATAATTTAGTAAAAGTCCACATCAATTCTAGCAGCTGTCACACTGTACTTGGATACAGCTGTGATTGTGCTGAATGCTAACTCCATTATGACAACTTGCTCAAAGTAACAATGCCAACACACTAATGTTTATCACATTTTATATTTATCATGTTTACCATCTTTAGCCTGTTACCATGCACTAAACACAAAGTCAAGCTGAGGCTGTCAATAAGGAATTAGGACGTGTCAGAAGTCTTGCAGGTATATGGTTAAAATTAAGCCAAAATATTGGGCAAAGTTAAAATTTGAACACAAATGTCTAAACTAAATTTCATAGTATGCCATCCAAGAACTGTGGATACATTTACAAACAACCACAAATGACAGTCTCATGGTGAGCTTGGGGGAAAAGTCACCAACATTTAAGGACAATCCATCTGACAGATGTTAAGATATTTCACCCACAAATAATTGGCTCAAAGTCAAACACATTTTCAGTGGGTGTCCCTTGTCACGATTCTGTCCGTGATATTCATGGACAGGATTTCAAGGCGCAGCGAAGGGGAAGGAGAGTGTCCGGTTTGGGGACCTCGGAATTGCCTCTCCGCTCTTTGCAGATGATGTGGTTCTGTTGGCTTCATCAGACCGTGACCGCCAGTACGTACTGGAGCTCTTTGTAGCCGAGTGGGAAGCAATCGGGATGAGAGTCAGTACCTCTAAATCTGAGGCCATGGTTCTCTGACGGAAAATGGTCAATTGCACCATCTGGGATGGGAGAGAGCTATCGCCCCAAGCAAAGGAGCTCAAGTGTCTGGAGGTCTTGTTCACGAGCAAGGGTAAAATGGAGCATGAGATGGACAGATATTTTGATGCACCATCATCAGTGATGTCAGCACTACACCAGACTGTTGTGGTGAAGAGGATACTGAGCTGGAAAGCAAAGCTCTTTACTGGTTTACCAGTCCATCTACATTCCAAGTCTCACCTATGGTCATAAGATTTGGGGAGTGGCAGACAGAATAAGATTGCAGACACATGCAGCCAAGATGAATTTCTCTGTAGGCTAGCTGGGCTCAGCCTTAGAGATAGGGTTAGGAGCGCAGACATCCGGAGGGAGCTTGGAGTGGAACAGCTGCTCCTTCGTGTCAAAAGGGGCCAGGTGAGGTGGTTTCGGCATCTAATCAGGACGTCTCCTTGGCATCTCTAGTTAGAGATTTTCCGGGCACGTCCAACTAGTAGGAGATCCCAGGATAGTCCCAGAACACACTGGAGGGATTATATATAGCTCACCTAGCTTGAGAGCACCTCCCAGGAGGAGCTTGAAAACACTGCTGCGGAGAGGGACTTCTGGAATACCTTGCTCAGCCTGCTGCCCCGTGACACCACCCAAAATAAGCAGATGAAAATAAATGGATGGATATTTCACCCAAAATCAAAGCGGTGGAGCAATTAACCAATAGACTGACATACCCTGCCATCCTTAGAGCTGCTAGCATGGCTACAAACCTTACAACACATTTCCCGAAACTGTATAATCCAAAGAGATGTATCACTCAGCTGGTAAAGCAGCCGCTTCCTGTACCAGAGATCCTGTTTTTATAATCCTCACTGACTCAATTAAGTGCCAAGCTGGTTGCAGTTTATCACAAATAATGTTCTCATTTCACAACTAAACACCATGTCGTATTTTCTGAGAATATGCTAACGCTGCCAACTTTCAGCAGTGAATATGACTCAGCAGTGCTCTTAGCCAAGAGGCTGTCAACAGCTCTCATTATTCTCTAAAAACCTCCTGACTATTTAATGATTTTAATGTATTACTTGAAGATTATGGTATGCTATAAATGTCCAGCATGCTGCTCCGCTGACAGCGCTGACCTTCAGTCAATCAGTCCCACCATCAAAAACAGTGAGTCTTTAGGGAGAGCTTCAGCCTGCATGCAGAAAACATTTTTACTGCTCAAACAAATAGAGTGGAGAAATCCAAGGTCATTTATCATGAGGGGGGATTTTCACACACACCACAGGGGTTTAACAGTACACCTCTGTTTAATGCGGACTGTAACTCTCGGATGTCCCCAGTGCTTCACAAGCATCACAAAAATTGTTATTCACTGACAGATGTTTCTCTGGTTATCATCCACTCATCCACTGTGAGCATGTGCATCTATGAATGTCATTTACATTGTTAAGAGATTCTCCCCCTCAAGTCCTCAGGTCCCATGTCTCCACGAGAGAACATCATATTTATACAGCTCAGCTGGCTTTTATGTTGAATGGACCAGTCAGCTGAGCAGCCGTTCTGATGGAAAGACATTTGATTTGTTGAATACAGGAAAAAAAACTGAAAATGCCTTTCATACAGAATCCTTAAACACAACAAAACAGAAGGAAATCTAGTATTTTTTATAATTATCTATACAGAATCAGTTATGTACTGTACAGTCGTGTATTAGTTTGCATTTTATTTCATAAAAAAAAAAAATACTGTAATGTAGTATGCGTTAATAACACTACTTAGGGTACATACAGTGCCCCTAGCAATATACAAGAACTGATTTAACGTTACAGAAACTTAGCATCCTCTGTAAAGTCAAAATAATATTGAAATGAATACAAAACTGCAGGAACTGTGATAAAATATGTTCGATGTGTTGTTGGTTCAGAGATGGTCTTCTACAGACCTTGGTTGCAACGAGTGGTTATTTGAGTTATTGTTGCCTTTCTATCATCTTGAACCAGCCTGGCCATTCTCCTCTGACCTCTGACCTCTGGCATCAACAAGACATTTCCACCCAGCGAACTGCCGCTCACTGGATATTTTCTCTTTTTCAGATCCTCCTGAATAAACCCTAGAGATGGTTGTGTGTGAAAATCCCAATAGTTCAGCAGTCTCTGAAATACTCAGACCAGCCTGTCTGGCACCAAAAAAAGTCACTTAAATCACCTTTCCTCCTCATTCTGATGCTCACTTTGAACTCCAGCAGGTCGTCTTGACCATGTCTACATGCCTAAATTCATAAGTCGCTGATTAGCTATTTGAGTTAACAAGGAGTTGAACAGGTGTACCTAATAAAGTGGCTGGTGAGTATATATATAGCAGCTTCCACCTAACACAGTGAGCTACACCACTACACCCCCATCTCATCAGCAACAAACACACACATACACGCGGGCTAAAAGGGAAAAAGGGTTTTGATGTGGTAAATAATAGCAGGGTGGATGAATGCTGCTGTTTTTGTTTTGTCTGAGTGACAGAGCAGAGCTTCTCTCCCTCGCTGCCGTTGGGTCTGTCACTTTAATCATTCCTACGTATGTTCTAGGTGATGTTTTAATCAGGTAGTGTTCCAGTCGAATACGGGTAATTAAAGCAGCAGCAGTTATTTGAAATGATTCATTTCTTCCATTAGAGGCCAACAGTTGAGTGGTTATTATACAGCTTTTATAAAGTTTTGAAGTCAAGATGAAATGAGGCATCCACCTCTTTGACAACACTAACAATTGTAACTGAGTCAACAGTGGCTCAGCCTTCACTCAGACTCAATTACACTTTTCCAAGCACATACCGTAAATCATTGTATAAATTCGACCTTTTAAAACAAGTCTACCCCTGTGTATTCTCATCCTGTGATTTGTCGCCGGTGTCTAAAATTGGGGGGAAATGCATGGGCCGGCGGCAGCAGAGGGTGAAATCAGGTTACTTCACACTGTGAGACTTCCCATGGACCAAAGCTTTATTCCGACACCAGAACAGCACAAACTCTAATTACCTATGCTGGGTCAGCGTTCTCGCAGCGCAGCACAAACTCTCGCTCAACAAAGTAATGACCCCTCTCTGGATATTATTTATGTTCTTTTTTCAAAGGTTTTCCGTCTTCTGCAAAAGTTTCTCCTTTTTTCGTTTGTGCAGCAAATATTAAATCTTCTTCCAAACTAGTTGTGATCCTCTTCCACATTCCCTCATTTCGATCATCTTTGTTGGACATCATTATTAGCCGCCAGGTGAAGAAAACACTTCTGTTGCTCAAATATGCATGAAGCAAAATAATCATAGTCACCTCATGGTGATTATAATTCGCTTTCTGTTTTATTGTAGCTAAACCAGGGACATTTTTAACAGCTTAAAAATATATTAGATTGTTTTCTCACCTTGACACTTTATGACTTCTCCTGATTTTATGAGAGCTGCTGATAAAAATAACTCTGAACAGTCAGAGGACTGCTACAGAAAATGACCCACTGCCTCTGTTTGGAATTTCAGAGACATAAAACATGCTAATATATCATGATTTTTCATATGCCCTATATCCTTGGTCACACTATAGCCCCCTTTCTAGGTGAAGTTCAGTTCGCTTTTTTTCTGTTTCCACTGTGAAAAATTGTGGATTGTACCAATGGAAGCATTTCGTACCGTCCCCATTTTGGCCTCGCACACAGATCCGGCAGTAAAAGGTGGAGCTGTGAACACTGCAGTCTGTTGATTGGTCAATAGCAGACGGTCACTCTGATCAGTGCTGAGTGTTGGCTGGCTCTGTTCATACTGTGGAGAGTTTAAGATATATCAGTAAACTGTAACTATAAAATGAAATGATGTTTTGCTGCCTCTTGCGGCAGCTGTAGTCTGAGAATGACTCCCAAATTTCATATCTATTTGGATATCCACTATCAGGAAGTCAGGTATTTTCTGGTGTCTAATTAACCCCAAACACCAGCAGTGTCGCCATGTGGGACAACATACTCTACTTTTCTTGTCTGTAAATAACTTTTTTTTTTTTTTTTAACTTTTTTTATTAGATATGCCAAGCTAAAACAAATACAGTCTAATAAAAGTCCTGCAATAAATCCGTCCTTCATTAAGGTCATAATGTTTCTTTTTTTTTGTTTTTTGTTTTAGAGAGCTGTTGAATTAAGTGTATGGTTATTTTGGAGGCTGCAGTTCGTGAAGCTTCTGGACTGCATTGCATTATGCTGACAGGAAAAAAAACTTTCCCATTTTCAGCCCTAATGCACTGAGGGCTGCACAACAATTCACTGTGAAGTACATAATTAAACAGGATGTATCCTGCTATTTATGTGCTCAATTTAAAAATGGATCATCAATGGAAAACGCAATAATGGAAGTTCATTCTTGTTTCCCGTTTGTCAGCTGATGAATTACTGTGGTTCTCCATGCTCTCTACCTCTCTGTTAGTAATACACTCAGAAGATTCAAAGATGTCAGTACTGAAGTCGGTCTGTAACATGTTTTCAACCACTTAGGCCTTTAAAAAATAAGTAAGTTAGACTTCCATCCAAGTGTAACATCAATTTTAACCAAATTTCCAGAAAATCTGCAAAAAAGAAAATTCTTGTAAATGTGTGCTTCCATCCACCACTGTAATCAGAATATTAGGAGTTTAGCCCACCAAGATAAACAGTTTGATGCACAAATTTTCATGTACCACTGAACCACTGCAGAAGAGGAGTTTGCAATGAGATGATGTAAGAAAAGGGCTCCACTTAAACCTCAAATTTTAGAAAACAATATAGAAAACATGATGTAAATACCATAAAACTTCGATTAAAAGCCTAGCCCCAAGTTAACGCCCAGTCCCTTTTACTAGGTCAGTGTGGCTACACATTTTGACAAGCAAACGTGTGTCTCATTTAGATGCCTGGTCTGGTTGCCAAGTATTCATTTTCTTAATAGGCGTTCTTCGCTTTATAAAACGGGGTTGTTTGCTTCCTCAAATTATGTGTCCATTCCTCAATTACCCTGTAAGTTATTCACATTCCTTTAGCCGTAAGGGTCCTCAGATCAAAAGAATCAAAAGGGTTTTTCATAAAAATTAATCCACATTGTAAATATTGTTTAACAGGATAAAGCGGTGTTGTGTTGGTATGCCAGGTGCCGTAATCCTTGAGTGCCGTAACTCTCTCTCTCTCGCTCTGATGCGTTGTCTGTTAGAGTTAGATCAAATGAATGATTCATGCTTAATATGTTATATGAAGCCTAATTTTTACAATAATAATAATAACAATAATACATAGGTTTTATATAGCGCTTTTCTAGGTACCCAAAGACGCTTTACAAAAACACAAAACAAAAAGGATACAAACAGACAATACATACATACACATACAGGGACTCAAACAAAGGTAGATAAACAGCAACTGAAAAGAGTAGATAGGGAAAATGAGAAAGAAAGAGGGTGGAGGATGACTTTGTCAGGTCTTGTAAGTGATGTTGAAGAGATGGGTTTTGAAAATGACCTTTGAAAGATGGCAGTGAATCAGAGTTACGGATGGCCAGGGGGAGGAAGTTCCAGAGGGTAGGGGCAGCAATGGCGAAGGCTCTGTCCCCTAGGGTGCGGCATTTGGTCCTGGTGATGGGGGTGAGGGTGTTTGCATCAGCAGAGCGTAGTCGGTGAGGGGGAATGTGGCGATGGAGGAGATCTGTCAGGTATGAAGGGGCAAGATTGTTTAGGGCTTTGTAGGTGATGAGGAGGATCTTGAAATTAATGCGTTGTTTTACGGGAAGCCAGTGAAGTTGATGGAGGATGGGCGTGATGTGTTCTCTGGAGTGGGAGCGGGTGAGCAGGCGGGCAGCGGAGTTTTGAACATATTGCAGCTTTTGAAGAACAGAGGAGGGGAGGCCATACAGGATGCTATTGCAGTAGTCGAGTCTGGAGGTGATGAATGCGTGAATTAGTGTTTTGGCGGCTGAGAAGGAGAGAGTGGGTCGGAGGCGTGCTATGTTCCGGAGGTGGAAGAAGGATGTCTTAGTGACGTGGTTTATGTGTGACTTGAAGGGGAGTGTGGGGTTCATGTAGATGCCAAGGTTTCTGACCAGGGGGGAGGGAGTGACAGAGTAACCATCGATGCAGAGTGAGAAGTTCTGGGAGGTGGGGAGGGTGGTTTTTGGGCCAAAAATTATAATTTCAGTTTTATTGCTGTTGAGTTTGAGGAAGTTGTGGTTCATCCAGGTTTTTATGTCGGTAAGGCAGTTGGTGAGGGTGGAGAGAGTGGCTGGAGTGATGGTTTTGGTGGTGATGTAGAGTTGAGTGTCGTCGGCGTAGCAGTGAGAGTGAAGTCCATGGCAGCGGATGATGTGACCGATTGGACGCATGTAGAGGATGAAGAGGATGGGGCCAAGCACTGAGCCTTGGGGGACTCCGTGTGAGACAGGGGTGGTGTGGAATTTGTGATTGTTTATGGCAATGTAGTGAGATCTTTCAGACAGGTATGAGTTGAACCAGGAGAGGGCGGAGTCGGTGATGCCTATGGATTTCAGGCGGCTGAGGAGGATGGAGTGGTTGACTGTGTCAAAGGCAGCACTGAGGTCGAGGAGGAGAAGAATGGTGAGGGAGCCGGAATCAGAGAAGAGTAGGAGGTCATTTGTGACTTTGATTAGAGCTGTTTCAGTGCTGTGGTGGGTTCGGAAGCCGGATTGGAATGTTTCATGTAGGTTATTGGAGAGGAGTTAAGTCTTGAGTTGAGTTGCGATGGCTCTTTCCAGTAGTTTTGAGATGAATGTGAGGTTGGAGATGGGTCTGAAATTGTTGGGGTTGTCGGAGTCAAGGCCAGGTTTTTTTAAGGAGAGGGGTGATGGCAACTAGCTTAAAAGGTGGGGGGACAGTGCCAGAGGTAAGGGAGGAGTTGATGGTGTCTGTGATGAGTGGGGCGAGGGAGGTGAAACAGGCTTTGACGAGTTCAGAGGGCATGGGGTCCAGGGGAGAGGTGGATGATTTCATGGTGGAGAGTATTTTGGAGAGGTCAGCTGTGGTTATGGGTGAGAAGTTGGAGAGCTGGTGGTCAGAGGATGAAGGAGGTGTGGGTTCGGGGACCGGGGTGGAGGCAGAGGAGGTTGCAAGCTGGTTGTGGATGTTTTTTATCTTGGAGTTGAAAAATGAAATGAGGTTGTTGCATTTCTCCGGGGTGAATGAGGATGAAATGTTATCATGGGGCTTGAGGAGTTTATTTATGGTGGAAAACAGGGTGCGTGGGTTGGAGGATCCAGAGTGAATGATGCCGGAGTGGTAGACAGAGCGGGCTTTGTTTAGTGCTGGTTTGTAGAGGTGTATGTGCTCTTTGTAGGCGAGGGCATGTACTGTTTTCTTGTGAAGTATAGGAAGGGGCTTAAGACACAACCCTGCGGGGCTCCTGTGTTGGAGGTGAGTGCAAGTGTGGTTGTTGTGCTTACCTGGACGGTCTGTTGTCTGTTGGTGAGGAAGTTGTGGATGAGATGGATCAGGCGGGAGGGGTCGTTGAGGCGGGACAGTTTCTGGATCAGTAGATGGTGGATGGTGTTGAACGCAGAACTGAAATCTGCAAACAGGATCCTGGCAGTCGTGCCTGGGGAGTCCAGGTGTTGTAGGAGGAGGTGCAGCAGGCAGGCCACAGCGTCCTCGGTGCCTCTCCTGGCCTTATAGGCGAATTGGAGGGGGTCCAGGTGTTGACGGACGTGTGGCAGGATGGTGTTGAGCAGCAGGTACTCCAGGCACTTCATCAGGATGGATGTGAGGGCGATGGGACGGTAGTCGTTTGGTTCTTTGGGTCATGGTTTCTTGGGTACTGGGATTATTGAAGCTGTTTTCCAGGGGGTGGGGATTTTACATTGGTGGTAGACTTCACAGAATAGTGAGTGGATTACTGCAGAGAGTTAATTGGCACAGGTCTTAAGCAACCTTGCTGAGATCCCGTTGGGCCCTGGGGCCTTGCCTGGCTTGCATCTTCTCAGTTGCCACCTGACATCCTCCTCTGAGAAGGGGGTTGGGTCGTTTGGGTTCAGCAGGGGGAGTGCATCCAGCTGTCTGCGGCATTCCTCTGAGAAGTCATCTGTGTCGAACCGGTTGAAGAAGGTGTTCAGCTGATGTCCTTGCTCAGGCGGGATTGGGGTGCTGGGTCTGGGTGCACTTCCAGTCATTGTTTTGGCCATCTGGAAGGCTTGCCTGGTGTTCATGGAGCTGAATTTTTGTTCCAGTTTATTTTTATATTGTAGTTTGGCTTTGAAAACCTCATTTTTTACGGCTTGGTTTGCTGCTCTGAGTGCTGTCCAGTCCTTGAGCTTAAAGTGTGTGTGTTTGAAAGCAGCAGTGGACTGTGGGCCGACACACACTATGAGTTGGCCAAAAAGAAAAAAACCTTCCTCGTTTCGACAGTTTGTTTTGGTGAAGTTTTATTCCATCACAACTGAGTAAAAAACTTGCTCAAAGTTTAATATGGATGTCAACAGGTTATATGAGATGTCTGGTTTTTGTGTGCGTGTTGTTTGCGCGCGCACACGTGCTTGTGCCTGTGCCTGAAATAGTTACATTTAATATTCTCAAAAATATTGACAGAAACCTCATAATTCACACTGTCCACTGTGTTCACAGCCCAGTGAGATTTATTTTACCAACGGGATTTAGATAAAACATAAAAGTTTTTAAACAAGTCATTTACAGTAGCGATGGAGCGTCATGTGTCCCCCTCCCCTACTCCCTTCCCTATTCATATGATAACAACATGATAACTGCTCTCATTCTTTTGGTTTCAATTGGTGTATTTTTGGGGGGGATCGCGGTGAGAATGACCAGAGTAAACACATCAGAATATCCTGCAGGTCAAAGTATCACTCATTAATTTTGAGGTGAACTTATTTCAGAGTATTACCCGGCGGTATCAGGCACAATCGGCGTCATCAGCTGTTTCAGATCAGCTCGGCTCATCAGATCAGATCCGCTATTCATATTATTGTAACTGCATTGTTGGTGATACACACATAACATCTAGAACACTTTGGAATCACAGTGTGATTCTGTGTGTAAGTCTGTTTATATACTGTAGATGCTGTGGTGATTTAGGACTTTGTTCAGCTGTTGTGTTCACTGCACTCTGTAAAGGGATTAGAGTGTGAATGTGTCGGTGAGAATGTGTGGGGGGCTTTAGCTGGCCTCACCTGTAAACAGCACCTTTAGCATATTCAGTGTAAAGAAGGATTAACCCTCCCACTGCCAACTCTTCCCAAAACATTGGGACCTTAAAACCTATTATTAAACCTATGAACAGCAGAAGGAGCTTCACGTGCTGCCTAGTTTCAGGGCTACCATTCATACAAGTATTCTGACAAGTTGGCACCATTGGTGGAATGTAAGTACAAATATTGAGTCTCACACTGTACTGAAGTACAATTGTGAGGTCGACTACAGTCCAGTCTGGTATTGAAAGTACATTTGGAAGCTGGTAATTTTGGGATCTAACTTGAGTACAAGTGTGAATGTGCAACCTTAAATGTGTACCAGTTTGTCTACATTGTGGTGTTGCTGCTGAGGAAAAAAGATCTGACGAGCCTATATACATTATATTTAATAGAAAAAGACACATCACAGAGCTCAGCACATTAGCTTAAATTAACTTTTATTACAAAAGTGATCAAACACATTCACGTCTGTAGACAGATATTGGCCAGCTCCCTTATAGTCCTGCAGTGTTATGCATATTTCCATCCTTCAACCAAAATACGAACAATATATGTCTCATCTAAGGTAAGCCAAACACAGAACCTCACATAACATCACACACAAATTGACATTGCTCTGCTGCGTTCATCCTGGACTGTCAGTATTTTGAGTACACAATTATTAGCAACACAACTTTGCTTTAGTATTAGGAATACCCACAATTTGCTTATTATATAAACAATAACTTACACAAGATATGGTCTTCTGAGAAATACAAATTAATGTACTGCCTTAGAAGCTATCTTTTCCTTCCACATGTATAAAATGTCTGCCATGAGGCCAAGGGTGTGGTCTCTGGATCAAGACCCAACATCTGAACATTCACATGCATGATGCATAAGAGATGGCAACAGAGTAGAAGCTATACCATGCACCTGCATGTAAGCTGATGTAGGTGTACATCCCAGTGCAGGTATGCTTGTTCTCCATGTCTTGAGTGCAAGAACAGATATGCATACAACACGTCTTTTTGGATTTCCCTCTTCCTACGTCATCAGCACCGCCCGAGTTCATTCTTCTTCTTCTCTCCATTTATTGGCGGATCGCAACAACTTTAAGATGCACACCGCCACCTACTGTACAACAGTGTGTTACATTATGCCAATATCCCTCGTTTCCTAAATTTTTCCCATTAATTCTGTGTCATTTAAGAAAGTAAAAAACTCCCTTCCTGGTGAATCTTACCTCCTCTGCCTCTCAAATTACACTCCCACCTCACCTCTAGAAGTTTGCCACTCAGTCTTTCCCTTTTCCATCTCATTCGCAGAACAATGCAATAAGATATGTTCCACATTTTCTATAACTCCAGTCACTGTTTCTTCTCCCCAGTACATACAGTGAGCCATTTAACCCTGTATGATCTATTCTGAGTTTTGACTTCCTCCCTTCTGTTCCTTTCTTTAAATATCTTCGTCATGACTTTTTTTTTTTGTATTTCGTGATATCCCCTTCCTTTCTTCTTAATCACTGCTTTTCCTTCTCCTTTTCCAAGTTGAACTGGTACTATTATTTCTTTTTGTACTGCCCCTTTTGCTAGTTTGTCTGCATACTTATTCCCATTCAGGCCATTATGTACTGGCACCCAACAAAAACCGTGCATCTATACCACTTCTGTACGCTATGAAAAGTTCAATGAGTACATCGTCTCTGCAAGCTGTTGTTGACTGTACACTTTCCAAAACAGCTACTGAGTATATGTACACCACCACCCTATCAAGCCTGACCTCTTTATCCCACTGTAAAGCAATAATGGCTGCCACTGTTCTGCTGTATACACAGTTAACTGGTCAGAGAGTCTTTTGGAAATAGATATTTTGAACTTGTTGTTCTTATTCCTATTCCTTCTGTTTTATTCCACTTATACGTACAATTCATACAGTTTCATCTTTTGTTTTGCTTTTTTTCCCCCCTTCTTTTTCATTTTCCATCCATGCTGTAGCCAGGGGTTTCAAAGCCTTTTCAAATGGGGGCCAGCTGCCTCTCACATCATATGGGCTATTTAAAAAAAATTGAAAGTGATAGCCTATGTAAATGGTGCTTCTTTGCTGTGGCCATATCAGCCACCTACCAGGAAATGTCTGCTGCAATGCAACTGTTTGTTTGCATGTTTACAATCCGTTTATGAGGACACACCTGCAGTTCCTACTTGTTGCATGTCTACAAACTGTATGATAGTCCTGCCATTGTGAGCCGAATGGAAAATTTGTAAAGTGATCTTGGTTGGAGCTCTGGAGGGAGCCCGAAGTAGAGCCATAGCCCATCACCTCGAAAGGGGTCAGTCAAGGTTGTTTGGGCATTTGATCAGGATGCTTCCTGGGCACCTCCCATTGGAGATTTTTTCGGGCATGTCCCACTGGTAGGAGGCCCTGCGGCAGACCAAGAACACACTGGAGAGATTACACATCTAATCTGGCCTGGGAACCCCTTGGAATTCAACTCAATTTTGTATTCGTGTTTATGTTTAATTTTATATTGTATGTACAACATATAGCATATTGTATATTTATACGATGTATGTATATATATTTTTTGCTATAAGAAATTCCCTCAAGATAAATTTAGTTAGTGACAGATCATAGAAATCCCTGACTCACTATCCCAGTGAGTCAGCAGCTTTCAGACAGAAATTAACAGCAGTGGAAAATGCTTATTAGCCTAGCCGTCAATATTTAGGCCTATTGAGAATTCTGTTAAGTAGATTCCTCAAAGCATCCGTTTGTTCAGCCTCCTTCAGTAGGCTACAGTCCGACAGATTAATCTAAATGTACACTCAGTGATAGCGTCCCTCCGGCCTGCTGGCCAAAAGTAAACTATTTAACGTGAAAGACTGCCTGACACTCACAGTTCTGCCCAAAAGCTATTGACAGTTCATTTGGCATTGATAATGCGTCTTCTTAAAAAGACTGAACTCCCTTGAACTATCTCATGAAAACACTGACACTGCTTTCCATCAAGTATTGGCAGGTCTATGCTACCCTCTGCTGGGCAAGACCGGAACATGTCTTTTCACTTTGTTTTCTGACAGATTTTTATGTACAAGCACGCATGGATAGTTCATGTCATCATATAAAACAATTCAGTTATTAATGCAAATAACATTGTGTATTTCGTTAAACAGAATTTCTGTGTTTGATATGTTTGCATTTAGTCATTTAAAATCTGCCACAGAAACGAGAGTCAAGCGTCAGAAATACACTCACAAGAACTCACAGTCACAAAAGTGGGGTAGAGGACACAAAATCTCTCACTTGCAGTGTGATTTCGATCTCATTTTGAGGCAGTGGCGTAAATAGCTTGAAAAGAAATGTATTTCAGATTTTCGTCTTCCATTTTGACATCAGTGAAACCAGAGTCTCTCAGAGCTGTCATGTAGGCCTCCGGGCGCCAGTTCTCCCCTGGCATCACTCGCTTTGCTGCCAAAGCAGCCACATTAGACAGCCTCAGTGTGGTCACCATCAGGCCTCCTGGGTGGGTTCAAGAGATAAAAAAAAAAAGAATTACATTTGATATTCTTTGAAAATATAGTCTGTCTTACTGTTACAACATCATGTCCTACCTGGTTTCATTACCCGGTGTATCTCTGTGGCCCCCTTCTTGAGGTCAGGCCAGAAGTAGTAGCAGTTACAGTGAAAGACTTTATCCACAGTGTTGTCCTCCAGAGGCATTGCTGCGACATCACAGTGGTGCAGGGTCACTTTCCCACTTGCCACAAGTTCCTTCATTCGCTCACTTGCCACCTGTAAGAGAAGAAAAAGAGAAATATTCCTCTATTCTAAAAGTGAGGTTCACAGCTCAGCTAGTTTAGGCAGGCAGAGGCTTGTTACTGTGTCTTGTGCTTTGCTCTTCCAGGACACTCCTATGGTTACAGTCCTCAAGACATGCATGTGATTAAAAAAACCTTACATTTAACTACTTTATTGCTCTCTGTCAGTATTTATACTTCACCTTATGCATGTAAGCTGAGTAATCCACCCCTATGAGGCGGCCCGTGGGCTCTTTGAGCAGTTTGGCAGCTGACTGCAGACCCAGACCTGGGCCGTGACCCAGCTCCAGCACTGTGTCATCAGGTTGGATCTCGCACAGTTTCACAGCATTCTCCTCAAGGACCCGGTTGCGCGCTACGAGCAACCTACTGACCAGCCACCCTCCCACTGAGCGAGTCGGGTGGCCCAACTGTTTCCCCACTTTTTCAGCCCACATCACTGTAAAAAAAATGACATGGACATTTTTAGATGGCTCCAAAACTATTTCAAAGATTTACAAACACAGAATGCAAGGCAAAGCATAATAACTAGCAAAGCCAATGGCCCCGTGCTTTACAAATATTTTAAGCACTGGTTGTCTATTACAGAGGGGATCCTACAGATTAAAAATGCACCAAAATAGTTGCATCTGTATTTAAAATACATTACAGTACGAGTGTTTAGGTTACAGAACTGAAACTTCTCATGTGCCAAGTGTGTAGGAGAATTACGGTGGCTGTCTCGAATACACAAATGTCCCTACCTTGAGTGTCTGATTTGCTCATTGTGGGCTACTGTCGATCAACATAGCCTGGGAGATTACCCACTCCTTATACCCACATAAATGACTGATACTAGGGTAACGTAAATTAAACAATTCACTTTCCAAAATCAAATTTAAACTTGTAGATTTTCTATCAGATTTTCAAGCACTCAGCAGATAAGATGATGCAGATACTTCAAGATCAGGGGATCAGGAGAAAACTGGGTTGGTTTAAATCTTGTATAGGGAATTTCAGTTGGACTATGCTTACTTTAACTTTTTACATCAAAGTGTAAGATTTGGTGGCATCTAGTGGTGATATTGCAGATTGCAACCAACTGAAACTTCTGTGTGCAAAGCATGAAGGAGGCTTCAATGGCCGATGCAAAAACACTAAAGCCCCGTTTCCACCAAATATTTTTGGTACGGTACCTTTGGATACAAAAGTAACCCTTCAGACATGGTACCTAGACCCTAGCGTTTTTACCCCAAACAGTACCCATAAATGTGGGCGGGGTTGTTGTCACTCACTGCTCCATCCAGCACTCACTGTACTTCCTCATTATCTGTGGCACAGATGGAAGTCAGCGTCTCATGTATTGTCCACAGAACGAGGTTGCATGCTGACATTTAAAGAACAAAATAAAACAGGCTGCAGTGAGAGTCTCTCTTCATGGAATATTTAAAAATAGGGTCTGTGCATTTAATCCTTCTCAGGAAAGCTCAGGAGTTTAGTGTTGCTGGAGCCCACAGGAACAATGATCCATGACGCTTTTTTTTTTTCTCCTTGTAAGGATTAGAATACATGCAGTTTACATAACCCGGTTGAAATTCATATATATAAATGCTTGAAGATCCACTCATTACTAAAAGTGTATGTCATACAGAAAATAAAGTGATGGTCAGTGTTATCACACTGATGTTTAAGGTGTGCTGATAGATTCAAGTCGTCAACACATGCATTGAGTAACATTACAAGTTAATGTTCCACCTTAAATGTTGCTGGCAGTCGGCCCAGTGAATGAAGTTATTTTTTTCTCCGACTCCAGCTGCTGCAAGAGGCAGCAAAACATCCTTTCATTTTATAGTTACAGTAATAAAACTCTCCACGGTATGAACAGTGGTGACATGAGCCCCAAGACCGTCCTCTATTGACCAATCAACAGACTGCAGTGTTCACAGCTCCACCTTTCAGTACCAGATCTGTGTGCTAG
The DNA here is from genome assembly GCA_029783705.1 of Chaetodon striatus. Lineage (NCBI taxonomy): Eukaryota > Metazoa > Chordata > Actinopteri > Chaetodontiformes > Chaetodontidae > Chaetodon > Chaetodon striatus. The sequence goes on along the minus strand of JAPZEB010000021.1, from coordinate 17,812,023 downwards.
CTACCCCAACAGAGGGGTGAACAAAAATGTGGACGTATGGAACGGTTCCATTCCAACTGTACA
>JAPZEB010000021.1:17772994-17791522 GCA_029783705.1 Chaetodon striatus | reverse complement strand
TATTTTCCCTCATCTGCCAAAAGGGGCAGCAAGGAGCCCATTCTGTCTGCACTTCAAGACAAACTTGGATAAGCTACACAGGGTTGACATTTATGCTTTATGAGAGGGGGTTTCAAATAGTAAGTAAGAAAAAGCTTCAAGAATGAGGACTCACTGGTTGGTCTGTAAAATGTACATCTGATTAAAAACCTCCTCTGGTGAAAACCAAGAGCCAGCTGCACAAAACACCTTGAGTTTTCTCCTTAAATATGACACTTAAGACTTTATTTTTCCTAAGCTGAGGGACTTACTTGAGGATGTTGCACAGAATCCCTTAGAAGGTTTCCTTAGTTAAGTAAAAATGTTAAGGCATTTGGAGGGACTTTCAGTGGGATGGTAAAGCAGCATGCACGGCTGAGTTTCCTCTCGCCAACATAATTTACTCCGCTAAAACTCTACAAACAAACGCAGAAGGGCTTAAAAACCCCTGAGAATGAGTGGAGGTACAGCTAAAACAAACACCAGGAAAACCAGAAAACCAACGTTAAGAGATAAGAAACCCAAATGATGTTAAGAGTGTGCTAACATCTGAAGCTAACAACGTCACGGTGGCGTCTCAAACCCGTCTGGGTGGCATTAGCAAACCGATTCAGACCATGCAAAACAAACTGAAATCAGACCTGAAATTGGTCAAAGACGAAATTACAACCAGAGTGAAAATGAACTGTACAAACTCAAAGATGACATTGACCACAAATTCGCTAAAAATGTTCACTTTACTTTGGTAAAATACTACAGTTTCCAGCTTGAGATACCGTAAGTCTTCTGTGCAATGGTTTAACTAACTTTAAGGGATTAATTAGGTATAAGACCAAGATAAGGAGAAAACCTTAAACACATTTTAAGGAAACTTGAAGAAGAAGATGTGTTTTGTGCAACTGGTTTTATTTGAAGAAAGCCTTAACATGGACTTGAAGGAAAATCTTAACTTAGGGTGTTTTGTGCCACCGGCCCCCTTGATAACATGTCCACGTGGTGTTTTTTATATGCTACAATACATGTAATGAGCTAAATAAGCGGTCAACACCATGGCTTTCTCCTTGGGACTGCAGTGCACCAATGACAGTCTCAAAAAAAAAGCATTCTGACTTCTAGGGTTTTCTAGGGAACATATCTGAATAACCAATCCCATTAACTTGTGGGTTAAAAATGAAGAAGCCAGGTGTAGCTACCAATCAATACTCTGCAAGCTATGTTTTCACTTTCACTTCACTTTACCAGGTCTGGCAATGGAGCGCTAGAATTATCCAACATTATCCATCCATTCATTTTCTGTTACAGCTTATGCTTTTAAAGGTGGTGGGCTGTGTGTGTGCAGTAGGTAGGGGCAGGTTTCCAGGCTGTACATATAGCTCATGCTATCTGTTACTCTTTACAAGCATAAGTTTGTATGCTTAATGAGCAGAGTTGGAGTTAAGCAAGTACACTCAAGCTGCAGGCGAGGGGGGAAGGGGCGGTGTCCAATTTGCATATTCACAGAGCCACACACACTAAATCAGGCAGACACAGGTGTAGACTTAAGCCATTTTAAGGCATGAAGGGATTTTTTTAACTTCTAAATATGTAATTTTAATGAGCAAAGATGAGTTTTAGAAGTTTAATCAATGCCTGGAGAGAAACCTGTAAAGAGCAGCGTACAGGCGTTTCCCTTAATTCTTTAATGAAAAGACTGCCTCCGCTGAAGTGTATGAGACTGGCCCAAATCGAGGCAACTGGACTTTTGACCACCCAGGACTGATAAAATGAGAATTTCCCTTTGTTGATCATAAAATGTTTAGTGTTTAGTGATATAGTTTTCATAATCCTATTATATAAAGATCATATTTTCCACAGTAGAAACTCCAACCCTGCCTTTAGTCCCCAACTTTATGAAAAAACTGGACTGGATTTAGAAATATTTAAAGAGCTGCAATTAAATAAGAATTCTGGGCACTTAAAGCCAAGAAAACATTTTTCAATATCCCATTTCTAACATCATTGTCCATGTATCCCCATAATCGTTCCTGCAATTTGAATCCATCTACCTGAGCTCCTGTGGAGCTGACTTCCATTTGCCCCTCTCAGCCCCTTCATCTCCTTGTCACTATTGTGCTTCCTGCTATGTATTTGCCCCTGTGGTGCTGGCTGGCAGTTTAATAGTCCATGCTAAATTCCCACACTCAAGTTCATAGGGTGTTTGACCTCACGATATACTCACGACTCTGAGCTGGCTAACAATAGAAAGGTAAATAGGTCAGTCATTTTACGGCCAGACGTATCAGATACCACGGGGGCATGGCAAAGTTACAGTAATTAGATATGGCTTAATTCTTCATAGGACTGTGTACCGACACACTTCATGTGTTGAGTTGTGAAGGCGGCCTGACATTCTTGTGCTATCAGGGATGTGAGAGAGTTTGCCATAATGACAACATGGAAAATCCCTCTACATCTCTGTGAAAGAACAGGCTTTTGTTTGAAGCTCAAAGCACTTACATCATCTTTCCATCTTTGATGTCATTGTACATTAAAGGTCTAGGGTGCGGGATTTAGGGGGATATATTGGCAGAAATGAAATATGTAATAGTCATAGCTAAGTTGTATTAGTGTACTGTTGTGTTTTTGTTACCTTAGCATGGACCGTTTATGGAGCCGGTGCTTGTCCATGGAGTTTGTTGTGTTGTTTCTACAGTAGCCCAGAACGGTCACTGTACACCGGCTCTAGATAAGGCCATTCATGTTCGTCTGCCACCGTAATTCTCCTACACACAGAAAGAGGAAGGATTTTCAGTTGGTTTCAATCTACAACTTCACCACTAGATGCCACTAAATCCTACACACTAGACCTTTAAACACTATTTGATTTACTGATGAAATTGACAGGCTGAAACCATATGTTCCATTCACGCTTTTTTTGCAGTTGGTTTCTTTCAGCTGAAAATATTTTTGAAAGGTTACATAATACTGGCCCAGCAACAGCTACCTGAGTGACTTAAAGAGCAGAGTGTCTGTTCTGCACCAGAGTTTAGATAACCAGGAAAGTTTGGTTTTTTACTTTCAATAAAACCACTCTACCACTCAATGGACATCTCCTTTCCCAGGAAATGGCAGTGAACCCTGCACGACTGAGTTACTTCAGCTTTACTGAGGGCTACAGTAGACTGTTGCACACTGAGCTTTGTGTAATGGTCAATAAATAATAAAACAGGGGCAGGAAGACTGTGAGAAAGTGAGAGGAGCAGATGCAGAGGAATGGCCTTCTCGCTTGGGGATCCCTTCCCAAAGTTGGCAATGATGTCACATCTTGTATAATCCATGTGATGCACCCTCCAAAATAATTGTGCAGTTTGAGTACAAGCGTCAGCCAGAGGGCAGGTAAGTGATGAGATTCTGAGATGCTCCTGGACAGGCGTCTGAGCATGGAGCATCGATTGGAAACAGTATCTTGCGGCTTCGATCGAGCAGCCTGAGTGCTGGCCTCCACTCCAGAGAAGCTCTGACGCAAGCGGTCAGCCATTTTGGCTTCAACTGCCAATGTCAAAGCCCACAATCAGATAATTTCCATTAAAGTAGCTGTGCATATGCATGCTCGTTCATACTTAAAAGGACATGGAGGTAGAGACGGCTCAGATGGCAGAGAGAACATTAAATCAGCACACCGCCTCTCTGCCAATTCATTCAATTAGACAAAGTAGCCAAATGTAAAAAAAGTAGGACCCACAGAGGGAGCGGACAAGGAATTAGGCTCCCAAATATCATCCATTTTACAAAGCTGGCACTGATTAGAAACTGTGTGTTTATGTGTAAAAAAAGGGAGAATAAAATGGCAGTGGACCAAAAGAAGAAACTCAGCTTTGAATTCATTTACAATTTCATTTACTAATAAAGATATTTTGTGAGTAAGTGACTGTCCATGTCACATGAGGATACCATCAATTACTGTGAGTTGATGACAGTGTTATACTTTTATTAAATAGAGAACTACTAGTACAGCTGCAGGGTAAATTGTGACTTCAGGGAACAGTGTTTTGGCTGCGAGGCATGACAAAGCTCCCACAGTGCCGATAAAGATGAGATGAAGGTGACTGTGTGGCCTTTTGTTTGATTAAAACAGCAGCGGGACAGGTTCACTTTTATCTTGCAGAATATTGGTCTGAGGCAGTTCTAGTTTAGTGAGAGATTGCTGAGGCTGTTGCCTACAAGTTAGAGATTGAGGCTTGTGATCAAAAGGTCAGCGGTTTTAATCCACAGGCCTGCTGAGAAAATGTGGATGGGGAAAGTAAAAGAGTAATGCTTTCACCTCCTTCAGCAACAGTGTGTACTCAATCAGACAATGTAACTCCAAACTTTTTTCAAGTTTTCAACATGAGAAAGAGGATGCAAATGGCAACCACCAATAACTCTGCAAGTGTGAATTCAACTTTAACTTTATTAACCCAAAAAGGAAATGAATTTGGTCAGAGCTGCCAAGTACAAGAAGGTTACAGTGTAGAAAATATATAAGGCAAAACTACGAAGATAAACGTTACATGTCATCCTCTTACAGTGCCGTATCAAGTGTGATGATGACAGAGTATATGAAAGGCTCTTGTTGTCGGGTGCTTTAATGCCTGGGCTGCTTGCCTGTTTGATTTAGTCTATTCAGGCTGGTGAAAAAGATGTCATTCAAACTCTAGTTTGTTTGCTCTTGTCCGAGTCATTGAATAGGTTGATAAAGTTGTTTTTCTGTTCGTTCCGTTTCTTTTCACACAAGAGAAAAATTCAAGCACACTAAAATGCATCACTAAAAGCCACATGAGAAAGCTAGATGTGTCTGTGAAAGTAAACACAGGAATAAGGTCCTGAAAAGGGTACAGTCTTCCTCAGGGAGGCAGTGAACCTTATTGATACTCCAGGTCAGACCTGGATTAATTCTCAGGCTGGCTGCTAGCAACTGTTGATCATTCATTCGCATTGCAGCATTTTGCTCAAATGTTGCAGGACTGCTTCTTGTAGTAGGGTCCAGTTCATGTCGGCTCACGTTTTCATAAAAAATAAACCACTTCAGATTCAGTTTGTGACAGGACCAAGACTGCTTCCTCTAACCAGAGTACAACTGTTATGTCCAGATCTATCCCAAATAAACTGAATCAAGGCAAAGAAAACAGCACCCAATAGACGGGGGTACAGGTCAGTTTAAAAAAAAGTCAAGATTAAAGAGAGGACAGAACGTCTTTAGCTCCTGTATTGTGATGTATTTCCCAGTCAAATAGTATATTTAGTGGTGTGGGCAGGCTTAGAGTTTAGCGCGATACAGAGCTACAGCAGAGTGCAGCGCTGAGGACACCATTGGCTCCTCCTCCTCCTCCTGCTTTACCATTGGATCAGGAGGAGGATGAGGTACAGATGAAAGAGTTAGACCCCCGTTACATTGTTTTGGAAATGAAAAAAAAAGGCCAACTGATAACTAAACATACCTCTCTTCCTATCTCTCTCTATATTTCTCTGTTAGCCATTCAACCCACGGTTTAATACGTGTGGCTAGTTAGTCACTCAAAGTCTCATTTGATTGGCTTAACTATTGGCTTAACTTTTGTAAACGTCCGTGAGTGCAAGATGAGTCATCAAACATTGAAAACCATTAACCTGGTTAATGGAAAAGACATTTTGATGTAAAAATAATCTGATACTGATTTTGTGATATATATTTAGAGGAAAGTGACAAACTTTAGAGATGAATGATCAATTAACACAGGGACACTGGATTAAAAGTGGGAAGATGTATTTTTCATTTCACTCGGACTTTAAGGACAGTAGATGCGAGCACATATTCAAAAGCTGAACCATTATTAAACTCATCTTCTGCTTGTGAACTGTGACGTATATACTTATGCAAATTATTTGGTATCCATGGTAACAAACTTACCACTTGCATTTCCGTGATCAATCAGAAAGTGAAAAGGAGGTAAAACAGAGGTGTGTTATGCTTAGTTTTGTCCCTCTATGTGTATTTTGGCAGTATGGCTTATTAAAATCAGTGAAACATAATGACTTGATATTATAGTAAAAGACGTTTCTTTTTCATCCTGTTTCTACATTGTTCGTCACAACTCATAAAATGACGTTGAGTAGCGGTCTGGATTAATTATCACTTCTTTCTGTGTGAAAATATTGTGACACCTGAGAACATAAATGTGCACGTGAGAAGCAGTAAAGTGCCAGTAAAGTCACCAGAATTCAATGTCCACACTTGGTGACCAAAAATGTCCAATAAATGAGCTTCCTGTTAGTCCATATGACCCAGTGCTAACAGCTGTTGGTTGGATTGTGAGAGGCCAGTGTGAACACAAGCAGGACCAGAACTGAGAGGTAACAGTGTATCATTATTTCTCCTTGGCCCAGACTGACTGAACCAAACTCCAGGTGTGAAACATCCTTAATTTAGCTCACAATTACCAAGCATCAACACACATCAGGACACAGTTCATATGTCATCAATTCACAGCTGACTGCAGTAATGCCCTGCCCATAGTAGCTCTGTGTGTTGTTATCACAGACATCCGTATAGTGTGTAATCGCACTGTCTGCCAAAATGCATTGGTAGCACTTTCTCCAGTGAAATGTATTTTATCCCTCTCTGAGTGACATTATCGGGACTCCAGCTTCCTATTTTTGTCTCGCTGACCAAGGACTTGGCCTACGCAGCAGAGCAGTGGGTGGCTCATTAACATTAAAAGGCCAGCCTTGCTTTTTTTTTCGGAGGCTGCTCCATGTCACTGGTAAATAATGAGACTTTTTGTAATGTAAGCGCCCTAGGCAAAGTGGATAAATAAACCCTTTTCACGTGCTTGGTTTCCTCCAAAGGTTGAGTCTCAAGTTAATACAACTCAAACTGACGTAAACAGATGAGGTAACAGTCCAAATGAGAAGCGCTCACACACACATAGTGACTGAAGATCATATAAAGCATTCGCTACAGAGGTTTAAAATCTTGCTAAAGCAACAGACATTCAAACGTCCCTAACAATTTACCAATTCAACAAAGGGGAACTGCTTTAAATTACAGGGCCTTAACAATGTTCATTTCAGCAGTACAAACACACTGTACTGTAAGCGGATCATGAAAAATTAGTCACTTTACATGCCTGAAATAGCGTGTTTGATGGTTGCCAAAAGCTTCAAAGCCTATAGCCCTACATTTTCCATTATACTTTTATTCATGTGCAAAATGGTCCACAGATTTTCATAAATCAAGCCGTGGTGGTGATCTGTGTTTATGCAATATCCAAATTCAAGAGAACACAGGATAAAGCTTGAATGTGGAACCAAACTGATCTTGCGAGTGCTGCTAATTGTGATCATTAAGTCTTAAGTCTAATATGTCTATTCTTAGAGCCAAAGATACAGATTTTTTGTTTTTCCAGTCAGGGTACAATTTACTATTTTTGCGAAATAAAGTCTGAAGCAATTGTTTTGAACCACTTCTTTGTTTAGGAGCATCACTGTGTGTGTGTTTCAGCTGACCTGGCATAAATTATCCAGCTCTACAAATTACCTCTCTGGCAGTGTACATTTATATTCACTGGATTTATTACCTCAGTCCAGCTGACTAAGACACAACTAATTGGATTCTAGAGGCAAAATATTAATACACCTTTTCTGTGTGACCTTTTTTGTGTGTAACCTCTGCCATGATTATCTTTATTGTCAATCATGTATTCATATGAATCCCCCATCCCACCACCAACCCAGTTCATTTCCAAACAGTGGTGACATATTTGGCGGCAGGATTCTCTGGATTCGATCCATCTCACGTAACACTTCATCAGAGCTGCTGAAATTAGAGTCGCAGCTATGAGTTCACCCCAGCTATACACAGGATATAATTTACCATGCTGTATCTTTGTCTTGTTCCACATAATTAAACTGCCAATGCCAGTGTAAAAAGCGCCCTTCACAGCAGTATTAAGAAATATGACTTGATTTCTTGTAAATTAAAAACACGTCCGTATATTTATTCCATTTTAATGCTGCGAGCAATTTGTAGTCACCCGTGGTGCGATTAGGGGGCGGGCAAGTTACACACCAGATGGGATTTCACAAGGCAAACAACTGACTACGTCTATGAGACGCAAATAACGTGATGATGGACCGAGGCCTGTGCAAACACAGGTCCACAACGGGATGAGAAATGATGAAAACAAAAATGTAGATATTATGTAAACGAGCATAATAACTGTAGTATGAGAACCATTCACATGAGCGTACAGCTGAAGATTGCAAGAGGCGAGGAGCAGTGCTGGGCTGAGATTTTGCCACAGGGCTGACAGTTGGAACAGTTGGTCACATGACATCCACACATCCATTGCAAAGACACAATGTACTGTACGTACACTATGTACAAGTTTGAGGCATTTGTTCTTTACTATTTCCTTATACTTCAGTACATCTCAAAGGGAAATATAGGACACTACATTCACTCAACAGCTTTTCCAGTTGCTTTGCAGATTCCAGAACATATGAGCCTTTAATAAATGCTGATGTAATGTTACAGGTCAAACCAACAGTATATCAAGCAGTTTAAAGATGACACCACCTTTACAAGCATCATAAAAATGCTGCTTACACATTCATGAATATAAGTGTCTTGCCATCTCACGGCCCATCCCTCATGGGATTATGAGACACTTTAACAATACATCAATATTTACAGTACAACAGAGAGCAGTTTCCATCTGGTCTGGTCACGAATCAATCTGGTGACAAAAAGCAACAACAACAGTCATCATCCACCCCTTACTGATACATGGTGTGCCTCCTTAAATTCACTGGAAAAAACACTGTCAATTTGAAGGTCGATTTTTGAAACACGACAAGAGTCATCCATATTGAGTGACTCACTTCTATATCATAAAAAAACAGACCAAAGTTTGCAGAGCAAAGTATATTTTTCCCAGATTAAAGAATGAACAAGATTCGTCTTTCTTATTCCAAAGCAGCCAACCAAACTTTTTCAATATAAAGATGGGTACAAACTCTAATCTGAGTGAACAGACTTTATATATATCTGACAGAATGCATCATTACTAATCCAACAATATAATAAAAATAATATTTAGAAACTTTATCTATAAAATAATAAGACTCTAAAAAGGGTTATTCTGCATACCGAGTACTTGTATTTGGATACTTTGGGAAGTACATTTTGTACAAGTAATATGTCTGCACCACTGAAAAAGAAACATCTGTTAGAAGAGGCAGCTGTAAAACTGAAATCTGAATTATCGCAATTTGAACTGTAACATCAAATGCATATTTAAAAGTGATGAAAGGTATGGCTGTAACAATAACCACATTTCCGCAATACCACAGTCAGGTGATGCTACAGGTCACCACAGCCTTTTTATTTATTCATTTATTTATTTATTTTTTAGCCTATATAATGGCTTTGTTGAAAAAAGGGATCTCTTGGTTAAGGTCAAGGACAAAAGACGTGGTTTGGTTGGGTAAAAATGAACAGCTTTCTGTCAGAGACGACTTTCTTGGAGAGAGCCTAGGGGGAAAACTTTTCCCATGTGCGCTCTAATGCAGCCTCTCTGTCTGCAGTCACCAATGTCCTGCCCACAGTACTGTCTAGCTGGTTACACATCAGGAGTAACAGGCTATCAACAATAAAGGCTACTGTGCCACAGACAGCAAAGATGGAGACTGAGGCTGCCTCGGTCAGTAAGCAGAGCTGTATGTCAAACACAAGGGAGTAGATGTTACTGGTGTTGTAATAAATATCACAGTCTTTCATACTGAAGTCGCAAAAACAGACCAGTGTTTCCACTGCTAAAGTTCTGCAGTTAGTAACAGTTGTTACTGGACATAACCTCATTTATATGAGTATGAAAACTGAAAGGAGAGGAGGAGGGAGTAAGTTGGCACCTTGGCGTGGGTGAGAGATGTGACCAGATGATCATAGTTCATAACTGGAATTATCGCCCCCACAGTTGTATGCCTCTGCACACCAGTCAAGTCTCTCTTAGAGTTTACATCCATGTCTCTGAAAACACGGATGCTTCACACTCATCTTCACCAATTCAGTATCTGATCAAATGTCTCCCCTTCTGTTACTGAGTTATGGTGCTGAATAATGTCCCGAAATGTGTTTTTGCAGAACATCATGATGTCACAGTGAAGATGACCTTTAGGATATAAAATGTCATCACTTCATCATTTTATTCTATTTTACATTTGTGTGAAATTCTGTCATAATTAGCATAGGAATTTCTGAATTATGGCCAAAAACATGTTTTGTGAGGTCACAGTGACCTTGACCTTTAACCACCAAAGTCTAATCAGTTCATTATTGAGTCCGAGTGGACATTTGTGTCAAATTTGAGAAAATTCCCATAGGACTCCTAAAGATATCACGAAATTCACAACATGAGATGGAGACTGATGCAAGGTCACAGTGACCTTTGACCATCCAAGTCTGATGAGCTCATCATTGAGTCTGACTAGATGTTTGCGCGAATTTTGAAGAAATATCCTGCAGGTGTTCTTGAGTTGTCATGTTCATGAAGATGCAATGGGCAAGGTCACAGTGACCTTGAACTTTGACCTTTGACCTTTGACCACCAAATTCAAGCCAGTTCACTCATGACACGTAGTGGATATTTGTGGCAAATCTGAACCAATTCTCTGAAAGTGTCCTTTAATATATCATGTTCACAAAAATTTGATGGATGTAAGGTCACAGTTGCCTTGACCTTTGACCTCTGACCACCAAAATATACTCAGATTATCCTTTAGTCAGAGGGAAAGTTTGTTCCAAATTTGATAAAACTCCCAAGGGCATAATTGGCATATCGCTTTCACAAGAATGAAACAGATGAGGTCACAACCACCTTGACCTCTGACCCACAAAATCTTATCAGTTCTTCCTTGAGTCCAAGTGGACATTTGTGTCAAATTTGAGAAAATCCCACAGGGCCTTCTTAGGATATCTCGAAATTTACAAAATGTGACAAAGACTGGCAAAAGGTCACAGTGACCTTTGGCCTTTGACCACCAAAGTGTGATCAGTTCATCGTTGAGTCTGACTAGCCTCAGGGTGATATCGTGTTCAGGAGAATGCCACGGACGATGTCACAGTGACCTTGAACTTTGACCTATGACCCCCAAAATCTAATCAGTGCTTCCTTGAGTTCAAGTGGACGTATGTGCCAAATTTGACAGAGACACTAGTGTTGAAGCATTGGCTGTTAACCATCAAACTGTGGTGACTCGTTGCTTTTACACTGCAGTAAGAAAAAAAAATCCATACCACCACAGCCCTAATCAAGAGTCTTGACATCCATGTGTGTGGGTGTTAAGAAATATTGCCTGTAGGTAAAGTATTGAGACATACCTGAAATTTTACCAAGAAAACCACATAAAACTAACTTTATCATGTATGTATGTAAATGAATGAGCACAATTTAAACTTCTAATGAGGCTTCAGCAAAGAATCAACACTGTTTCTTCATGTGAGCCACTGAATCCAAGTTCCTGCTAAAAAATCTTACTTGGATGACTTTTCCAGACCTATCACTGCTTCCCTCCATCTATTTCCTCCACCGCAGGAACACTGATAGTGCACTTCCTGACAGGGCTGACAGCCAAAACTCACCTACAGGCAATTTGCCTGAGAGTCAGCGGCCTGCAATTACCTGCCATCTCTCACCATCGGGGGCCACGCGATGGCCTCCATGTCAATCACAAGCCTCAAAGATGTGGAGATGAGAAGACCTCTGACACAAACACAAACACACACACACTCATACAGTAGATCTTTCTGACCCCTCTCCAATGTCACTACACACACATTTACTGTACACAGTGAGCTCATGTACTGATGAGTTTTTGGCTTTAGAGGACTCAATAAGTCACAGGAGGCTGTTCTGCTCTGTTTGGCATTATTCTTCCCTGTTTGCTCTGCCTCTGACAGGAAGACAGCCAAGAATCATGGACTCAGCCAGCTGGAAGAAAACTCACATGAAAAACAGGCATGACGTTAACTGCATCTGTAGTGACGACGCTGTATGCTCGGAGCAAAGGCACAGCTAACGGAGAACTGTGTATACATTTTTCCCGCAATGGGTACAAATGAAGAGGACAGAATAAGAAGCCGTCTCTCAGTCAGTCATGTAGCGAGCTGTGTATCCGAGACTTCAAACTGCATCCCAAGATAACTCAGAAAATATTCTACTCTGAAATACTACAGAAATGTACTGCAGATTGTACATGTCAGTAAAAGAATAATACTCTACTTCTAGCAGTTTTCGGGGCTGTAAATAATTCGAAAAACTTCATATGATAAATTGTTACAATAGCGGCACCCTCAAGTTCAGATTTGCAGCTGCAGTCGGTTGTATTTTTTTAATGAGATGTTCAGACAATAAACAAGCGTCTGCTGTTTGACAATCAAGATGGACAAATAACGAACATTAACAACATTGTTTTTATAGACTGAAGGCTCCATTTTTCTGAACCCAGCAGCGCAGACTGACAGAAAGATTATGTTATCATACATTGTAGGCAGGCATGTTAAAGGCTGTGACATTCATGCCAAACTCCACTGACTTCTTTGATCCCTTTTAAAACACAGGTCTCTCTCTAGGGATGGGAATTGATAAAAGTTTTATTAATACAAATGCCATTATCGATTCCGCCTATAGGTCCAATTCTTTATTAGTTCCTTTATTGGTTCCTGATGCATTTTCTGTGGGAAAACAAGTAAGCCTCTGCAGGTTTTTTTCAGCATTTATGCAACTGTTTTATAATCTGCAGACAGTGTAGATGAAATGACAGAATATCTGTAAAGCACTCATTTTAATTCAGGTTTTCAAAGCCGAAGAAATCTGCTAAGCCTGCCTGTGTGGCGCAAATGTTATGCTAACATATGATATTTGCCCTTGGTAATGGACGTGCTGCTTGAGTATTAAAGTCATGGCTCTCCTGTAATTTAAGCCCATGTTGCATTGAGAGACAAAATGAAATTATCATTTTACAGACATTACAAGCAGCTCTGTTTTCATCTTTCTTTGTGAAGTGAAGCCACGCTTTAGACTGTTCTTCTCTCTGCCTTGACTCTTTATTGTTGCAGCTTTCCAGCAGTGTAGACACTAGTTTGACATCATTGTTTTGAAATGCGCAACTGTCCAAAGACCATGCCAATATAAGTAACTGATAAGCTCAGAGACATATGATTTCAATTAATCAGACAATTTGGAACTGGTTCTATACTGGTACCAGTTCTCAATTCCACTCTTTAGGTCTCTCCATCATGACGCACTGACAGTTTGAAATTCCCATGGTCAACTTAACAGCTTGTGATTTTAGTTGTTCTCACAATGATCCATACAGTAATCATCTGCAGTTTAATACCATGTACAGTATACCATATACGTACCATATGCAAAATAATGTACCATACATAGAATAAAAGCAGTATTCTTTAGCATGTTTGTATTTTCTGATTTAAAGTTTCACATGCAAAAATGATTACTGACCAAAACAACAATATTGTTATCAGCTCAATCTTCATATTACAACATAAACGTGATCCTGCAGATCCAAAAACAAATTTGGATTGTTTTGTTTCCTGCAAACACCACAATAAAATTTTATCCAAATAATCTCTGTCACATCACAGTTCTTTTCACAGCCACACATCTACCTGTATTGTAATAAAAAATGCTGAGCTCAAGGCATCACTTTGGCCGGACTCCTTAAAAAGGAGGTAATGTGCATAGTCATTCCCCCAGGTAACCCACTGTTTTGGATGGAGATGCTGAAGGAGAACTGGCAGGAACGGACGGTCCTGAGAGAGTGATTATGTAGACAAAGAAGTATTACTTGATCCAGGATTTTTCATGGAGCTGTGTGAGCTGTTTCCAATTTGTCTGTATCCAAAATGCCTATTTATTTACACTGCAGTAGAGTAATTAAATCTAATGACACTTTTGATGTACACCTAAGCACTGAGGTTTCTGTGGTCTGTGCGTAATTGTGGCTTGACAGTGCACAACATTCTTCCAATTAGACACAGCTGATGAAACAGATACCTGCTGCCTTAAGATGGCCGTAAAAAGACTTACCAGACTAAAGGAAAGGAACTTCAGAGTTTGTAACTGTACTTTGGAAAAGCAGTGCTAAAGTATTTTGTCATTAAATAAAATATGAAGGAAATCCAAATTCTGATCTAATTGTGGTGCCAGATGAAAAGTCAGGAGGTCACTAAAATCATTACAATTATGCCTGAGGTAATCAGCCCAAATGACTAATTTTATGGCAAACTGTCCAATAGTTGTTGAGACACTTAACTAAAATCCAAAAATGTCAAAAGTCAGGGGGTCACCAAATTTAGAAGGATTCATTCACTGGGGACCATGAATCTATGCAATCTACAAGCCTAGACACACCAAACCAACTTCAGAGAACTAGTGGCAACAAAGGCCCCTGCTAGATCGCCAGACGTCACGATGTCTCAGCCATAAAAGTTGCACATGAAGACACTGCAAAGAGTACAGTCGATGGTCAACTAGCACAAACACTACGATTGCATGAGAGAAAATAACCCTACACCCCAGCAGACAGCAGGAGTCTGTAATACTCATATAAAAAGGAAAACTGAAAGACTGTCTAAACGCTAGTTAGCCAGGTAGCACATTAACAACACATGTAGACCATGCAGCAGTAAACAATAACACAAATCATCACTAAATGTTTCTGATAAAGAGCTTGTGTCCAGTGTGCCACGTGTCAGAATGTGTCACTCTGAATCGTCTTCATAAAAGTATCACTGCAATCTATGGGTACAAATTAAAAGTTATAAATGTAAGTTAATAATCTACTGTAGAAAAGTCACCACAAGGACCTTTAAATCAGCTCTAAAATAAACAGGTAGAAGATGGTAAAACAGGACGGGTGCTGTGCGGGCCCTGTTTCATAGGTAAATCCCTTGATGCAGCTTTTTAAACACACTGAAGTTGTTTCAACTTCTCTTGGCTGAGGCAGCTAAACAGAGCGTTGCACAAGTCAAAGTGAGACGAGATAAAGGCACATATAATCCTCCCTGTATCACTAAAATGCATGATGGTTCTAATTTTAGCTGTGCTCCTGAGATGGAAAATCATGGCTGCACAGGTTTTTAAAATCCCTTTCAAAACAACATCATCAGACTCCTCAGTTTTTAAAGGCAAATATGAGGATATGAGTTTATTTAAAGGACCAAGAACAGGTTGAATCTTACTGGAGACAAGACTTTTAGCTTAATGATACATTAGAAAATTGATACTTATTTTTCAGTAATTTTTCAATAACACTTGATTTGTACTATTAAAAAATATGCAAAAACAAAAAAATATATATTGTTTTGTCTTAAGTGAAAAGTAAGCGGTGTGTCATCTGCAAAACAATGAAAGTGCATTTGTTTTTGCAGTTAATAAATTAAGTAGAAAGAGCACCTACGCTGTATTTCTTGATATATTTTCAAAACTATGCAGTGATTTTCAAGTTTCATTGTTTTAAGAGCAAATATGAGTTTAAAATGAGCAACAAAATCATGTCATACTTTTCACAAGGTTGTGGAATTGGCATCTATAGAAACAACCTAACCTCTTGTCCAAATCTGATTGGTTTTTCCACAACACTTACCCTTCACCGTCACAATAAACAATCAAACTCAAGAGGAAAATTGTATGTCTGACTCGTGATTAGATTTCCTTGAGTTGCTCCTGACTCTGCCCTGCCTTTTGACTGCATTTTTCCCACTCCACTCACCTGGTCTGGATTTCAGGCCTTCGTCTTCATCTAGTTAAGCTGATTGAGTTGAACAAATAACACACGCAACCCCCACTTAATCAAGTGTTGGGTTTGAGGCACAAGTACAAATTAACAATTTTGTCAATGTCCTTAATTTATGAAATGAGGCAAACTCATAATTGAAACATTACTGTGATTAGAACAACTGATTGCTGAAGTGTAAAAAAATTTCTGGCAGCTGTTTAATGTGTAATTTGAAAATATGCACTGTTTTGTTTTTAGCAAGTAATAATTTCATATCTTGATTACTGACTTCTTCCCTTCACTGACCCAATAATCAACAGTCAGATGATGCTGACAGTTTCCCCACAATGGTGGCTGTGGTGCAGTATTAGCATTTTATTTAAACTCTTTTAAAAATACATGGATATGCTATGTTTCGTAGCACTAACATATTTATTTTTATCTCTGCCAGACATAAGCCTGGAGAAGATAATGCATTTTGTCATGTGTGCGCATGTGTGAGTGTGTGTTTATGTTTGTGCACAGCTAATTCCACAAACCATCGAACCAATCAGCCTAATATTTTGTGTGCACATTTAAGACTGAATGTTCAAGGATCTCCCCTGGTTGCTGTGATTCATAATTGTTGGAAAACCTGTGTAATGACTGTTTTGTGCTGTCACTGACTGCTTATTCTTCACTCCTCTCAACCAGCCGCTAGGGGCCACAAGTTTCTAGAAATTGACTTGGCTAAAACAACAAGTCTTACCATCTGTTGCAGGCCACAGTTTGGCTTTCGTCATGGCTCAAAAACTTTAGGTTACAAAGGTAACCCCAGTTCTCTGATAAGATGGGCAAGGTATCTCACTCTGGGATACGCCCCACAGTGAGAAACAGAGCGAATGTTTAAAAAAGAACGGACATCTATAAACAAGTTTGGTCTAATTTCGAACCAGAACATCTGCTGATTAATTCCGTACTCAATATGTTATGATTCCACTAAAGTTTGTCACGTTAGAAGTTAAATTAGTCCATGCTTTGTTATCTTGACCACCATCTTGACTGTATCATACCACATTGGGAACATTTTAAAAGTGTCATGTTTTGCCTGCTGATTTTTTAGAACTGCCATTTTTGTTGATTTGGTCATTTGTCCTTGATACTTGTGCTTTTACCATGAGTAAGTAAACAGGCTACGTAGGTAAATTGTTTCTTTTTTTGTCTCGTTTAGTTAGTTTGACCAACATGGATCAAAGATTTCTAGCTGTGTTTTAGTCATTAAAAATATATTCATCCTCGTAATTGTACTGTAACTATATATCACATGCAGTGCTTGTTAGAAGCAGTACTCTAACTACTCTGTACAACGGGCTGTGGCTCCGTCAAAAATAGACGAGGCGTGTATTTTTATTAGCTTCCAGAACACTTCTGAAACATGCTGCGGTGCGTCTGCTGAAATTACAAGAATTGTTGAGAGTGGTTGCATTGAGACTGGGCAGCCGCCTGGCGGAGATTTGCACTCTACTGAGAGCAACTCACTAGTTTTACAAATGGAAGCACTTCAGTTCAACTACTTGTTATTCATTGGAAGACGGTGTTACATCCCATTACACTAAGATATTGTATTTGAATGGTATGTGCACTGCAGGCAAAGACAATAAAGGTTGTGTACCAGAGATGTATATTAAGATACATACATTCATTCATGTTGGTTTTTATTATTTGAAGAATTTAAATGTATAAGCTTGTGTCTAATAGGTTCATTTTTCGAATAGAAAATGAAAAGCTATTCCAGGAGGTGGATTGGCATATTCGACTGATGTTATTCATCCACGATAACCTTCAAGGATTCAGCCATCTAACTGAAATGTCAACAAATAACAGTTCAAATGTCAAGAGGTTAAGACCCCAATCCAACATTTCTCGTCTACATAAATAATATGAAGTCTATTCGCATGCATAGTTAAAATGTTTTGTCTTGCAGAAGGGATATGAGCATTTGTGCATTTCTTTGTTTTCCAGCTGTAAACATTATCGACGTAAACTCACCTTTAACGGCAACAAACGTTAATACTTAAGATCTAGTTCGTCAAGTCTAGTTAAGTGTTAATATGTTTGCATTTAAAAGACCTGTCAATCAGTTTAACAGTGGGAGTAGGTTCTGATGTTGTGTATTGATTTTTCGTGGTGAGGTTGACCATTTGTTTGCATTGTAAGTGCGGAAAGCTCCTTTAAGCTCTGGCTTGACTTTCAAATGAGCTGAGTCATCAGAAGTATGGAGATCCGTGTGATACAGTCAGTGAAACAGCCACATGACATTTCCAACAGGAGAATGATGGGAAATTACAGGAGCTGTTGTTCCACTGTGCACTAATCACTCATTCCCTCCTTCTCCTCCTCCCCCATCTCTCCATCCTCCGTCCTCCCACTGTGTCCCCCTCTCTGTCTCTGTCTCTCTGCTCTGACGTCTGTAGTCAGATACAGAGTTCTGGGATAAGATGCAGGCAGAGTGGGAAGAGCTCGCTCGGCGGAACTGGCTGACGGAAAACGAGCAGGCGCAGATTCCCTCGTCTGTCTCTCCACATGAGAAGGTCACTATCATCACAATGTTACAATCAGTGTGTGCAGAAATTTGTATTGATGAAACTAATGTAGAGATTAAAGGAGAAGTCCAGTATTTTGCACTTTGAGCCCCATTCCTGGTTGTTTATGATGAAATAGAGTGGTTAAGAC
>JAPZEB010000021.1:17669508-17692434 GCA_029783705.1 Chaetodon striatus | reverse complement strand
CCTGCTTCATGTCTAGGCCCCCATTCCCAAGCTTACGATAGTTACTGAGGGCATCCCATGTCACTCCTCCAATATTTCTTATGAATTGTACTTATATTTTATTATCTCTTTTTGTGAATAAACGTGTGAATGAGTGAATGAATGAACTTATTGGGCTGTAGTGTCTGAGTAAACTTAAAAATCAGTGCCTCTGTACATCCACATTAGTCATGATCATTCCTCAAATGTGTCTTCTTGTCAATAAATTTGTGTTGGACAATATCACAGCTTTATCCTTACCTTATCAATATATCATAATATTTACTAAGCTTTAAAATATCACATGGTAAAATGTTTAAAGTGTTACAGTGTTTTAGTATCAACAAAACATATTTACCCGGTATTTTAAATCTCCATTGTAGAAATTGGTTAAGTTAGATGTAACGTTAATGTTATAATTCATAAATCTGTCAAACTGAAAAACTGTGTACAAACTGTGAACCACATAATTGACACATGGATACATGAAGAGTGATGTACTGTCGTTCAAACACTACACAAACAATTCCTAACGTTAAACCGGCTCAAGAGCAGTGTAAACATGCTGTTAGCTAACAAATAACAGTAAGCAGCTATCTAAAAAATACTAAAGAAACGTTACTAACGCACTTTGCACTCTTTTGTTGACAGCAGGACAAACGTTACCAGCTAGCTAACATTAGCAAGCTAACAAGCCCCGGCGCAAGGTCATAAGAAGAGACGGCCGCCTTCAGGCTCAAACTTCTCACTCTTTGAACAGCCATGGTGTCTCTTACCTTTATCTGTCCGTGGGATTGTTCGAGTGAGTAAATTTGCTGCATTATTTCCAGATTTCAGAGGACTCAGTCTGGCTGCAATAGCAGCAGCAGACCTGAGAACACTCATGCCCACCATCTCTACTGTGGGACGGCGGCTCAACAACACGGGCGATGATTCGTTGATGATAGGGTGAAGCGGAAGTCGCCATCTTTAATAAGGGCAGATACGTTTGTTTTATTTTTAGTTTCTATATTTGTTTTATTGTATTGTTATCTAAGCGTTACGTATAAAACTTAAAACGCAAATAAATATTAATAACTCGGAAAAGTCAAGCAATAAAAAACATGTATTCAGTGTAGAAAAGTGCATGACGGGTAATGTGGGAGGGACAACGGCAAAGATGGCGGCGTCCTCATCCACAGGACGCGTTTTGACTCTTTGCAAGCAGTTTCAAAATGTCTTTAGGATATCCTCACCGATTAACAGTCAGCATTGTGCTGCTGCTGTGACCAAATACCAGCCTCGTCTTTACAGGTAAGACACTGTTGCATTGTGTAAAACATAATTTATAAGCGACGATAAAGTCAAACGTGTTACAGCTAACAGGCTCCGCTAGTCAGTGACGGGTTGTGTAAATAAGTCATTACTTAATTAACACACAGTATGTAACAGTCCTAACAAATACATGTGGACATCTTCAAGGCCTAAATTTCTGATGTTACCTGCAGACATCTGTGGCGTTAATCCGTTGACACTGGATTAAAGAGTCATGGTGTGGGTGACAGTTTTTGACTATGACAGTCTCCAGTGCTAATAACTGTTTTTAGTTACAGGGCTCTCAATTCAATCAATAGAACTGTATTTATTCCAAAGGGGGAACAGTAATAATCAGAACAGACAGTGGATTTAAAACAGTAGTGTTTTAAATATCAGTAAAAAAAAAAATCAATAATATACAAAGTATAAAGACTTGAAGGAGCAAAGCAAAAAGTGTCTAATAAAGTCACATATAAGTTTGGTATGTACAAGAGTTACTAAAAATGAATTGAAATGGTAAAAAATTGCAAACTGCTCTTGATAATCAATGTTATATTGTATATGATATGACAATGAGAAATGGTATTGCACATGATCTGGGGAAAAAAGACATTGCACTACATTGACAAGTGATCATGATATTGAAAAGCAATATTGTGCATAATGTGAAAATATTGCACAAGATACTGAAAAGCAGTGTTGTACATCATGTAAATCATGTCTCTCGTTTTCGCCAATAAATGTAGAAGGCTGTATTTATTGTATTTAAAGACAGAAAACCATGATCACGGACGAAAAATAGAGCAGCAATATGACAGACCAATTGTACGGTGCATTTTTGACAACACTTTGTAAAAGGAGACCTCAAAGCAGCTTCATTTATTTCCTACTGTACCCAAAGGGCCAGTAAAATGGCAGCACCAGCTCCAATTTTTTTCAGACCTTAGATTTTTCTACAAGGTTCTGTAAACATTTCGCTAAAGATTTAAAAATGTGTTAAGAAATTGTCAGTGTCCAACTGCCAAGTACCCTTTTTATTTTCTATTTGTATGTAAAACGGAATTTTAGTGTTGGATTTGCATAGATGATTGGATGGTTGTTGTCTGTAGTTATTGGGCTCCTGAAATGTGATGAGTATTGCTCAAAGGGAGCCACACAATAGGCTAAAATCTGTTTGTTACGCCATGATGCTTACCCTGTGTTTTAACATCATAATTTTTCTAACAATCTAATATTTTATCTTCTATTTTATGTTGTGCAAAAAAATGAATAAATGAACAAAGCAGCTGGCACTAAGATCAATTTCTGGGTTAGACAGGGAAGGAAAGGTGGTTAAGGAAGGGAATAGGAGGCGTTTTAAGAGAAGTACTTGTTTTGGATTTACCTAAAACAAGCAAATTGTAGTTCAAGGTTAATTATCCTTTTTTAAGATTTCTTATGTGAATTTTTTTGCCTCTACCAGGGAAAAGACCCCACTTGCTGCCCTGTCTTGGTACAGTCCCGCCAGCTTTGTGGGTCAGTGTCGAGCCCTGCACACAACCATCAGCAGAAGAGGCCTGGAAGAGTTCTTTGACCTCCCTGAGAACCGGGGAGAGACCAGCGTGAAGTCAGGTAAGACACTGATAGTGAGAAACAACAACGATTCTGGCAGTTAAAACACATTATGTTGCTGTGGCACTACTGTAGCACAGATTTCCCCACCAGGCATGATGGCAGTATTTCACACTTTTCTGTATGTTGTAATTTTGTAGGTGGACCGTGGACTGCCAAACAGCTGAGAACAAAGAGCAATGAAGATTTACACAAACTCTGGTAAGCACTGGTGAGACACACTGGCGCATCACAGTGTATGATCATTTATCAGCTGTGTGTAACGCTCTTGTTCTGTCTCAGGTATGTGCTGCTAAAAGAAAAGAACATGCTGCTCACACTTGAGCAGGAGTCACGAAGGCAAAAGGTTATGATGCCGAGTCCAGAGAGATTAAGGAAGGTCAGTATCATGCCGGACTGACATCTACACCATTGATGTTTTATTAGTGTATTACAGCTGACTGATCAAATTTGGCTCCGCCTTTGACAAAGCTACATAGATGCAGGGTTTTTTCAGGAGCCCCGGCTGAGGTTAACTGTGCTGTCTTTTTCCTCCCAGGTGGAGCGGTCGATGGTGAGACTGGAGACAGTGGTGAATGAGAGAGAGACTGCACTGCGTCTGCTGCAGACAGGGCAGGAGAAAGGCAGACCAGGGACCTGGAGGAAGAATACATTTGGATACACCTACTGGTGAGGCCACATTGTCTGTATACATGAACTGACACACAGACAGCTTGGCAAGAAATGCAGCACTTTAACACTTTAAGGGCTCCCTGTTGAGTTTTTGGCCTCTAGCAGCAATATGGAGCTGTTTTTCTATGATTGTGTCCCTGTTTTGATGTCAGCAGAGTTGTGTAGGCAAAGCTGATTTAGAGTTTCAACAGGTGGCCTGTTACCTGATTGCAGTACATCTAAAAGGCCAAGCTTTATAAAAATTAAATGTGGGAGACGCCATCACTCATGCACCCTTGTTTTCGATCTCTCAGGTATCGATTCAAAGAATATGCAATTCCTTGGTACATGAACAAAAGGTACAAGCGAAAGAGGTTCTACACACCGAAGTTCGTCGAACCACATATAAGGTAAGATTTTTTGTAACCACTTAACCTTTTTAAGGGTTGCAGGGGGCTGGAGCCAGCTGACATTGAGTGAAAGGCAGGCTACACCCTGGACAGGTCGCCAGACTATCACAAGGCTGACACACAGAGACAGACAACCATTCACACTCACATTCACACCTACGGGCAATTTAGTCACCAGTTAATCTAACCTGCATGTCTTTGGACTGTGGGAGGAAGCTGGAGAACCTGAAGGAAACCCACACTGACACGGGGAGAACATGTAAACTCCACACAGAGGGGCCACAGCCAGCAAGTGGGTTCAAACCTAGAGCCCTCTTGCTTTGAGGCAACAGTGACAACCACTGCAACACTCTGCAGGGCTCTGTAGACTGATCATGCCGCCACATGCAACATTGTGCCGTTTTTATAGTGAAGGAGGATGTTTTAAGTCGATGTAAAACAAATGTGTGGAAAGAAATTAACCTTAACTGATGCTATGAAAATGTTTTCTTACAAAAAAAACAAAATGTTTATCTGATTTTCATAATTTTGTCTTGCAGGCTGCGTGTAGAGAAGCACCTCCGAGAGAGGGCCAGGAAAGCCAGCTTAGAGAGGAAATCTCAGGCCAAACTCCAGGAGAAGTTTCCTCAAATGAAAGCTTCCGCCTCGTGAAATGTCAGACACAAGGCCTCCTCTGTATTGAATCTGCTGAGTGATATGAATACTCAAGTCTGGATCCGCTCATGAGAAACTGAAGGTGGTCTGAAACTGTTGTACTATGTGGAGTATATTTGTTCAGCTGTTATTTGATCCTAGAAGTTAAATTATGCTATATCAACCTGTTTTCATACTGAAAATTAAAATAAAACTCATGTATTGGGTTTTCGTCATCATGATTTACTGGTCCATGAGATGAGGATTTTAGGTTTGGAGATGATATGACTTTTAAAAATGTGTTTATGCACCTTTTCAGTCATTTCATGTTGTTGTCTAAATGTACACCTGCTGTGTTTCATGCTCATAAGACCAGCAATTAATACAAGAAACCCTCAGCAGACTTAAAATAACCATGTACATGTCAAAGTGTGCTATTATACTTTATCACACACTCATTTAACAAAAACGACTTTATTTTTAAAAGACCATGTGTAGCCAATGACAAGCAAAGTGAAAATTAAATACAGATTTATTTGCGTTGACACCAATAAGCAGAGGCGAGAACTGACTGGCCTTTGCCTATCATGAGCTTACGTACTACACAAAAAAAAAAGGCTTATGAACAAAAGACGTTATTCACCCCAAAACTGTAAGGTTGTTCCTCCAAATGCACATCACCTAACTTTTACCGTGTCAGTGTTCTGCAGAAACCTTGCAGAGCAAATTCTGTGTTGCTCACATGTTTTTCCACATGCGATCAAAAACTTGATGTACATGCTGATATTTCATGGCCGTTAGATCATGACAGTGTCTACAGTAAGAAAACAGGCACAGACCGTCAGGAGCGAGATCAACTTTTGTTCAGTATAAAACAGTTTGAAGATGCAAGGTTTCCACAAAACATGACAATCTAAAGATAAGGCAACAGACTGACTGATAGACAAAGAAACTTAAATGCAATTTCATCATCGACACGGCTTACTTCGTAGATGTTTATGTCTGATTTTCACAATGAACCCCAGACAAGCGACATACGGACAAACTCAATTATTTTTTAAAAACAAATCATACAAAACGAGAGCCATCATCTGTGGGTGTTCCTGAGTCCAGGGTCAGAGGTGAACGGATCATGTTGTTGAGCTTGTGGCAAAGACTGATAGAGAGGGTGGGGTATCAAATCAAGGGCACTTCCTGTCCACACACTGCTTTCCACCCTCTTCGTACTCCTGTTTGGAGATCCACATCTGCTGGAAGGTTCCCTGGCAGACACAGAAGACATGTTTAGTTTGAATAAATCAGGACAAAGATAAGCAGGGATACACACACACACACACACACACACACATAACTTAAGACAAAGCTGTCAAGGAAAGCAGACGTGCTACTACTTGTCATACATTTTGCCATCAATTATCAAATGTCAGATAATCTATGTAAAGCCTCTTTCACATCAGCAGTCTATCCCTAAATGTTCAGGAACATTTCCTGCATGGGGTCATGTGTGAATGGGAGCAGGGATCAATATTCAAGTAAATCTGTGCCGCCAATTTCCCACCTCAAGACCTAACATTTCAGTGATAATGCCAGTGCGGCTGTGTTGTGAGCAGGAGAAGTAATGTTGCAAGAGCGAGCACGGAAGGGTTACGTCCGTCTGATGAAAAATGGTTTTACATGGCATCAGCGAACTAATCACAAGACTCCGCTGATGATGTAGTTTAATCCATGACTTGTTTGGTTTAGCATTTACAGCAATGCGTATTTGTTGAATATTTAATACATTACAAGGACAAAAACATCTGATCTTGCCCTATACTCTTCATCAGTCGAGCTTTACGGCATCAAACTGTGTGAGATGCTAAATGTACTACATATGTACGACAGAATTTCCCTTTAAATCTTCCACAGTTCTTCCTGTGTAGACACCTTTTGCCCCTATTATGACATACATCAGCTAGTTGTAACCCGGATAGTTAAAAGTAAAATCACCAGCTCTGGAGTTGATGTTTTAAATCCCGTAAGTGTAAGAGAGACAGATTCCTTTACCTCAACAACCACTGTGCCCTAACAATTAAAAATCTCTTCTTTCAAATGTAGATATATTCTTAAAACACAGGTTTAACTGCTGTGTGTCCTTACAAGTGACGCCAGGATGGAGCCTCCTATCCAGGCACTGAACCGGCGCTCCACTGTAGTGTTGTTGGCTATCAGCTTCAGCCTCATGCTCTAAAAATCACAGAGAAACACGTCAAACTCTGGCAGGAAATAAAGTTGTATTCAGTGATGTATTTAAAAGATCAGACCACGTGCATAAATAAATACTTATGTTGTGAAGTGAAATCAAATTTAGCTTTACTATGATAACTTTGTTAATCAGAGTGTGTGATTTACTCACCGGGGGAGTTTTCTGGGAGAGTTCTCTGTTCAGTCGGTCTGTGAAGCCCTGAATGAGCGTGTTTCCTCCGGTCACCACCACACTGCCGTATAGACCCTGACACACAAAGTCACAAGGTCAGCAAACTAGAGTTTCTGGTTTTAAAGCAACACTTCAGATTTAGGAGCAAAAAATAAATTGCAACACACTGATAAACTCACATTGTTGGACATTTAACAGTGACAATAAATGAATTCCACGGACTGTTCTAGTGCCAGAAATAGTAATATACATATTTTTTGGGCACGCCCAATTATTCCCGCATTTCAAGAAATTTGTTGAGGTTTAGCACACCTCAGAGTAGAGTACTAAACAAGTTACATTCAGCTAGGCAAACGTCTTGGACAGAACAAGTAAATAAACATGGAAGGCGCAGTTAAAAGCTGTTAGTCAGTGTTAGATGCTGCATTTTAACTGGGTAAAATGCAGCAAATTGTTTTTATGATTCATCTACAAAATTTCTGGTCAACAAAAAGGTTAGAGCAAAACATCTTTACTCAGTCAGTCATTTTAAATTGGCCTCATTTAAATGGCTAAAAGTCAAACAGAAAATGTATTTAAGACCAAAAAAACTGCAGCCCAGGGTTAAAAATGATTGATAATCACCGGTCGGATGTCGATGTCACACATTCCCACGCTGGTCGTCACCACATGGCCGACTCCCAACATGGTGTTTCCAGACAGGCCCTGTAGTGATCAGAACAGACAAAACTAATTCATTACACAAAGAAAGCAACACATTTAGACACCTGAGATAAATTTTCATAATCAAGCTTTCCTTGAGAGCAGTGGTTCAGAAACTTTTCTTTTAGATAGCCCCCTATTAGCCTGTCAGATGAGCTCATGTGCCCCTTAATCAATACTTCCTGTCAGGTTACAAATGTGTTCATAAACTGAATATTTTATACAGTTTTTACAAGATTTAAAAATCCTGTTAATGTTTTTTTAAACAATTAAAATTAAAAGTCTGCAACTGTACTACTTCTGGCAGGGGTTAGATGTTTTGCAGCTTACAATATCAACTGCATATTCATTAATTTGAGTCAACTCTTTCAGCTATGTGTCTCCTATGTTTAGTTAGCTAACTATTCAAACTGTGTATTCATTATTTTTAGCTACATTTTAAGCATTTACACATAACTTAGCTGTTAAGACGGCTCTGCTTGCCTGCTAACTACTTTTCATGCACTTCCCATTTCAATACATTGACTCAAAATATAGATATATAGTTAAGCTACACCATAATATTTTCATGTCTCCCCTGGTAACTACAGAGTTACCCCCTACTGTTGAGAATCACTGCTTAAGAGCAGTATTCAGTGACAGAGTATGTGTCGCTATCATGGCCGCCCCTGTAACATCCACATTAAAACACACACCTTGGCATTAGAGGGGTCAAACAGCCCCTCTGGGATCTTCAGCCTCTCAGCTCCAAAGTCACAGTTGTAGCCATTAGGCAGCTCATAGTGCACTGTGGGCATCTGTGCAGCAACCCTGGTGACAGAGAGAAGAGTTTACCTGTCAGTTAGTTATTTTGAGATGATGCTGACATTGTCACCTTTAAAAGGAAGTTTACTCTTAGTACAAAAAAGGACAGGATCGTGTCAACGCAATAGACGGATTCATATTACAAATAATGCTCTTACTGTTCATCATATGGTGAGTCAGACACCTGCAGCACAGATGCCTGGAAGTCCTGGATCACACACTGCAAACATCAAGAAAAGACAAGTTGACACGCACCAACTCAATCAACAGTTCGTTTTTACTGCAAGGATACAACACGTCTAAGAGTTTGCTGCTTACATTACACATGTAGTTGTGCCATGAGCGGGTGACTTGAGGTAGTTTCTCCTTTTTCTTCCAGCTGGCCGGTGATCCTTCCCGTACTCCGTCCTGTAATGACAAACACTTTAGTTGACACTGTCTGACATGAGGGAAGATGACGATGAGGACGAATACAGACTGCTTATCAAAAATAAAATAAAACTTTATTTTGTGGTTCCAAAATCAGAATTTATACAACAAGGGTCTCAGAATGAATGCTGGATGCTGTGTACTAAATCAATGGTGGACCACTTTCATATTTTTTGGAGATGCTCACTAATTTATCCACATTGGCAAGACATTGCCAAAGAAATAAGGAACACCATTACCCTGTTTAAAAAAATACATGTTAATAGTATGATTTTTTTTTATCATAACTTTCAAGACACAACTTTACTGCACTGATAAATTCATTTGTAACAAACAATCCCTACTTGTCTTGCTCTCCAATGCAACTTACATGTGCAATAAAACAAAAAAAAACCCTCAAGAGCAAGTTTCAGGTAGATTTTTTGAAACATACCATTTCACCTGTGAAACACTGAAATGAGATTGACTGAAATAATGTTAGCTTACCTTTGATGCGATCATGTAAGGGGGAATTATTTCAACATTCAACTCTTGAAAAAGCTCCCTGCACTGCATGCTCATGAAGTCTCCAGCCAGGGGCGACTTGACGATGCCTGTCAGAGAGAATAAAAAACACATGACTCAAAGGAACACAATCAATCTCTACAATATTTCCATATAGTAACCCTTACACAGAATCTTTAGACTTGCTCAGCTTGACCAAATGTGTCCTAACTGACTGAAACAGATGAGCTTTGTCTTGAATTATTGTCTCTTTTAGTGTTGTTGCAGCTCCGAATTAAATGGCTTTATATCAGAAAACATTATTTTGCTTTTCTCCAACATGACTTGTCTCATCCTGAAAAGTGGTTTAAATCAGGAACAATTTACGCAGAGGAATTTTAGGAGATAAATAAACTTGACAGCTCACTGATAATGACTTTTACCCAACTATAGTTCATAACAGCAACAGAAGCTTGTAATAACTGAGATGCAAGCTCCAGCCAGCAGATGGCAACACAAATCATTGAGGATATGCACTTGCATCAATGATGGATCATACATTTTCCATTTCTCCTCTTAGGTGATGAATCACCTGATTTAAATGTAAACCAAGTAATATCTGCTGGTAGATCGTCAACTTGTGATTAATCTTTAATGTTAATTGGTCACCTTGCTGCAGGACGTAGCCATCGTGCACTGGAATAGCTGTGGTGTGTGTGGCTCCGCTGTCCAGGACCAAGCCTGTAGACCGCCCATTGGCAAAGCTTAAACACTAAGAGTTAAGGAAAGACAATAGAAACAGTACTAGTTCAACAGACTTTTAATTAATGTAACCATACTCTGAGACCATCATAAAACAGTAAACAGACAGTTAAATGACTCATGTTAGCTCTGTCTCCCATGGTGTGAAACTGTAAAGGATACGCAGAAAGCACAGCTGATTTGCAGAGGAAGAAGGCAGGAATGTTGTAATGTTCAAACATCAGCTCTGTTAGTTTCTCTCGTTTCGCTCGTGTGTTCCACTGCAGACACAAACCAGAAAACAGGCTGCTTACAACAGTAACTGTCAGCACAACACAAACTGCTATGTGTCTCCATGAGGTGACGACGTCCAGCGCAGGAAACAAATTCTTAAAACCATACACTGATTTCAGCTAAAACAAAAGGCATCTCAAAAAGGTCATCAACTACTTGAGCATTTCACTAACAAGCTCATGTTTTTAACTTGCTTTTTTTTTTGGCTTATTTGACTTTATTAGTTAGGACAGATAGATATGAGATAGGGGAGAGAGGGAGGGGACAACATGCAGCAAAGGGCCACTGGTCAGACTGCTAAGGACTCAAACTACATGGCATGCATGCTCTATCAGGTGAGTTACCAGCGCCCCTAACAAGTTAGCATTCTAAGACAGAACAGGACTTTTAAACCTTTTCTGTTGGCTGATCATTTCAAACTACGTGAATACTGTTTGACCTCTGTACAATCACAGAATAAGTAGCTAGTGTTGTTTGGACTCACCGATGCCTCTGACATGAGCACTGGATGCAGGCTGGGTTCAGACTTGAAGTGCATCTTGTAGGTGTGATCCAAAATGGCCTGGAAACTGTCCCAGTCTTCAACTGTAAAAGGGACAGAGGAGAAAATAAGGACAAGGCTTTCAAACTGTCAAACTACAGCAGATTCATAGTTGCACATGTGCAACATGAGATGGCCACACTTCAAATTTAATGCTTTTTAAGACCTTCGTAAGACCTTGACAGAGAAAATTTAATATTCTTTCCACAGCAAAATGATTGCACATTATGGCTGAGCTTTATGTTTGAAATCCACTTGAGGATAATATCTCATAAAGTAATAAAATTAAAGGTAAATGCAAAGAACTGTATCCAACTGGTTGGCTTTACATTTGATAAACAACATTTTAAAAATGTATGTACTTTATTTTTTTTATTTAAATTACAATTTGCTTGAAAACACTGTGTAAAACAATAAGGCTGTTCTGGTCATTCTCACACTAACAGAGTAGGCCACAGCTAAGTCCTCACATTAAGAGACACACACGTTACAGTATATCTACTTTACATGCTCTTTAACAGTCCAATAAATCTGTAAATTCCAGCTAGGAAGTCACCAAATTAAAAGTCTGCACCTCTCCTTCATATCTTATATTGACCGATCAGAAATAAGGACCTACTACAATAAAAAATATAAAAATTCAAGATGTTTTATGATCTTAAATTCTGAAAATGTAATGTAAGAATTTCAGTCTCAGTCCTGTACAAAAACACTGCCATATTATCAAAGTATGTCTTTACTTTATGTGTGGCTGCAGGCCTAAAAAAAAAATAAAATAAAAATCTAACGTCACAAAAAACGTCGTCATCATCATCGCTGCTGGGTCAGATGGTGGAGAAAATAGAGCAATGATGAGCTTTTTTAGATAATAATTTGAGCATCAGGCACCAATGTTCCAGGTCAGCCCTCTGAGGGAGCCTGCGGTCCCACGGTGCTGTTCTGCTGCAATTAAGATCGGTGTCACACTTGTCTCTAAATAGCCTCGCAGCCAAACTCCACTGGACCAGATTCTGATGAGAATCATCAGCTAGGTCAGTGCACCGGAGTTTCATATCCGCTGCCGACAATACTCCTGAGGTGACAGAAATCAAATGCACCAGCAAAATTTTGCATTTGTAGAGGAGAATTTGGGCTTGGCATTAAATGCTTCGGACAAATCGAAAATGGTAAGACAATTACCTGATAGGTCAATAGAGGAGAAAATCATTTACAGCAGTTTTGAAGTAATTAATATTTTAATTGTATATCAAAGACAAATGCTAACATTCAATAGATCCAGCTTTACTAATGTGAGTTTATTTTTTTTTCCATTTATAGACTACACAAATAATTGATTAATCAACAAAATAATCAAAAGATTAGTTGATAATTGAAAAAAAAAAATCGCACGTTGCAGCCCTAGTTTTTAGATATCAGTTGTCAAATTGAGAATTAAATTTAGCGAGATAACTTTGAACTGATGTGAGAAAAACACCATAAAAAGAGGAAAAAAAGACTAAAACTAAGCCTAAAACCTAAGCATGGGAAAATAATCAAAGATCCTATGTGATTTTTTTTATAGGATAACGGCTCCAGTTCAGCTCAGGACGTGCAACCCACATCTGGCTTTGAATATTTGACACGTTCACATGTTAAACAAGGACAAACTAGAATGGGAAAATGATGATGATGATGGTAAACCCAAGACAGAGAAGGGTCTGCCTTTCACCAAGAGGACCCCAGACAGGAGAGCTCATGATAATGAGTTGCCTTGGTCTTCAAATAATCTCATTAATATTCATGATGAACAGCACATCATCTATACGTCAGTCAGGGTTGTGACGAGTTCACCTACAAAGTCGGCTGTCAGACCAAAGGAGTCTAATTATGGATATGGATCGAGCAGACGGGATTATAAATATTCATTGTTGAGTTTACGTCACAGACCATGACTAAAATACAGGGTCGTGCACTTACACGCAACCCAAGTGCGTTCATATGGGCTGTAAATACTGTTCTCAGCATTGCACAGACACAGCAGAAAATGTTGAAACAGCCTGGTCAGTCACAAATCCAACAACACAGCAGTTAGAAACCAAAATGTTAATTGGATTTTGATGCATGAAAAAAAGAGTCAACACTCACTCATGCCATTCTTGAGCGGAGACATGACCTCCATGCTCTCCCTGGGTACCCTCAGCTGGTTGGTGTCGATATAGTAGGTGGTGCCGCTCTGCTTGTTCTTGTCACCATCCGTCTCCATGGGTGTGCTGCCATCCTCTCGGTCAAGGGTCACACCTATCACCGTGGGGAAGTCCGCCTGAGCCGAGTCAAAACAAAACCGGACACAATACAGGTCAGGACAGATTCTCACACACCCTGGTGTATTAATATCTTTCACAGGAACACACAGTCACCAACACCTGTAGCAAAAGATCTCCCTCATCCCAAACGCTTAACGTCCCACACAGAAAGTTCCCATTTTTATGCAACTGAGGGTGAGGCAATGCTCCTCTGACTTAAGAAGTCCAGGAGTACAACTGTTTTGAAATACTCAAAAGTACTTGGTTTCATTTTGTAATGTTTTGGCTTGTACTGACGAATTCATCTTGCATAAACAATGTCTGACTTAAATCATCGCGTAAGCTTTTTTACATCAGGAACATTTACTCGTCACAGGTGTTACTAATAACATTAACAATGGCTCTGTTTTATTCAGCGGCTAAAAATTTACACCTGTGCTTTTTCTTCTGTGACATCTCAACATGTATTTCTGTGAAAAGGGCCTGTTACAGCAGCTCAGATCAAACCAAACATTACATTTAGAGCCGAAACAACTCATCTGTCAACAGAAAATTAGTTGACCTTTTTGGTAAACACTTTAAGGATGTTATTTCAAAGGTTTAGTAGGCAGGATTGCCGGTTACTGTTTCTAAACATGCTCACCAGCAAAAGTAAAAGTAAAAGCCAACCCCAGATTCACTCTTGTTTGGTGTTTCACCTCCTTATATTTGTGTTTTGTCAGCGCTGTGTCTCCTGGATGCCTACTGCTTATGGTCGGGCTCCTGGTTCCTACCTTTTGATAAAACCCTGACCTCACCAATGCGCTATTGAAGTACACGCCCATACATGTCCCAAACACAGAAAATAGTACAGACAGAGGGCAGAGTCACTGCATAAAAATGCATGGCCACACATTTCTACTGGGTCATGAGTGATGACGGAGAGAGATTACGTCTGTACGAGTTCATACATTTTAAAAATGGGCATACTTCCCCTTTAAAAATTATCATAAATTGCAATCATGATCAGAACCAATACTATTAAAACGTGCTTTCGTACTCTTTCAATTAAATCATTAACAGCCATACCAAGTGTAAACTCACACAGTAATGAGGTCTCATTTGTGTTGATATGTTAAGATGATATACGTGGACAACATACTATATTTGAAAAGAGGAACATGGAGGGGGAGCGGTGGCATGTGGCGACATTAAACATGATATGGAACATAGTATAATAGGAAAAGGATTCATTCTCACTACAGATGAGACCAGAGCATATAATACTGTGGTATGTATCCAAGGTCGATATTCCAGAGATTACATAGATTAATGAGAGTATGACCATGAGTGCCCATCTCTTCTTTTGTCAGACTGGTATTTGCACAATCAAGATCTCCACCTAAAGCACAGATAAATCAAAACCATGCAAGGATTCCAGAACGATCTGAACTCAATTTATGCCGTCTGTCTCCAGAGTGACAGCCCTCATTTCTTGACATTGGCGAACCCCCGGAGGGAAGATGAAGATGCACAGAGGAAGAAAAGACACATAGTTAATCAGGTCATTTGAGCCTCTTACCTTGGGACAGTCTTCTCCTGCGTAGCCAGCTCTTACTGTGTATGAGCCAATGTCGAACACCAACGCTCCCACCTCATCTGCAAAGACGAGAGATCATTTAGACTGTCAATTTAAAATTAATTTTCACAATGAGCACAGAAAGGGATGCAATAATATACAATATGTGACCAAACTACTGGTATCTGCCACTTTTAATTCATATTTGCAGTTAGTGTGCTTGCTTTAATATGCTTATATGTGTTTAAGTTAGGTCTCTAAGATGACAAAGAGCTGTTCATTTTTGCAATATATTTTTCTTTGAGCTCCTCTATCCCCATTTCTACACAATATCCTACCACACAATCACACAAATGTAAAATCAACAGCTCAGATAAGATCTCCATTCTACAAAAGTATCCCAGAGTAAACCACTTACCATTATAATGACAAACTAGGAGCAGGAAAATATGTTCATGCCCTTTTTGTACCAACAAAGTAAAGTATCTCAATAAAGACACACCTGCAAAGTCTAAACTGTTTTTCACATTTTCTGTACTCATCAGTTATCAGTTGATATCAGAGTTTCACCAATTAAAATGTATTAAAACAGAAACACCGAATGGTATCTTGCAGTGCTGAAATGATTTGTCAAATTAGTGGAGTAACTGACAAACAAAGTTAATTGATTAGGATATTAATTATGAATTTATAAAGTAAACATGCCAACATATCGCTTAGTATTGGCACACATACCAAAGCTAAAGTAAGATGAGATAAGATACATATTTATTTATTGATCCCCAGCAAGGAAATTCAGTTGTGGCAGCAAAGGACAAAAAATAAATACCAAGAAGTGTATAAAGTAACAAACAAATAATAAGGGGTTTGTAAACTAAAATATGAAAAGGATAAAAACAGAAACTATGCAAGAGCATTTGATAAGGTAAAGTGAGAGTGATGCTGATAAAATAACTGAGATTAAAAACAGAGCATCAACAAGACTATGTGTGTACACCTGGCTAATATTTGGTCAACATACTTTATTGACATAATATAGTAAAATATGGTATATTATGGTGTAGTAGTGTAGTAATACAGCAGTACAGTGTAAGAAAAGCTATGGATTTGACTTTAACAGGCTCCTCAGCTGACACAATAAACATCCTCTATGTTAAACTATACTGTAGTATGTGGTGTGAGGATGCAAATCAGGTATATGCACCTCAGTTTTCCTAACTCACTGGATTTATCAGATATATAAATTGAACTGAGGATGTTAAAATGTTATGATGTTATAATAAAGCAACTTATAGTTTGCACAACGATCCCGTTGATGCAAATGACAATCATTTAAGTAGATTAATAATTCTAGGGTACAGTTATCACAAAGACTGAGAAACAGCATGAACTACATAACTCAACTGCAGCATTAAGAGCAGCAGATCCACTTAATAAAGAAGTTATTCCAGTTCAGAAACACATCAGTAAAGTTCTCGCCTGTGTGAATGTAAATATACGGGCAAAAAATGTGCCAAATCCAATGCCGAATAACCATACATAGTTATCTTTAACCTCAATCAGTGTGGAAACATTCATCTCCATTTCTAAGAAAGCTATATTTAACGTTGCACAAACGGAACTTGATGTGTTCACGGCAAGCCCACTTTCATTCATTTCCTCGCCAGCTAGCTACGCAGTGCCGGGGTTACATGGTTGCTACATGAACACACTAAGCTTAAACCACAAGACGACACACTGAAATAAATACATTCACATATTCTTAAACTCGTCCCGATTAAAGATGTTAGCAACACCGTAGCGTCAGTCGACCGCGGAGCTAAACGCTAGCACAGCTAGCATAGCTTGCTAACTACAAAGCTGGCTAAAGCTAGAGAACGGAACAACGTGGAGAACAGTTTGGTATAATTTCAATCAAAAGAGCTCACTCACCGCCTCCATACACTCCGCCACTCATCCTTTAGATTATCACAACGGCAACTTTCTTAATATGAGTTATTACAGCAGAATGAGAACCGCTAAACGGTTAATCACAACAAAGGAAATTTGTTAGCATGGATCAATCTAACGAAGCAGGCGCCACACTACGTCACGACCGGTGTCCAATCAGAATGCAGCACTGCAGCAGTGCTTCCGCTTCAGCTCCGACGGAAACACAAAGTACTTCCAAGCTGTGGAGCGGACGTGGCCCCTTCGGTCTTTATATCAACGTGAGTGAAAAACTGATACTTAAGTTGTTTAAACTTACTTTTAATCGGTGTAAAGTAACGTGCACGTAGTTTAAGAGCAGGTTTTATAACAGCACTGTGATTTTGGTGAGTGTGAACTGCAGGACCTTGTGTCACGGTCGCGTAGACTCAACAAGATAGACGCTGATCTCGGCGACCATGTCAGTGCATTCTGCACAAGTAGCAACACGAACAGGCCGACTTGTATGACTTGTATGACTTGAAATTTTATAAATGCAAATCTGAAATTATTATTTTGGGTTACGTTACCGATATCGTGGGTGTCAACTGTATTATGTCTATATCATGAATAAGTCTACAACCTCGTGGTTGTCCAAAGTTGGATTTGATTGCGCAAGCGCAGGTCTGATATGGTTGAGAAAATTGCTGGTCATATAGTTTAGGTCTGAGAATAGGTAGGAGTGTGAAACCTGTACTTTACTTTACATGAGAAGTATACAACTCCAAAAAGTATGAGTTCGTCACAGTCCGTATGTACAGTGATTAGTTTGTGGCTTTTGTTGTATTGACTTTCTTCAATAGATATTTTTTATACACAGTTTTGTATGATAATATCGTGCATTTTTTCAATTGGTGTATGAAATATCTGAAGTTAAGGGATAGAGTTCAAGGTGACCTTTTCAAATTTTTTGTTTTGTGCCACAAAACACAAAGAGATTCAGTTTCATATCACAGAAGACTAAAATGATCAGGGAACATTCATACTTAAAGGCAAAGGAATCAGTGAATTGTTATTATGCATTAATGGAGAAGACGTTGTTAAAAACACTCCTATTTTTAAGCTTGCAGTCTGGTCAACACCTGTTGACTTCCCGCATTCCCTGCGTCACGTGTCCACTGTATGCTGCATTGGACTGTAACACAGCTTGTGCAACTTTGAAGTTATTTATTAATATCAAAATTAAAAGTTAACTCTTGATCTTGGAAACAGCAGTTGACAGAACTGGAGCTGAATGACAAGTCAAATAATTTATTTGTTTATTGACAGAAACTGTATAAGATATGATTTTGATAATCAAGTAATTAAGTTATTGATCTATAAACATTCTCTTATGCAGGCTTTTCAAATGTAAGAATGTGCTGCCTTTCTTCGTTTTATGTCTTTGTAAAATGAATCTGAATGTTTTGGTGTGATTGTAAACAATGATTTATAAATGTTCCACAAATCTTTTTAAACTGGTGAAATAATTTTTATCTTGGTTTGCTTCCAGCACCCATGCAGCGTTGCCTCACCCTGACCTTTGCCCGGCACAGCAGGCTCCTCTTGAGAAATAAATTTGCACCCATACACTGCCCGCAGTCAGCAGCCATGTCTAGTCTCCTCATCAACCAGCCGAAATACTCCTGGCTCAAAGAGCTGGGCCTGTCAGAGTACAACCCAGGTGTTTACAACGGGAGCTGGGGAGGGAGCGGGGAGGTCGTCACGTCATACTGCCCTGCCAACAATGAGCCAATTGCCAGAGTAACCCAGGCAACCATGGCAGAGTATGAAGAAACTGTCCAGAAGGCAAGGGAGGCCTGGAAGATGTGGGCAGATGTTCCTGCTCCCAAAAGAGGGGAGATAGTGAGGCAGATTGGAGATGCGCTCAGAAAGAAGATTAACGTCCTTGGGAGCCTGGTGTCTTTGGAAATGGGCAAGATCTATGTTGAGGGAGTGGGAGAGGTTCAGGAATACGTTGATGTCTGTGATTATGCAGTTGGTTTGTCAAGAATGATTGGTGGGCCCATGCTGCCTTCAGAGAGACCAGGCCATGCCCTGATTGAACAGTGGAACCCAGTTGGACTTGTCGGCATCATCACCGCCTTTAACTTCCCTGTGGCTGTCTACGGCTGGAACAATGCCATCGCTCTGACCTGCGGCAACGTCTGCCTCTGGAAAGGAGCTCCAACCACACCTCTCACAAGTGTTGCAGTCACCAAGATTGTGGCCGAGGTGCTGGAGCATAACAACCTGCCTGGCGCGATCTGCTCCATGACCTGCGGAGGCGCAGATATCGGCACAGCCATGGCGAAGGATGAGCGGGTGGATCTGCTGTCATTCACCGGCAGCACCCATGTTGGCAAGATGGTGGCCATGATGGTGCAGGAAAGGTTCGGTCGTAAGCTGCTGGAGCTCGGTGGAAACAACGCTATCATCGTGTTTGAAGATGCTGACTTAAATCTTGTGGTGCCCTCAGCTGTCTTTGCATCTGTGGGAACCGCTGG
Organism: Chaetodon striatus; assembly: GCA_029783705.1. Lineage (NCBI taxonomy): Eukaryota > Metazoa > Chordata > Actinopteri > Chaetodontiformes > Chaetodontidae > Chaetodon > Chaetodon striatus. The sequence goes on along the minus strand of JAPZEB010000021.1, from coordinate 17,673,111 downwards.
CCAGCGCTGCACTACAACCAGGAGGCTGATGCTGCACGATAGTGTTCATGACACAGTGGTTGAGAGGGTCGCCAAGGCCTACAAACAAGTCCGCATCGGAGACCCCTGGGATCCCACCACCCTTTATGGGCCTCTGCACACCAAACAAGCTGTGGATCAGTATCTGGCAGCCATTGAGCAGGCCAAGAAGCAGGGTGGCACCGTGATATGCGGAGGAAAGGTCATGGACCGTCCTGGAAACTACGTGGAACCCACCATCATCACAGGGCTGGCTCACGACGCGTCCATTGTACACACCGAAACCTTTGTCCCCATACTGTACGTCCTCAAGTTCAAGTCAGAAGATGAGGCGTTTGCCTGGAACAACGAGGTCCAGCAGGGCCTGTCCAGCAGCATCTTCACTAAAGATATGGGTCGGGTTTTCCGCTGGCTTGGGCCCAAAGGATCCGACTGCGGCATTGTGAATGTCAACATTCCTACAAGCGGAGCTGAGATCGGAGGAGCCTTTGGTGGAGAGAAACACACAGGAGGTGGAAGAGAGTCTGGCAGCGACTCGTGGAAGCAGTACATGAGGCGTTCAACCTGCACCATAAACTACAGCAAGGATCTTCCTCTGGCCCAGGGAATCAAGTTTGAGTGAAGTCCTCAGGTTGTTTGTTAAATAAGCGTTCAATGAGCCCAAGAGGACAACACTGAATGTTTTAGTGACTGAGTGTTGCCTTAGCAAAAGCAAGACCATTTGTCTTTGCATTTTTTGCATCCAGAAAGGTCAGTCTGAATTATAACAAAGTTTGGAATAATTTTGAAGCAGTTTAATTTTTCCTGTATCAAATTTATGTCTGAGGTTGTTGGATCAGATACTAGTGTTGGTTTGAAAAAAAGCTTGGTGTTAAAGGTCAGAAACTGTTAGCCCAAATGTTGGTGTGCACTTTTCTACAAGCACTTAGAAAGTTTAAGTGCTAGTTGACTGTACTAGATACTTTATACTGTACAAAATAAATCTTAGCTTATTTTGGAAAAAAAAACTGGAGTGGACATTATTCATGTCAAGATTAAATCATCACAGTGCAAATAACAATTCAAACAAGACTGTTAAAATCTTAGTAGCCTGTTTGCATCTCCTTTACAGCATTAATAACAGCATTAACATACTGTACTCTGCATCTACAGCTTTCTTTAAGAAAGAGTCACAATGTGTTTTCAAGACAATCGAACAATAAATAAAAGGTTTCATGATGACATGTGGAGTTGGCCGGCCTATTCTTTGTCAGTGTTCATAAAGAGGGTTAGAAAAAGCAGCATTAGTCCCTTAAACTCGCAGTAAGACAGGAACATCAACAGTTTTTTGCATTGAGTAATTTGTACATTTATGATCGTTAGTTTTCACATGCATCACTCAAGTATCTGTAAAAGCCACAGATTTAGGCAAGCAAAAATGTAATCTGCAGTGACGTTCTTGATAAATGAGAATTAAATGTGTTAAAATGAATGTCAGAAAGAAATAAAGCGCATCTGGTTTTGTTTTAAAGACCATACATTTCTGATTAAAAAAAATGACACTTCACATCTTCCATCACTGCTTGAAACCTAAAAGGCAGATAAGCTTTAGAGATTGCAACCACTTAAATCACGTCTGCAGGTAAACACAAAGAACCCTTATTTTGGTGATGTGTATTATTTGGTAATTGATTTTAAAGTTCAAAGATAAAATAAATATAAAACTACACTACAGCAGACCAGACTCAGACAACTATTAATCTCACCAGGGGCAATTTGTTTGGACAGCTTGGTTTGCACACATGCTATAACACAAATTACAGAAACATGTAGACACATAAATCAGTAATAAAACAATAAACAAATAAAAAATTACACCAAGGAGTTCAGTGGAATAAAGGAATAGACAAAACAGACGTCATAAAAATGATGGATATCTTAGCAAAAGAACAATAACATGGCGATATCAGCAAATTTTAAAGACTCATTAACTGCATTTGATGAAATGGAGTTTTGCAACCCCTGTGTGGAGCTATGTAATGCTGTTTATCGCTGGTGTTACTCATTGGATATTTGTGATATTATTGTCACAATCACAACTTTGTTCACCACAATTCCAGAATGAATTGTCAATAGGAGTTTGGCATAAAGATTTCCATTGCAAAGTGCCTACAAATTCATTAACTGGCAGGCAGGTACAATCCTAACGTTCTCACTGCTTCTGATGTAATTATAGTGTTATAGAGGGTTCCCACGGTCATGGAAAACCTGGAAAAGTCATTGAATTTCACAATTTTGTTTTCCAGGCCTGAGGAAATAATGGAATTAGACAAATCCTGAAAAGTTTTGGATAAGTCATGTAATTTCATATTTTAATTAAATTAATTGTTGCAGTAATCCTCAGTGGATAACCTTCCACATAATGTAATATAATGGCAAATTTATTTTCTGTAGGCTAGCTGTTGACATGTAGCAGCTCTTATATGTGCTGATATGTTGACCATTACATAGCCTATGCTTTTTCATTTTCTCCCCAGGTCTGTCCCTCTGTGTATTGCCAGCTAGCTGGAATTATGTTCGAACAGAGTTTAAATCTGATGTGTTTGAATAAGAGAAAAATAATGTTACGACAGTGAGAATTCATGGGAAAGTAATGAATTTTTGTCCAGGAAAATGTGTGAAAACGTGAAAAGGAACCCTCATTTTTCTCAGAGGGCCTTCTTCATAGCAGACATTTTGATTTGTCTTAGTAGGAAAAGCACAGGTGTTACTAATAATGCTAACAGAGTGTGACACTTACCCAGCAAACAATACCTACACACAGAGCAGTGTCCTCCTGTTTTAAAAGTTACTTAATAGTCTGTACTGTAGCTATGTTTTTAATAACATCAACACGACATGTGGGAGTAATTTCCTCACCACGAGCCCACCCTGAAACTCAGTATTGCAACATGTTTGCTGTAAATAACAAAGGAATTCTGTGACTTATCCTGTAATATCATTAACTACAGTATGGAAGAAATAAACTCTGTCCCTTTAACAGAAATACTACTCCATCTCCCATCCTCCATGCCCCCCATATGCTCACCCTCCCACTCAGCAGCTCTCTACCTCATACTCCAGCTCTGTCTCTCACTCTCTGCATTCACTGCTCCTCCTAGCAGCATCTACGCTCACAGCTGAAAGGAAGAACCGAAACGACAGCGCTCTGTGCGACTCACAATCCATGCCATTTAGGACGTATGCAGAAAACGCCCACCTCCTCTGCTACTCATCTACACTGGAAAAAGGTAGAAGAGCTTTCATTATTTGGCTAAATTTAGATTTTTTTTGGAGTACATGGGTGTCCACATTGTGTCTTTCCTCTGGATTCATTCATTCGAGATAGACTGCCACAGCAAAAATAACTTCCAGGGTAAAACTGAAATTAAAATGATCATAGATTTTTGGTGTGATGTCAAAGAAGCACAACTGGGATCAAAAATCAGATCTGAAATCTGCATTAGGAGCATCATTTCAGTTAAAACAGATGGGTGTGGAGCCCTCACAGTTAAGCCGCCGTTGCAGAACTACAGAGACAGAGGAAACACTGGTGACTGTGGCACT
>JAPZEB010000021.1:17619682-17632974 GCA_029783705.1 Chaetodon striatus | reverse complement strand
TATTTAGCTGCACTTGCTGTAACCATGGGTCATGTACACCAATCAACCCCAACTGAAATCTTAAGGATTATAACTTTAAGTCTTGTGATAATTTCCTCCCAGTATGGACACAATTAATTCCTGCTTTTTACAATCAAATCATCAACAAAACACAGAAAACTCAACAATCAAAACTGTTAGGACAGACAAACTCAACAAACTCAAAGTGAACAAAAACAAATGGATGCCCTCGCCTAAGTGAATCTAGACTTCAGCAATGAAGACGCAGGTTGATGGAAAAGGCACAGTGATTGGTCTCGAAGGCCCCGGAGCTGCCAGCCTCACATTGTGCGGTTAGTGGTGAAAACCTAACCACTGAGCCAGGTTTGAGTAGTTAACAGCTCAGGTTAACTATTGCTGTTAGGAGAAGGACTGCTTCTTGCTTTATTTCATTCCAAAAACATGCACACACACAACCACATTCACCAGGCAACTGAATCTCTACAAGCAGTATTTCTAAAACGCCCAAAGAGTTTGTGTAACTGAAAATATAAAGTAGCTCTGGTTCGGAGCCTGATAAGGCAGCCAGTCTGCAACTCCTGCTCTGAATGACTCACTTCTCATAATAGTGATTTCCTTTCTCTCTCCAGTTGTAACTCATTCCCAGCAGCAGCAGCCAGAAAGATTTACTCAGTTCTTCGTGATACACCAACCGCAGTGTTTATCAGCTTTATCAGCATTTGTTTAACCTGCTGCTTTTGGGTTGATTTGACACTAGTTTCACCTCAGAGGCAAACCTGTTGAGAGGTCCTTCTGGTAGCAAATATATCTGCGTCTCATCACAAATGTGCCAAAATTACTGAAATCTGTCTGGCGGGGTCAGACAGGAAATAGATTTTGCTTTGAGAAGGGGGGGGATAATTACTGGAAGATATGGAGAGGACACAAACACACACAAACACACCTCAAACCTCCTCTCAAAGCACTGGAACTCCTTCAGTCTCTCCTGGAAGCCCTCGGCCAGAGCTCCACCTGTTGGATGAAATATAAAATGAGTATTTGCTGTCATTGCTCTTACAGACAACTCCATCAACACATAGACCTCATTCTGCATCAGGTGGGAAATATGTGTTTATTGAGTTTTTTCATCTTTTCTGAAGCCTTTATGATTCATTCTGAATAATTCTCATCATTGAAATCACTGTTTTCATGAATGTTCGCAACATGAATGGAGTTTTGTGATACCTAACTATCTCCCTGATAAGTTAGAAAAAAAAGTTCAACAGAAAGCTGGGCCAAAAAAAGAAAAAAAAAAAAGTATACGAACACCAAAACATTTTTGCCATTTCTACACAGTTGTTAGGAATTTGGTTTGGTGAGCTGCATATATCCTGTATATATGTTGTCAGTCACATCAAACACAAAGAGATGAGCACAGTTTCCCCATCCTCCACAAATACAACACGTGCTATAATGTGAGGCCTCACCTGTTTCAGGCATGCCCTGTGCGCGCTGCATTCGAGAGTTGAGCACCTCTTTGGCGGAGACGAAGAAAATGCGGTTGGGTGCTTGATCGCGATCCACAACCTTCAGCTCCTCCACCAGGAAGTTCACACACCGGTCTGTGTGCTGCTTCCTCACCTGAGGGAAGAGGTGTCACATTCTTAGAGTGCATTATGGATGATAATATGGCTGAAAATAAGTTAATAAAAAATACTGTGTTCAGTTAAAGTTTTAATTTTACGTGCCAAGGTATCCAACAGATTCGATTAATTTAATATGCTAAATACACATTCTGTGACAACTACATATTACTGCTTTTGATACGAGACAGCTACAACAGACGTTTGACTCACATCCTCCATGTACTCCGGTTCGTTTGCTGAGGCGTCCCAGCGGTTGTTGAGGATGAAGATGTTTGGTTTTGATAGACGTTCGTTCACTTTGTGGAAAAAGTGCTTTTCCTACATGGTGGAAAGGGAGAGAGTTGCTAAAATCAGTAAAACAAATCAACATTTAATACCCTCTTTCACTCTTTTTCTCTCAAAAAGCTGGCAAAAAAGAAACAAAATAAAAATAAAAGGACTAATAATTCAGTAGCTACACTGAATGCCTTTACTGTACAGCCAGTATGTGGTTCTATACAGGAACACACATTCATTTAATTGTATTAATTTAAATAAAACCACTAAGGATATTACAGAAAACCATCCGCAGGGTCAGTAAAAACATGTGGGTGTACATTTAACTAAAGACCAACTGAGCTTATTCAGAATCAACTTTGGACTTTTGAACTCCGGGCTAAAAGCAGATGTCTAAATTTAGACGCAAGAGTTGAATCAGTCAAAATGAATATCCTGCCATGACTTCTGTATGTATCCCAAACACTACCCACTGAAGTGACGACCCAACAGTTCATGGGACAAACTCGTATGTGGGTATAAATAAAACCAAGAATTCAATATAAAACCTTACAACTTAAAAACAGAACATGCTTACATGGGTATCATTATGCAGCCCAGTTACGGCAGGGCAACTCAACTCAGTCACTGCACACCAAGACAGCAAAGTTGGTTGGCAACATGGGTAAAATTGCTCGTTATTAGCATAATGCCTGGGATTTATTTCAACTGAATAGCCCAGAGGGAAATGTGTGTTTGCTTTCCCTTTCAGAGCTGCAGCCGGGTTAAGGAGCTCTGTGATTGACTCTGTGTCCAGACTCACATTGCATGAATGCCTGAACAGACAGAAACAAGAGTGGGGCCTGTGTGGCTGGAAATAAGCACAGGCAGCCAGATTCTTCACTCTGTAATCAGCTCAGCATAGAAAACATCCACACTGGCCCTTTAAGTACACATACACAGTGTACTGACACAACTGAAAACATTAGCTTGCTTCTGTGGTGCTCTATTATTAGTTATGACAGTACAACTGTACTATAAACCCCTTGAGTGGACATTTAAAGACCTTTAAAGGAACTTTAAGTTATAAAGAGCTATGGAAACAGACATTTTGATATCTACACACAGATTTAACTTTGTTGAAAATGCCCATAGACTTATGTTTTTATAACCCTGTTGCATAATGACAAAAATAAGCAGGATGTTTTCCATTCATGAGCATTAAGAGGCTGAGAGGCCTTACTGTGTTCATAAGCGTGGATTCAGAGTTGGCCACCAGCACAAAGACATCAGCATCTAGGCAAAATTTGTCAATCCAGCTGTCCAGTTGTGACGTGACATCTGTCCCTGGGCTGAGGAAATGGAGGAGAGGTCAAGAGGTCAAATGCATGATATCTACACAATATGTGAAGCAATATGTTCACTTCAGCTTGATTATTTCTCTGCACATTACAGACTTCCCCTGTGTAAATCCAACGTTTTTATGTCCTAGACACTGTCAACAAACAAAACAAACCCTCCAGATCTGATTAACTGTTACATGTCTACAAGCACCAGGTCGTCTCGAAGAAGAGCACACTTGGTCTTCGGCCAAAACACACGGACAAGACAGCCGGCGTCCAGACTCTCATCCATGTGGAGCGCGTGAGCCAGCTGGTTTACAGTCTGCACAGGAGATGTAAACAGACTAAAGTCATGGTTGTTGATGCAGTGACTTCTCGTTTGCAGCTATCAGTGTTATCATTGTTTATGTTGTGAAATGAGGAAAACATTACCCACAGTTATACGATGACATGTTTCTGTAATTGATATAACTATGACATTTTTAACTCAGGTTAAGTGTAGCTGAGTGCTGGAAATCTGAGCATGAGGCTGTTTCTTCAATCACTTCAAGGGTTTTTAGTTTTTACTTTAGATATTGAAAGGAAGACCCGGTTAATAATTTACCTTTTAAAACAGGGAGGTATGATTTACAGTATCAGCCACTAAGGTAATCATTTATCAGTGAAATGTAAGTAGTTGGCTTGTTTTTCAGATTTTCTTTTTGGCCTTTGGTTTTTTTGATAGGACAGGTCAAGCGTGAAAGCGGGAGAGGGGATGACATGCAGCAAAGGGCTATGGGCTGGAATTGAGTCCACAGCCTCTGCGGCAAGGACATAACCTTTGTACAAGAGACGCTGGCTCTACCCACAGATCTACTGGGCGCCCATTACGTAGCTTTTATCAGACATGTATAAGACCACCAGGATTCCTTTACTATCAACGAACATCAAGCTTGTCTTCATATTACCTGCTGCTAAAGTTCACTTTAACCAGAAAACCAACATTAATGTCTGACACTGCAGAGAGGAACAGGCAAAAGCAACAGACAGATTAATGGGGAAATATAAGAGGACATATTGACCGCCACAGAATGAAACTGATGACGCTGCTTAGGTATGTTGAACTCATGTCAACTTCATTCCCTTCAGTGCGTTCAACTCAAGAGAGAGCGAAGTCTCCCACCATATTTCACACACCTGACACCACCGTAAACATCCTGCATACCTGTGTCTGTAAACATGGCTGTAGGTTCAGGTAGCACGTGCTCAGTTCACACGTTGTGTTTAGGATATCAACATAGTCGACAGCCAAATGGAAATGTCAGTCAATGTTTTCTCATATGCCAAACTTAAAGCTGACAAGTAAAAAAAACACAAAGGATTTTTGTGTTATCTGGTATCTCTTTTTATCCCTTTCATTTTTAATTACTGTTTGGAACTGAAATTGGCCTTTTATGAGCACATTCAATGTAGAAAAGTAAACTACTGCTTATAAAACCATGTAATGCTAGCTGTAAAAGGGTCAGTACAAAGACATGATCTTAGCTCTTTTATCAGGGGGATAATAAACCTTATCAGCTTGTATCCTCGACCACGTGACCCATGCAAGAACAATCGTTCCACAACAACAGTAAAAATCTAATCAATCATATTCCTGTCATCCCGACTGCACAGGGGCAAACAACAGTTAATCAACAGAGCAAACGCGAGGAAGTGCAACATCTCTTCTCAGATTTCCAAACATGTATTATCAGTGTCACTGGGTGACAACTGATTAAAGGAAACAGATTGTCTGATCAGTGAACATGGCCAGATTATAATGTATAATGTGTTGGTTTTAAGGTTCAGGTTAGAATTAGGGTTAGGTTAGGTATAGGGTAAGGGTCAGGGGTGGAGTTACATATTGAGTTGTGATAGTTAAGGTCAGGGAAAGGGGGCTAGGCAATGCATTATGTCAATGAGGATCCTCACAAAGGTAGAAGTACAGGGAGACAGTATGGGACACACACCAGTGCTCATAAAAGACTAGTTCAAACCTCACCAAACTGTCCTTGCAAAATGGTTATTAAATAACACACACCTTGATGCTCTTCTCCTCATCAGAGCCCTCGGTCTTGAGGTAGGCCTTGTCCTCATCAGTGCCCTCCACACTCAGGAAGCAGTTAGTAGTGTGACCAATCCCGCTGGGCAGCACGCGGTCCCTCAGCATGGCGTTGACCACTGTGCTTTTACCATTACTGGTCCTAAAGACAAACAAAACTGTCACTGACTGTACTTCAAATTACTCTCACATCCTAGTTTAGTTGTTACTGCAACACAAATATGCAACTAATGAGTCAGATTGATATGATCAGGTAACGCTTGCAAAGGGAAATGTTTTTGTGTAGGGAGGTTCAAGGAGCTGCAACTCTCTTTTCAGACACACCCTCCCTATTGTATTTTGTATTTTGTATTTTAAGGTGTGCCTCTGCATCAAAGCAGAACACAACATGATTCAGCTAACTCAATTAGGCAGAATGGGTTTTAACAATAAAATATGAATAAGGTGACTGCACAACGTCACTTCCAGGACAGTAGTCAAATTAAAAGTGAAAGCAAACTGTACCTCAGCAATTTGGGTAATTTCACCTACATAGTCTTGTACATCACACGGTTATGTCTTTGCTTTTGTGGACTGCTTGAGAATCACATCAGAAGTGTTTAGGACAAAAATCTTTACACATAAATTTCAGGTGTGGTGTGTAAAGACGTTTTTACCTGCCAAAAAAGGCCACTTTCATGTGTCTGCGTGCCAGCACCTCCTTGATGACAGCAAGTTTTTCAGCATACGCCTGAATCTCCAACTTTTGATCCTGACTTGCAATGTTCTCCAAGGCTTTATTCGCACAGGTTTCTGTCCAACACACAGACATACAACACTTACTGCATGAGCCATTGACACAGAGAGCTGACTAATGATGAGCACGATGTTGATGTCATAACTTCTGTAAGAATTATAATCCTGATTAATTTCCAACTAAATACATGTTACACACTGAAGCTGACTGACAAATGGTGAGCAGACAAGCACACCTTCTCACCTTCTACAAACTCTGAAGTCTCTTTCACATAGTTGAGCAGTTGTTCAAACACATCACTGATCTTCTTCTTGGCTACAACAAAGTGTTTGAGAGGGGAAAACTCCCCCCGAGCTGAGTCTGTCCGTCTGAGTGGAGGAGCTGCTGCCATGCTGTTAATCTGAACACACACACAGAGGGGTCAAACAGGGCAAACACAATTATAATAGCACATATGAGCAATGTCAATTAACATCATGACCATAACATCAAACTGGTTTGATGAAGCTGGACGGTTTTCTGCTACAGATGAGACAACTTTATACATCACTGTTGACGTATGCAGCAGGAAAGCTGACTGGCCGGTTAAATAACGTTATGTTAGCTAACATTAACTTATCAAACAGTTAGTGGAGGCATCATATAAGTTCGTAATAAACTTCCATGCACATGACTAATGAGAATAACTTACAGTGACTACATATGTTTGACTTTTCTCAACTACCTATAACAAATATTTGTAAACGTTAGACGAGCGGACGCGTGTTGTACCAAACATGCTAACAGATTAAGCTAGCTAACGCTGCAAGCGGCAACGCGGTAAGAAATTAGCATTAGCACAGCTAAAAGCTAGCGGTATTATTACCTTTCCACAGTCCTAACACAGCCAATGTCCTCTTCTCATAACACACACAATATTGATCCGCGGCGGCAACACGGACAATCCCTTTCCCAGTTGAAAGATCACTTGCTGTCAGCCTGGCTAACCTTCTGTTTGTATCCTGTAATGACACCAGTAACAAGCTAGCCGCAGAAGAAGAGAGACTTCCGGAACACATTTCAAAATAAAAGCACGGTTGGTCAGCGTGGCTGCATCTGATATTGTGCCACAGTGAGAGGTATTTGAATGAGGTGTGCATATAAACAGCTGTGGTTGTTGAAGCGAACTGATTCATCATTGCATGGTTTTGATTTTCAGAGGTGTAATGTCACTAAGTAGGCGACATTTACTCAATTTGAGGTATTTAAATTAGATTAATATTAACCTTTATTTAATGTATTTGGAATACATTGAGGTAGATTCTTTATTTACAGTGTAGCCTCATTTACAATACAAAAAAACTTAGACATAAAAGTGGCAACAAGAAGAAAAAAGGAATAAAATCACAGTTAAAAATGTTAATAAATAAAAACATCAATGATTTATGAAAACTGTTAAAATGTAGAGCACATTAATCAGGTAAAACGGGAACATCTAGAAGTAAAATATGACAGTTAAAGATTTGAATTGCCCTATGGATAAGAATAAGAAATGCTTTAAATAATTCTGCATGTTGCTCCACGTTGCAGGTGCACAGTATGAAAAACTGGATTTTCCAAGTTCAGTAAAAACTGTACCCGAGCATGAATCATACAGAATTAACATTAGCCCAGTTTTTAACATTATATGTATGACTTTTATTACATAGGACAGGTTGAATGTGAAGGTGGTAGAGAGAGAGGATGACATGCGGTGTAGGACTGCAGGTCGAAATTGAGCCCATGGCCACTGTGTCAAGGACATAGCCTTTGTACATGGGGTGCCTGCTCCACCAGGTTGAGCTACTGGTGATCCTAGAACTGACATTAGCCTCCTAACCTGCTTATTGTCTAACATACAATTAAACAGGCTATAATGCTGCACAACATTGAACCTATGATGCTAATTTATGATGCTGATTATACAATGCGAGCTAGACGCCTGGCTGTCTGACTGACTTCAGTCTATATACGTGGTAAAATTAGCTAAACCATTGTGAAACCTTCCTTTGAAAGATGTCATTCAGAAGCTGTTTTACCTCAATATCATTTCTTTTTCTTTCCTCTGTGCCTCTGCTTGTTTGGAGCCCAAGTTTCCCTGACTGAATAATTGGTGTTTCAGCGGCACAAGCAGCCACTCTCTTGGCTTTAGCTGTGTTTAAAGATGAATCCTACAGTGCAGGGGCGACTAAACCATGTTTACGAATTTATGAAGAGGTAAGAGGGGTCTCAGAGAGTCTCCACTGTTTTGTTTAAACAAAGTTTAAGCTTGAGTAGCTTCAATAGCCATTTAATTTAGTAAAACCTTTTCATTCCAGGCTCTTTGAAGGCCCCTCTCCCATTGAGGCCCTGGTTAATCAGTCCCAACTTTTCCCCTTATTATGATGCCCCTGGAGCCGAGACTTCAGGGCACATCTGTTCCTCCAAATACAAAAATACACACTTTTCACATTTGTCACACAGCACACCAAAACAAACTTTCCAGGGGCAGATCTGAATTCCTGTTTTAGAAGACACAGGAATTCTTGTCAGTGCAAACAGTATGCACATTTTGTGATGGATAATCCTGTCTGCGGGCTACACGTTATAGTATAAATATGTTTCTGTTTTATTTTGAATTCATAATGTTGTTGCATTCAGTTTGTTGCATCTGGTCACATTTACATGCTGTGCTCAACGCTACAGTAAATACTGTGTGTAGTCTGGCTGTTTACCTGCTGCTTAAAGTGAGACCTGCTCCTGATAATCCTCCAGACACCACAGAATTGATTTGGATTATCCAGAGAAAGGATGAGCTCTGAAGCTTTGCTTCTAAAGTCTTGAGATGTTTGATAGAGATCAGGAAACATCTTCAGGATGACTGTGTCAACTAGGAATGTGGAACAACCAGCCAGTGTGTAGAAGATGCAAAGAAGGTCAAGTTAAAGGGACAGTCCACCCCAAAATTAAAACAACAAACATACTGTTCTTCCTACCTGTAGTGCTATTTCTAGCAGTGGTTTGGAAGTTTCACCATTACAGTCAAGTGTTGTGAGATTGTACTGGTTTAGTCGCCAGTTTAGTCCTCAAATTATAAAAATAAAAAAGGGAAATACAGCAGTTTTTTGTCTGTTCTGCATCAATACAAAGAATTTCAAAGGGACACTGAATATGTTTTCTATAAGGCCTTTATATGTGGCATTTATTTCAGGTCATGAATAATAATAATAGCCACAAAAATGTTTACTTGGTGTCGATATTAATGCCAGACAATTTCTGCCCCACACCAATGCCAACATCCACTTTTAAATTACATTTTTGTAGGTGTTCATTGTTTCTAAAAACAGTTTTTGAAGTTAGAAAAAGTGCAACATGTGATCTGTTAAATTATTTTCCATTGTTTAGGGCTGACCCATTAATTTCTTTTCGATTTTATCTTGAAAGTACAACTACCACACTTCCTGTTCTGCTCAGATGTACCGTCCTGAACTTGACCAACTTGACACGACTGACTTAACTGCACCGTACGACCGGAGGGGGGCGGAGACAAGTGACGAAGAGCCTGTCGGTCAGCAGCCAATCGATGCGCAAAGAATCCATCCAACCCCTGAGATCTCCTTAATGAAGCTGAGGCTTTAGCGCACCATGGCGGAGCCGCTGCCAGCTGAGAGAGAAAGGGCTGATGAGATGAGGCCACTGAAAGTCTCGAGGTGTCACACCAAAACCAAAGGCTGATGCTGAATTTCAGGAATTCAATCCCAGAAGGAAAATTCAGTATCACTTTGTTGTCATATACACACAGGCCCAAACAGGACCTATACATGTGTTGGAGGGGGATGTCAGGGTAGGGAGGCTGCCCATGGAAGTGCCTGGGCCTTGCTTGGGGGTGCATTGGTGGTACACAGGTCACTAGGACTGAGCCACTGCTCAAAACCTATTGATCTCGTACTGAGCGCCTCCATGATTAGTGCGTCCATGCTGTCTTTCAGTCCAGCCTTTGACAGTCAATCTGTCAGTGGTACATGCCGTGCAGGGGCCTGTCCTTCCATGATAGGCTCACCCTCCTCTTCTGCATTCTCGGGTTTCTGCTGCCTGAGGTCTTCACTTTGCAGCTCGTCTTCGGGGGTAATCTCTCTGATGTATTCCTGGACTGTGGCTCAGACGCTCACCAGTCCTCGGCCCCCCTCACTATGCTTAGTGTTCAGTCTCAGGGTGCTGGAGTGCTCCATGCATTGTGAGAAGCTCCCTCGTCTTGATATCAGTGGCTTCTATCTCCTCCTCTGTACGTGTCGATGGCTCGGACCTTGTTCTTTCTGCTCAGCTGACCTCTCAGGACCTGCTTTACTCTTTGTAGGTATCTGGCTGTGGCTGACTTTCTTGCGGCCACCTCGTGCTTCCCAAGGTATGTGTAGCTGTCCTGAACATCTGCAATGCCGCCCTCTGGTCGTTCAACCCCCTCGGTTTTGATCATCTTCCCTCACTTGGACACCATGCGACCACACTTATCTAGTCTTTTGGGGGGGAAAAAATGGAAGAAAAGGGAGGAAAGGAGTGTTTCCTTCAGTATTTACTTTATATTTTCAGTCGGAAAACTTTAAGAACTCTCCATTAAAACCCTCTGCTGGCTCAACTGTTCCTCAAGCTCGATATCTGATTTTTTTTCAGGCCTGTATCAACAGGACGTCACCAAACTGGTAGGCTACACTTGTCCAACCATTTTGTCCACCTACCCATCCTTTATCTCTCCTGTTGACCCTCTGCAGGGTTGCGGGGGACTGGGGTCTATCACTAAGTGAGACATGAAGTACAGTTAGTTATTGTGCAAAACATCATTTATCAAGCTGTCTGTGCAAACTACATTCATATGTTTAAATGTGAATAAGCATTGTAATATGGACACAGGCTGCTGCACTAATGTCACCTCTCCCAGTGCAGAGATCAGACAGCATTTCAATGAAATCGGTCATACATGTGTTGCCTTTGCAAGCCCACAATGACCCTTATTCAGGAGAGCAATGCGGCTGCTTGTGAATGGGACAATGGGCAGAGAGGAAACGCCTCTCTCTGTGTATGTGTGTGTCTGTGTGTGTGACCTTAGCCTCTGTGGCAAACTGTCATCAGTCAGAGCACTGAAATACCTCCACCAGGACCTCCAGCGTCTGGTTTGGCTTTGGGATATTTGACAAGCTTTTCATCATCTCAGAAACTCGGAATCGATCTCTTTCTGTTTTTCTGTCCTGGCTGCATTTTCTGTGGTTATGTGCGGATTTATGATGGAGAATTAAAATGGTGAGGAAGAAAAAGCTGCTGGTGTTTGAGTAAGTATTACGCCTGTGTGCATGTGTCGCCTGTTTGAGCCTCTGACATGGATCCAAAAAAATCCTTATTATTATCCTGTAACATTACAACAAGGGTCTTAAAGATATCAGTGGCGCTTTATTTTTGTACTTTATATTTCTACAAAATGTTATCTATATAAAGTACATGTAGATGTTTTAGAGCTTTACCACATGATGCATGATAAAAACTAATCATATACGGAGATAAACTGTATGTTTTCATACATTTCTGCTCTTATTTCTCTCTTCTTAAGCTTATCTTACCTTCATGTTAGAGTTTTGGTTTGGTAAAATAATATGAGGCTTTCTTTTTTCAGAGTGGCTCCAGTGTCATACATTAATAATGACATGGATGTACTAATTGCTCTCCCGGACAGATATAGATTTCATTCCATCCCTTGTGTAATTTTGATCCAAACTAAACTATAGTCTCAGAGGGGATTCGTCTAAAAACAATCTATCGGACACTGTGAGAGTGGGAATCATTCAGAATTTCATGGGTGATTATTTCTATGTGAAATAACACCGGCTCAAACTATTTTTCTGTCAGCTTCCCTATTGTGTCGACGCTATTGTGGCAGCACAGGTGACACAAGAGCTCATGTGTGTATTGTCTGTGTGTGTATGTATGGGTGCCCTTTACATTGTACCAACCTATCTAGCATTCTCTTTCTCCGGGAATTTATTTTGTCTTTTGACTCTTGTCTTCACACAGTCAGAAAAAAATAAATATTATTTCTCAGCTCTTCGATTCAGTGATCCGTCAGTGGGATAAAAAGTAGTTTTGTTGTTTGTTCCTCCTATCTTTGTTTTCTTTTCTTTATAGAATTTGTGGAAGCATGATGTGGGATGGATAAACAACAACAAAACTCTACTGTAAGTCGACTGAAAGGCTGTTAGTATGACCTGAAATTTAACAGTGTGTGTTTTTGTGATGGCTGAGTGTGGACATGCAAAGATGGAGTGTGAGTGACCCTGCTGACCTGCGAAACGGGAAATGTGTGTGAGTCATTACGTGTCTATTTACAGCTATAGATTCCTAAATTGCAACACTGATATAATTTGACAAGTATGCAGCAGCTGTTGGGTTTTACAAAAGCCGACAGAAAAACAAGATTTTAATTTTGTTTTTAGTTTTCAAAGCCTGATATACGGCATCAGATGTCCCTTGATTAAAATCGAAAATCATATTTATTTTAAAAACCTTTTATGCTCCCAAAATGCCCGTCTTATAAACATCCTTATTTTACAGCCAAATGTCTTTTTGTATAACAGACACATTTCACACACACTTGAAGCTGTGCATGCCTTTGATGGAAGCAGTTGACATGTCAAATAGTTATTTACTGTATCTATATATACTGTCTCTCTCTCTCTTTTGCTCTGTGTGCAGATGGCCTCTAATGACCCTGACCTTTCTGACCCCTCTGGTGACCCCCAGCCTGGTGACCTCATTGAGATCTTCAGACCAGCCTATCAGCACTGGGCTCTCTATCTGGGAGATGGTTACATCATCAACTTAACGCCTGTTGGTCAGTAGGAAACCTCAAATAGACCTCAAATAAAATAAAATTAAATCTCAGATAACTTGGGCTTGATAAGAGGGCTATAATTACACATACATACAGATGTCAGGGGACAATACCAGAGGGCGATATCATCGTCTTTAAGAGGCTGCAGCATGCTCATTTTTCAATCTAGTGTGAAGATGGCATCTTAACGTAAAGCCTTGGTCTTCAACAGGGGGTCCGTGACCCCTTGGGGGTCCTTAGTGTCACTGCAGGGGGGCCTCAAAATGACCTCTCAATAATTTAATTGTTAATTAAAGTTTTAGTAAGTAAAATGTACCTGAAAATCCACATTAACATAAATCTAATATATTATTAGCAAAGATAAATCAGCTTAATAAATCCTATT
>JAPZEB010000021.1:17588814-17602451 GCA_029783705.1 Chaetodon striatus | reverse complement strand
CATGTTCCATTTTTTACTCAATGCCTTTTGGAGATTAGTTTATCATCTATTCAGTTAACTATTCACAGTAAATTTTGATCATAGGTGCCCAAATCTGGCATGCCGCTGTACACATGGAGAGGTTGCCAGTGTTGCATTATATTCCCTATACGTTTGCATCAACAGAAAGATCTGTGTGCTGCCTTCAACTCAAGTTAAGAATATCAGACTTAAGAGTGGAGTACAGATGAATGGGCCAACAAAGTGGGCTTGAAAATCTGACATTTGATGACATCCTCTAAACTACAGGTCATCAAAAGGGCTGCAACTGAAGCCCTATTATAACAGGACGAGTATTACCTGGAGCCCTGTATTATTTAGTAGCAAGATGAGCCTCCTGCCTCTATTATGCTGCTGAAACTTTCATTTATGATTGCCAAAACAGCCTCCAAAATTCTCGACCAGGAAAGAGGCAGAGAGGACGGCACGGAGAAATAAAAAAACATAAATATGACCCTAAATCACAGAGATGACGATCATCACCAGACCAATATATCACATGATCTCTGTGTTTGGTGAAATATGGTAGGTCATTTGCGGTGGAATTTTTGCTTGACAAATTATGGACAGGGCAGATATGCACGGGATTACGATCAGACAACCTTCACAATTATAGCAAGTCACTAGAGGTTCCCAGGTAATACTTTGTCCCCTGCAAATAGGGCTTATCAGTTATTTTCCTTATCTATAAATGTGATGATTTCTTTCTTGATTAATTGGTTAATCATGAACTTTGCCCATCAATGTCCAGATTTCATCGTCAAATGTCTTTTCTTATCTGATCAACTGTCCCAAAACCCCCAAAATATTAAATATACAGTTATATAAAACAGAGGAGAAGCAAAGTCAGAAGCTGGAACTTGTGTACTAACAATTAATCAATTATGAAAAATATTGGCCAATTCATTTTCTGTCAACTAATTGTTGTAGGTCTAGTCTTCAAGGGTTTCAAAATTTTGGACCTGCCCTAAAATGGGGCCCCTGCAAAACCTACCTGACCCAAACATAGATCTATAATTATTTTTTTAAAGAAAACAAGGTACCAATCCGACAGGTACATGAGGACAGTCAAACCTAATCAAATTAGACCTGATCTAAAACGTGGTCAGCCAAAGCAGACCCACACAGAGAGAAAGCACCAACACTGTGTGATTTGCTACCAAACAACTGTGGTCATAAAGTGTCATTTTTCTCAGCAGATCCCAGTTCACACTCTCTGTCTGCCGCAGAATAACACATTTCTCCTCGATAATTATGACACACCACGTTACCAGTCCTGATAGCAAGTCTGCTTGGCATCACAACAGGACCCTTTCTGACCTGATTAGACTAAATATAATTGGGAACCAAGTCAGGCCAGGTGGAAACATGCAGACATGTTTGCTGAGGTTGTATCACAAATCTAAATAGAAAGGCTTTGTGTCTTTCTGTGGACGTCTGCTGGCAAAGTACTGACGCAGCGAATGCAGGGGAACCGAGTGAAACTGTTTTTGAGTGTACAGAGGTTCATAACTAAAATAAATAGCTCAAGGCTGTTATGACCACACAGCATGTGAAGGTTACTGCTCATTCCTGGAAAACAACAAGACAACAACCGAGAAGTGGAGCAGCTCTGTGGGCACACAGTTAAGCCCAGAACCAATGTCCTCCACAGAGGACTAATCACTGAGCTACAGACTCCGAACAGCACACCATCACTGTGGGTGTCTGAGTGCAGGAGAGTGTCTTAACTCTGTGTAACAAATGGGATGGCACTTCATGAAATCGCTTTACCTGGACAGACAGAGACGTTGCTGTGAGCGGTTAAGTACGAGGCTGTATGTAGTGTTTCATTTTCACTTCCTGAGGAGTGAAACTGTTCTGTTGAGTCAAATCAAAACACTGTTCAGTGATCATCGTGAGACAAAGCAGTGCCAGCTTTTTCCAGATTTTAATTATTTTTCTTTCTGATGTGCAGTTCGTCCATTATTGTCAAATAGACCGTGATTTTTCTGTGGCCTGCTCAAGTGGTGGAACTGCCTCCCTCTACCTGTTTGATCAGCCCCACCATTGAATGTTTAAAATCCATGCTAAAAACCCACTTGTTTTCTCTGGCTTTTTATGTGTTTTAGGTTTGTCAGTGTGTTTTTGTCATTGCTTTTTTGTTATTTTTTCAATTCTGGTATATTTCCTTCTTACTGTGCAAAGCCCTTTGGTCGATTGCTGGTTGTTTTAAAACTCTGCTATAGGAATAGAGAGCTTCAACTATATTGTCGTTTTAATGTCAAAACATTACTGTAAGTTTTTCTCATAAGCAAAGTTTGCAGAGTTATGGACTCACAGAAAGACATAGGAGTGGGAATCACCAGAGGCCTCACGATACAATATTATCGCGATATTTACATCACTATACAAAATTATTGTGAATTAATGAGATATTCTGAGTATTGTGATAACATACATTGCAATAAACTGCAATTTATTACCCTTTAAATTGTATCCCCAAAATGAAAACTTTCCACCTGTTTAATGTAACAAGAGAAAGCTTTCAGTTAATTTATCTCACTCCAGTCATTTTCATTACAGCAAATTATATCTGTTGAACTGACAGAGCAATTCATTTTGCCAAGGGTTTAATTGGTATTTGTAATATTTATAAAAATGATACTTGGCATCCACGTATTGATGTAACAGGGTCAATTATACAGCAGTAATATGCGAAACAAAGTTAAATGTACATTTGTAATATTAGGTATTATAATTACACACAATTAGTTTCAGTTGTTATCACCTGACAGGCTTAGACCTCCACAGCTAATATGTGGAATGTTTGATACTCGGTTTCTGTACCCCTATGTTCACCTTTGGGGGTACCCCAACTGTAAAGAGGTGTCTCCCGCCTTACTGCTTACCTTTTGCTGTTGTGCTCCATGAGAGAGGTGAGCCACATTGCTCTTGTGGTAATTTCCATGTTTTAGTGCTGTTAAGCTGTTTGTAAGTTAATTTTATGCTAAAATATTCCTGCATCACTTAATTTGTGTGGGAGCTCCAGATACTATGGTTGTAACTGACGGAGGATTTTGTTTTTAGCTCTCGCTGTCAGGTATGTTTTCTGTGTTTTACCGGACTAAATTGAATGTAACATGGCTGCCCTTTTGCTGTTGTACTCCATGGGAAAGGGGCCAGAGTTATATGACTGTAATTGATGGAGGATTGTGTTTTTACCTCTTGCTGTCAGAGTTGTAAAGAATAAACGGAGATGGCCTCCAAAGATGTCCATGTGTTACGGCTGTATGTGTTCTGTTCTGCTGTCCCTTTTCCCTCCCTTGTAGATCTGCCCAGGTGTGCTGCATCAAGTAACGAGGTGCAGTGCACCTGGCATGGAGGAGGTGTTTAAGAGCTCCTGTGCCAGCAGCAAAAGGGGGGAGAGGCTCTGGTGTGGGGACTGCTGGTCCTGTTGCCTCTCCCCATGGGATTTTTGTTTTCTTGTGTTTGTTTTGATTCTAATAAATCCCATGGATTTGAGTGTTTTAAAAGGCGTTCATGTCACTATTTTTGGGTTAGTTTTGGAGTTTTGTTCGCCCCAGAGGGCCGCCTAAGGGTGGGGCGTAACACCATGGTCTAACCCTTTTCATATCAACGCAACGCAGACAACAATAGAGTCAAGTGGTTACATTGACATAGTACTGCCACGCAAAAATATTGTGACACTATACTGTATCAAATTTTTTCCCCCACCCAGTGCATAAAGGGCTCAAAAAGTCAGAGAGGCCTCAAACACTTAGCGACTTCACATTGGAGTCGTCCTTAATAAGGATAAAATGCTGAGGTGCTCCTGAGCAACACACAATGCCCTCAGTTCCAACAGCACACATAAATCTGCATACAAAATAATCAATACCACTAAAAGAGTATCATTAGTGAGCCACTTTTAACGGGATGAAATGTAATATATAAAAATCTGAGTGCCTCCGAGTTTGTTAAGCTTATAGCTGAATTAATATAATGCTCACTGTATTTCTTACTGCCACCAAACACACACAAAATCATGCACACACCATGGCTGTGCTGTGTGCCTTCGCCCCAAGTCATCCTTTTCTAATCCTCTCTCGCTGCTCTCTTCATCTCTCCTCTTAACTTCAGGACCCCTTCACCACCCTGAATCTCTGATCTGTGAAACAGAAGCTGCTCCCTCCTGTCTGGCCCCGCAGTCAGACCCAACCAGTCGCTTCTGTAGTTGAGAAAATACTTCTCAAACTGCCAATAATGGAGCTCTATAAGCTCTGCGGGCTGTAAATAGCCTGGGGGGAGGGCGAAGCTGCAAAACTTGCTTGCCAAAAATCCTATTGGTTGTATTTAAACACTGAATGTTCACACTTGAAATAGAGAATCAGAAATCCTGCAGGAGATCTGATGGAGGGGGGAGATGGCCGAGAGGTTAATAAGTAAGTTTCATGAATAATTATTAGTAATGATAACTGTGTATAAAGGTCATGCAGTATTGTTGCTATATCACCTGATCTGTGATTTTTACTGCACTGTGTAGCCACAGATTTACACCCATGAGCATGTTTAGAGGAAGAGGATACAAAAATAATGACTGACTGTGACTGGCTGATTATTCTGTGCCAAAGAAGCAGTAAATTTAAAAAGAAAAGTTTTGATGCTCTGATTCTGAATATATTTTTCATATCATTGTAAATACAATATCATCCATGCTCTGGGGACCTGTGATAGACATCTTTCATACATTCTCAACATTTCAAGACTAAACCATTCATATATTAATTGAAAGAAATTATAGGCCATTTTATCAGATTATATGACATTATACCAAAATTCTATTTCCATAGCCCGAGGGTCTTCAACATTTTTTAAGGCCAAGGACCCCTCAGCTGAAAGAGAGACGGAGCAGATACTCCCTGCTGCATATATTGGATAAAACTGAGTTGCACTTCAGTTAAGTCTCTGAAGATTTTCAGCTCTTCTCTTGTTTGCACTTGCCTGTAGCTGCTCAGTCTGCAGCAGTTACAGCTTGGCCAGGTCTATTAGCCTTCAACCTCTGCACTTTCACCGCTGGTTTCTGTAGTGGATGGTGTGTCAGTGTCTTAATTTAAAAGTTATGAAACAATTCACTGCACTGTGGTTCACAATACAGTTAATACACTTGAAATAATACCACAGATAATTAGCTGTACCTAAACTAGTTCACCTCACCGTTATTGACAGGTGCCACACAGTAATTTAAGGTAAGCTAGCTTGCATGACTGCACAAGGATTCATAGGTAACATGGTATCATTAATCTTGTGTACTGTAAATTAAATGGGGTATTTTTTGATAAATAGGCTGGTTTATGTTTGCTAATAATACGTTGATTCATATTCATGTGTATTTTCTAACATTTTCATTAAAAAAAATAAAAAAAAAAAGTTCAAATCAAGACATAAAGAGCAGAAACAGGACAGATCATGGCATTGAGAGCTTTTGAGCAACTTGCTATTCTAGAGCATAGACAGGTTAGCCTGTATATTTGTAATATTTACATATGAATAATAATAATAAGGCTGCACAATATGAGGAAAATAAGCGCTATACAATAACATTATTGAATATTGCGATAATGACAAATCAGTGTTAATTTGGAGCAAATTTCTCCCTTTCTTGTCACTTTTATATCACACTGTGTTTTTAACCCCATGACACAATGCTTCTGGAGCTTGCCAAATTCACTTGCAGGGCTCCAAAAACAGTCGAGTCCAATCTGTCTTTAAAAATCTATAATTTGTCAACCTCATGAATTAAACCTGTAGTGTCTGTTTCTTGCTGTGAATAAAACAGATATTGAAGTGTACTTAGGTCTTTTCTCAGACTTGCACAGTACCTCTGTTTGTGCCAAGTCGTCTCTCTCTGTGTCCAAAATATTGGCGGACGGCTGTTGTACTATTTTTTTTTTTTTTTCTAGGCACCAGTTCTTCTGTGGCATTTGTACCTTTGCCTGCCCTCATCTTGTCTCAGTGTTGTCCGTCAACCATGCAGAGTAGTAGAGCAGCGCTAGTCTAATCATCCTCACTCGCATGCAGATTCTGACCAATCAGACAATGCCTTACGGCAAGGATCACCACGTGATTGGCTGATTAGCTATTTAAGTTAACAAGCAGTTGTTTTTTAATTAGGTGTACCTAATAAAGTGGCCAGAGAGTGTATGTAAAGTCACGTCTATTACTATTAAAACCTTTCACACAGGTATGTGGTAGGTGGCCTGTAAATACTTCTATACAATTATCTCTAACTTTTTTTGATGCACTTCCTGTTCACTAAATTCCTCAACAACTTCTTCTCAGAAAATATAAAAACAATCCTGTTTGGCCCAAAAGATGTAAATGCCTTTTGCTGTTGACTGTTAGTGAGGCGTTTTCCTGGAAACTTGTAGTTATCAGTAATAAGTGTGAGGGAGTTGTGTGAAAGATAAACCTCTCGCTCACTCACACACACACTTCTCTCTCTCTGTCTGTGTTTCAGCTCAGAAGAACACACACTATCTGCTGGTGTTTGACGCCTTCGTCATTCTTATTTGCCTCACATCGGCTGTGCTGTGCACCCGCTCCATTGTGCTGGCTATCAGGTTACTCCAGGTCAGCTGTCACATAATATCATACACAACAATTATATATAACTTTATTTTTTTTCTCTTTGGCTCTTCCTCTGTCAGTCCTTCCTGTTTCTAGACATTGATCTATACTTCTTTATGTAGTGTTGAAGTGTTTAGAGCTTTTCAGTCTCTTATCTTTTTCCTCTTCTCAAACCAAATGTCACAACAAGCACAAATTATAATGATATCTAAAATACCATTTATATCACATGTAGACAGATGGATGAATTTGTCTTGCATTTGCTACACAAGCATCTTGTTATTATGTCTATCTGATGTCTACTGTACTGTACTTCTTTTTGTATGTGAGACTGACTTTACATTCGTGTTTTGTGTCAGAGATTCTCCAGATTCTCCCACGAGAACTACAATCGTAAAGTGTGTGAGGACGACCAGGGCGAGTTTCTGAACGGCTGGTACGTGCTGGTCATCGTAAGCGACCTCTTGGCCATAGTAGGATCCATACTGAAGATGGAAATACAAGCAAAGGTAAACTGAATCACGCACTTCTGTCCTAGAGCGACACTAACTGCACAGGGCCCAAAACTAGATTAAGTGTGAAAGGGGGAGCCTGATATTTGCATTTAAAAAAGTTTTTGTATTACTGTTATTCTCCCAATACTGGGAGAGTTAAGTTGGGTAAGAGACACAGCTGTGGTGATCAGATCAGGCAATGAAAAGAATTATAACTTCAAATTTTAATCAGTCAGCATCATAATGTGGAGCTATCTGCATCACCTTTGATTTTTACAGCTTGTGACTTTATAAAGCCACTGAGTGATAAAAGTCAGGCAGTGTCTCAGTGTCTGGACTTTGGAGTGAAAAGATTCAATGCAGGCCTGACCTATTTATTTTACCCTGACTGTCCGTCCTTTTTATAACCACCATGTTGAGTGTTTACCCCAAGCTTCACAGAAGTAGAAATAAACTTCGCCCTTATCCACACTCCCTCTCAGCTGAGCCTTTGTTGTAGAGGAACGCACTGCCGGTTGTTAGTGTGCTGTTGAGGATAACTCTTGGCAGCGATCTGGAAATGTGCATCATTAAAGAAATATTTCACTGCTGGAAAGATGGTCTGTTTATAAAACTCTGCAGTAGAAAGACACAAATACTTTTAACATTGGTGCTATATCACCAGAGAAAACGGAGTAAAAGGGCTGTGGCATTTCCTTTGACTGAAGAGGTAGAAAACCTACAACTACCAGAATGCACTGCGCCAAACTGGACCAATAAATGCTCCCAGTGGTGGGAGACGTAATGTGACTAAAGCCCAGTTCAGACCAGGGATTTGTGACAAGACAAAACTGTTTTAGAACATTGCAGAAAAAAGTTGCAGCGGTGGGAACTAGCCGGTTTGACCTCGACTCAAGACGGCTGATGGTGTCACCTGCAACTCCGCTGGTCAAGTTGCAGACAGCTGGTTTTAGAACGTAAAGCTTGTCATTTGTTTTAACAGCCGGTTGGCTTGAGGTGAAGTTGCTGGTCAAGTCAAAATGACCGTAGACAGCATGTTCGCTTGCTGCGGCAGGTGCTCCGTCCTCACCGAGCCCTCTGTTTCCGTCCTTACAGTGAGCTAGTGTTGGACGGTGAGTCACTGCTGCTGCTGCTCGCTGTATATGCTTATGTCCCCTCACACACACACACACTCTCATTAACTGATTAATTGGTGCTGGTTAATTATATCATTGTGACGTATTTATGATGAATACAGTCCATCTGATGCTCATTTTTCGAATCTTCAGTCTGAACTGGGCTTTACCTGTCTGGGGAAAGAAGATGGTGGCTGGTAACGAACCTTCTCATATTACAATTAAACAGTACACTAAATTAGTTTCAGTTGAAATAGGCAATGCAGTAATTGCAGTAGCAGAATTTTGGTTCATATTTGCTCTGCGCTGCCTTTTAATTTTACAGTTTGAGCTCAGTTTTTTCAGCCTCTGTTTACACAATACAGGAAACAGTATGGTGCCCACTTCCTGTTCACAAACTCTTTTATTACAGCTAAAAAATGCACTAAAATATGCTTCAGAAGGCTTTTTAGGTAAGAGATCAGCGATACAGTAACAGAATCTTGGTTAATTATTGATCAGCACTGCCTAGTTGTACAGTTTGATTGGAGTTTGAGAGAGAGAACGAAAGTGAGGTCCACTTCTGTACTCTTTGTGTATTAATGCAGAAGCACAATCTATAGTCAAAGCAGCAGTTCGCCTCATTGGAGCAGGGAGATCTGGGCACTGGTAAGATGGAGGGAAGTTTACCACAGTTCATTTACACCAACTGCCCACATTGTTTTGATACAAAGCTGGTTGGAAATTAGCAAAGTGTGACTTCAACCCTTTGAATCCTAGAGAGACATCAGTTTTCTTGTGCTGCAAATGCCTTTTACAAGTATTTCAACTTTTGAAACCGGAGCAAATCGGACTGAATTCTTTCAAAAACGTGCAGCACAGGCAATGAGCAACTTGGCAAGAAATGTCCCGCAAATTACAAGAAAATTGCAAAATGTAACAAGAAAAAAAAACCTGAAATAAAAGAGAGAAAATTAAAAAAATGAAATGCATTTATAATAGTTATTATATTTCTAAAATGTTTTAGAGAAATAAATTCCCAATAAATTCTGCTCAGGTTTGAAAAGGTTAATCTTACTAGACTCTGTTCTTTTCCTGCTTTAGTGAGTCAAAATCTCTGCCTTTTTCTGGATATCTGGTATTTCAACGTTTTAGATGATAGCAAAATGACAAAGCCGTGAATTTGTCAAGTCCACAGTCTCAAACAGAGAAATGAAGAAACAACAAAAACAGCTGGACCACTCCTTGCATGGAAAATATAAATCATTTAATAAAGTATCTGAACATGGAAGGGAACACGATAGAGGGAACATGGTTAATTTACTACAATTATCGAATACAAAATGTCCTCACTGAGATATTTGTTTTATAACACTACAGCATAAAAGTCAAATGTCACATTATATCACACATTAGTTAACAATTAATAGGATGTTTCAGTTCCCCGTTGTACTTTGAACCCTAATAAAATAATCACGTAGATCAGTTTTCCCACAAATGACTTGCCTGTTACAGTAAAATCATAACCACAGTCATGTAGCTCTAAGTTGTGTAACTCGTGACTCGTGACTAAATATTAGCTAATCCTGCAGGGCTTCACTGAGGGCCTGATCTCCCAGAGTAAACAGTTGTGCTTTTTTTGATTTTGTTTCCCTCCCCTGTAGAGTCTGACCAGTTATGATGTGTGCAGTATCTTCCTGGGAACGTCGACATTGATGGTGTGGGTCGGCGTCATCAGGTACCTGGGATACTTCCAGAAATACAATGTGAGTCCGTGGACCTTTATACCTCATTTTACATTGTCCGTTTCAACCCCTATAATCAGAAGTCTTCGCACATTCTTGGCTGTGGCTCAACAATAATGTCATGTCTCCGCACTCCCTGTGCGTCTAGGTGTTAATTCTAACCATGAAAGCAGCCTTCCCCAAAGTCCTGCGTTTCTGCTGCTGTGCCGGCATGATCTACCTCGGCTACACCTTCTGCGGATGGATCGTACTGGGGCCATACCACGAGAAGGTAACTCTTTTAACTGGTCTGAGGAGAGCAGGGGATGTGGAGGCCTGAGAGCCACACATTGGAGAAGTGAGTTTATGGTGAAGCAGCTGCTCCTCTGAATCTCTGCACCGGCTATTATTATCAGGTTTGTGGGAAATTAGGGGAACTATGAAAGCTCTTTTTAGTGACTTCACCCCTTCCTGCAGATCTGCTTAGGCTGCAAGAATAAGTTTGCATGAGGAGTTCCCAAACGTGCATGTGAGCATCTTTAAATTGGCTGAAACAGCATTCTGTCATTGAACACAATCTGTACAGACCAACTCCAGTCAGTGTTCAGGGTAATTACGCTGATTTATTTAGATTAAATTTGCACATTTGTACTCTGAGACATTTAATTTATATACTCTGAGTACAAAATATTCTCTAAATTAAACATATTTAAATTTATATGCATTGCTATGAATGAACACGGGTGTTCTGTGCCATGTTTACCCCATTTTTTAAACTCGTTTTTTATTTCAACTTCAGCATTTTATACACGCAATAGTTTTTACATAGCTACTTTGATCATTGTACAAAGTTTTTAGCTGCTGTAACGTCTAAGAGTAAACAATGTATATGTGGTTTGTTCCATCTCATACAGTTCCCATATTTTTTTTATACTAGATGTTGTACATTGGAGGTTCAGGATTCAACCACCTACCTGTGATACATTTAATCGCAGCCCCCAAGAGGATTTGTAAAAGATACATTTTTGCCCTCTCCTCAGATTTTTTTCCTCGAAATGCTCCGAGAACAATCACCCTTGGATGTTTGGGGAGATTTTGATGATACACTGCTCTCAGGGCGTCTAATGCATCCTTTCAAAAGTTGCTTAACTGGGTTCAGGATGAAAAAAATATGAATGAACTTTCCAGTTTGTGGGCCACATTTTCTCCAACACTTGAATTAGATGGAGCCCGCTTAGCTGTTACCTGTTGGATCTGGAAATATCTCATTACTTTCCATTTATACTCTCACCAGATATTGGAATTAGTTGTCAAATGTACCTCACTACAAATTTCCTGCCAGGTGTCTGGTGATGTGTTTGCCCCATTTAAAAAGAAATAATACAGGTGATCATTTGCTATGAGTCATAGGTTTTCTCAAAACTGCAACTTCTCAGACTTTGCCCCTTGTTTATTTAGCTTTTGAATTGCTGTGTCAACAATATGACCATTAAATTACTTCCATGTCCAGGAACAACCAGATGCTCAATATACAACCACTAGGTGTCAGTACAGGTCTTGTACATGAAACCTCCAGCTTCAACGAGCCCAGCTCTCTGTCCTTAAAACCAATTTTTGAAATTCTGAAACTGGAACACAAGTTCTTCTCACATTCATGCATGCACACACATGGACACACACACACACATTCACAGCCTTTTATGTTACTGAAACAACCACATTTTTTTAGTATTTTAAAGATGTATCAGACAGAGGACAGTGCAGAGGTGATAAGAAATAAGAGGAGAGAAAAGAGGGGTGACATACGATGAAGGTTGTCTGCAGGGCTCAAAGTGGGAAGTCATGATCACCATCTTAAACTCTTAAGTCACCACAAAACAATCTGAAAGTTTAACCACCCAAAATGGAGCAACATTACTGCCCTTTTTAACTTCACAAACCCCAGCAAAAACTGCACATGCTACAATTATTTTAAAAATTAAGGAACAGAAAATGAAGGTTGTTCATTGCTCCAAAAAAAAAACACAAAGTCAACAGAAATTAAACTGCAGTCACGGGGTCATTTTGATGGGATTCAACGCAGACGATCACCTTAACTGGGAGATCCTTGGACGGCAAGTGTCATCAGGGAAAGTATGTGTGTGTTTGGCTGTCCTCGCCCATTAAGATAAATTATTTACGGAAGTCCGAGCAGCAGTGGGCGTCTAAACAAGGCGGTGCTCGTACACTAGGAGAGACAGATGTGAGATAGAGTGAAATCAGTCGCCCGGGGCCAAGTGATGTCTCACTGACCAAATGGAAATGTTGACAATCTTAAAGTGAAGAGGAGTAACTACTGTAAATAAGTTGCGGACTGATTTTGAGGTGCGTTTGTACGGTCAGTTTACTTGAGGATCACATGCTCTTGAGTCATGAGCTACAGCTTGAGAGTTGCATCCACAGGATGCACAGGATTGGCTGTTAAATACACTTATGCGTCCATGTCCGACCCGACAAGACACGTTTATCATGTATAACATTACTGTCTCATTATTGCAGTTTCAGTGGAAGTGAAAGTGACTCTATCTGCAGCGCTGTTATGTCTGCATTTGAACTAAAACAGGTTCCAGTTCTCTGTTTGTCCAACGTTACAGCCAACTGAGAGTTGGTCACGATATTTACATTGCGGTGGCTTGGGGAGTCCCCTGTAGTGTGCTGTCAGCCCCTCCAGGATCCTCTGTATATTTACTGAAGGAATAAACAGAGGATGTTCTCGGACCTGCCATCCCACACGTCTTCAAGTGCTGGATTCCATACAGTCACAGTGGGATGTTGTATTTAGATGCTATCACAGCTTCTTTCATAACGTTTGTTTCAGGCTTTCAGGCTCTCCCTTTTAGCCATCTGTCTGCTTGTTTGCCTTCCCGTCTTTATCATTCCACCTCTATCAACTGTCACGCTTCTGTTGGTCTCCTGCACCTCCTCCTTCTTTGTGACCCTATCTTTGTAAGGACCAGCATTTGTGTTTAGTGACATTATGTTAAAGGAACAGTGTGTAAAATTTAGGGGGATTTAGTGTCAGCTGTTGGTGAGGATTGTTCAGGAGGTTTTTAACAGGAAGCTGGATTATCCGCAGAGGTCACCTTCTCTCCAAAACAAACCGACCTGGTGATTTAAACCAGTAAAAACACTGAATAAAGCCGTTTCATGTCACAAATCAATGTTTCTCCAATGCCGTTTGGCATGTCAGAGATGGATCACCAGCCCAGCACCTGCTAATTTGTGCTCATCTTTTTTCTTTGATAACTTATGATTGAGATGTTTTTGGTGTTTTAACTGGGAGCCAAATTACCTGCAGAGGTCTCTTCCTCTCCAAAGCAAACACACTTGATGATTTAAAACAGTAAAAACACTGAATGAAGCAGTTTCATGTAAAAAAAAAAAAATCTGCTTTCCGACACTCGTTGGGAAGGGGCTGCTAACTTTGGTGGCCAATACAAAAAGGCAAATGGCCCTATCTAGACTCGTCTCCATAGACGAGGGCCGGCTGCCTGTACAGGTATAAATGTCTTGTTCTGAGGTAATGAAAACACAACAATTCTTATTTTCAGGTGATTATAAACTAAATAAAAAGTACTAATTATATTACACTCTATTTCTGCCAATATATCCCCCTAAATCCTACACACACACACACA
>JAPZEB010000021.1:17569565-17581928 GCA_029783705.1 Chaetodon striatus | reverse complement strand
CTCTAAATTGTCTGTAGGTGTAAATGCTAGCGAATGTGAGTGTGAATGGTTGTCTGTCTCTTTGTGTCAGCCCTGTGATAGTCTGGTGACCTGTCCTGGATGTACCCCGCCTCTTGCCCAGTGTAGGCTGAGAGCTCAGATAAGAAAACAGAATCGATTCTCATTTTCGTTTTTAAAAAAAGTTCAGTTCTCAGACAATGTTTTGACGACAACCAACGTGCACATGGATCCATAAATATGACCAAAAACGTTGTAGTATACATGCCAGGCCAGTAGTTGTCGGTGTGACTTTGTGATGAAACAACACGCGCCTGCACACATGCGCTTCCTTCTACAGAGCGCTGATGTATAAACAAATAAAATGGCAACCGCACGAACGTTTGTCTGAACAGACGATGAGGTGGAGTTGCTACAGTAAATCTACACTTTGCTGGAGAAATTCAACAGGGTGAGCAGCACAAACACAACTAGGGTGTCAGCCATTGTTGTTGTGATGGTCGACTTTCTCGCGCAGGTGAACCCTGGTGCGGTTCGCTTACAGTGGGAAATGCAAACGGACTATCCAGTGAACCAAAGAGAGGAAGTGACGTAGAGCCCAGTGCATACGTATGATTTGTGGACATATATGTGATCTGAAAACTTTTAAATTCTTGCAATACCTTGCTTGACGTCTGTTTAACCACAGCAGCATGTTGTTGTCTCTCGCTCTGCCATCTTTTTCAGTACTGCTGCGTGTACAGAGCAACATGCTGGATAGGGAATGAAAGGGGATGGCCAGTCGATGAGCCGGTTTTTTTTCTTCCTCATGCTTTTTTTCCTCCTGGTCTGTGGTTGTCTCGGGCAATATCACCCCCAAAACGAGCAGCTGTTGTAACTGTGTGACCTTGTCCAGGTGGTTTGGTCCACTTTAAAAAGTACAGTGCAGTGTGAAAGTGAACCGAACCAAATGAAGGTGTGAAATTATTCAGCATTCCCCGCCCAATTGAACCGAGTCCCCTGGACTATCCTGGTGTGAATGCGCCCTTAATGTGGTATGTGTCAAAATTTAATTCATTTATGTGTCAAAGACAAATAAATTTAAGGGTTATATTGAAATGAATTTATCAAAAATAAATAAAAA
Source organism: Chaetodon striatus (assembly GCA_029783705.1). NCBI lineage: Eukaryota > Metazoa > Chordata > Actinopteri > Chaetodontiformes > Chaetodontidae > Chaetodon > Chaetodon striatus. Next base: position 17,580,808 of record JAPZEB010000021.1, on the reverse strand, counting down.
TTTGTTAAGAAAAGAATATATGCGTGTGTACCAAAGTCTACAATGGTAAAAATATGGGTCCTTCAAGAAAAAGGTGGGGAACCACTGGTGTAAACGATCGGCCAAAACACAACTGAAGTTTATTATTTTCAGTTGAAGTCATTGTCGTGCAAACGGGACCTTTGTTACAAAAATTAGTCCCTGATTTGGACCAAAGCAAGACATCTGTAGGTCTGAGAGCACCTTTAATGATAAATGTCATCACTTCCTGCTGTTTAAAATATTATTGTTATGACATTTAATGGAGGGGACATGTAAAAAATGTTTAAAAAATCATGAGGATCTTGAGGATTTGTGTGTAACCCCCCCCACACCCTCACCTCTAACATTGGAAATCTAACTTCCGCCCCTGAGCACAGGAGAGGGCTTTAAGTGGACCAATGTCTCTCCAGGTGAACTAAATAATTCTGGGATGGGATAAATAAATTTAAAAAAATGAACGCCAGAAACATTGTCTATTAATTTTAAGGAAGAAATAAAAACAGATGAAGCGGTGGGTGGGTTTCAATGACCTACTTCACCGCAGTGTTTTGCTCGGACCGTGAGCTCGCGGGGCCTCGCGCGGTCAACCAGAGGTATTCACATGAGGCTGAGTGGCACACGCCCTCTACGTCACCGAGCTGAAGCCTCAAAGTGTAGACGCTCAACTTCTCTGCCTTCACTTTGTCCTCTGGCTCCGTGCTGTCACTTCCCTCCGTCCAGGCTGCGGAGGCGCTCTGCTGCAGGGGAAACATGTTCAGTAACTCGGCACGGAATATTTCGCAACTCTTCTACTGACTCACTGCCGACAGCCCTTCGCCACAGGTAAACCCACCTGGCGGGTCCTTCCTCACGGTTCCTCTTTGTTCTTCTTCTTGGGATTATATTTCTGTTTTGTTTGGTCTGCCTTGTGTTTTTTTTTCTGCAAGAGTTTGTTTCTCTCTGTGGGAATGTCTCACCGCTGAGGTCCTCGCTGGTAGGCCAAGTGCGACAGGTAGTGAAGTTAATTGCATCATAAAGGGAAGCGTCTCAAGTCATGGACTTTAGACTGGCTCACTGTTTTCAAGTCTTTAGACTGGTGTTTGTACAGGTAAACATTTTACTACGACCCTACAGACCTTTCTCATGTCACCTGTGTTGTTTTGTCCCTCATTTTAATGTTACTATGGACACTATCTTGTTCAAATTTAATAATGGAGCTCACTGTGATTATTCTCCCAGTGCCTAAATGGGTTTTTGGCATGTGCACTTGCCTTTTATAGTCATTAAATCTCTCTTGGCCATGGGTGAACTGGCACCATGGTCTGATCTGACATATAAAGCATTTTAATCTACACTTTTAATCTCTCTTATCATCTCATTTTACTTGTTCTTTAGTCGACTTAAATCCCTAGGCACTTAAAGATATAGTTTACTTGACATTATTATTATTATTATTAACACCATAATTACTGACATTGTTTGATTTGGGGCTGCTATTAAGCCTAATGATTGTTTTCATCAACAGTGAGTATGCCAGTTATTTGAGTGTTGGACTAATTGTTTGGGCGACAAAACATCAATAAAAAAAGAAAAGTTGTACGTTTTTGTGACAATTGCAATTTCCCAGAAACCAAGGTGATGTTTTTAAATGTTTTAATTTGTCCAGACAACAGTCCAAAGCCTAAAGATAATATGTGTACTAACTTGCACAAGAATAGGGCTACACAATTAATTGAAATGTTATTCAAATTGCAATCTATGGCAGAGTGTAATATCCAGGTTGCAGGAGTTGCAACATTTTGCAAAGGTCTAGTCAAGTCAGCTTTATGTATGTGCCACTATAAACACACACAGAGTTGATCCACAGTGCTCCCACAGCGCACACACAGTAAAGCAAGAACAAAAGTAAGAAGCGAAACACATAAATCTGAATGATAATAGCAAAAAAATGATCATATCAGTAATGATAACCATAGCAAAAACTATCTTTGTGATTTTTACTCTGTCACCACATTGTGACAGTAACAGCAACAAAGACAACCACATTATTAAAGGCACAGTTAAATCAACGAGTAAAAGTGTGTTTTAAGATAACTATGAAAATCTCAGTGGTGGGGCAGAATCGGATGGTAGGAGGAAGAAAATGCCAGAGTTTCGTGGCAGTGATAGAGAAAGACCTGTCCTGGATCTCGGGACAGACGGAAGTCTCTGGTCAGACGATCTCAGTTCTCTCACAGTGTGATATCAGGAGAGGAGCTCTGTGATGTAAGAGGGGGCGAGGCCGTTTAACACTTCGTAGACAAACATCAGAATCATAAAATGTATTCTGTAGCAAACAGGCAGGTGAAATGTTTTACAATACTCCATTGTACATGAAGTGTTGTGGCACTACAGAGATGCCCCAGCCTACAAATTATATTCTAGATGTAAGTGAACATCGTTGTTTGGTGCAAACCCCCGCAAAAATCACATCCACACCATTTTTCTATATTTTTTCAGTTAAAATAAAATGCAAAAATTACCATTCCTTCTAATATCACGACTCATATCGTATCCTCACATTTAAGAAGCAGGAAATGGGGATGTTTGGCTTTTTCGCTTCATCTCTTAATTTTCGCTCTGCTTTAATTGATAAATGTTTTCTCATCCTCTGTCCAGACTCGCCTCTAAAATGGCCCAACAGAACCTCAGCTGTCATTACAATGAGTCCATGGGCTTCTTCTACAACAACAGCGGCGCTGACGACAAATGGGACAAAACCCAGCTCATCCTGGTGCAGGTGGTGGGCTCCCTCTTCTGCTGCTTCATCCTAGTCTCCAACGCCATGGTCATAGCTGCTGTCATCACCAACAAGAGGTTCCACTACCCTTTTTACTATCTTCTAGCCAACCTTGCCGCCTCGGACTTCCTGGCTGGCATAGCGTATGTTTACTTGATGTTTAACACGGGCGAGGTGTCAAGGAAACTTACAGTCAAAGGATACTTCATCCGTCAAGGTCTGCTGGACATCAGTCTCTCGGCCTCGCTGGCGAACCTGCTGGTGATAGCTCTGGAGCGCTACATCTCTGTCATGAACTGGAAAGTTCACAGCAACCTGACGAAGAGGAGGGTGACCCTGCTGATCGTGCTGGTGTGGGCTATCTCCATCTTCATGGGGGCCGTGCCGAGTCTGGGCTGGAACTGCATCTGCAACCTGAGCGACTGCTCCCAGCTGGCTCCCCTCTTCAGCAGGAGCTACCTGATCTTCTGGTCTGTGTCTAACCTGGTGGTGTTCCTGGTGATGGTGGTCATCTACTTGAGGATCTACACCTACGTCAAGAGGAAGACGGCGGTGCTCACGCCACACACCAGCGGCTCCATCAACCGCAAGAGGACGCCCATCAAGCTCATCAAGACAGTCATGGTTGTGCTCGGTAGGTGCTCGTCATAAAACTGTTGTCTGTGCATCACTGATGCAGCGAGTCTGCATTTTTCCCGTTGTAGTCAGGTGTAAGTCCTTGTGGTGTACAGCTGTGTGTCTTTCATCAGGGTCACAAAGTCCAGACAGTTTGCTGAGTCACTGCTGAACACACTGGACCGTAATCTATTTGTCTGATATGAACAAAAACCTTGAGCGTAATAACACAAAGACTTGCGCTGTCAGTAAACATGTTGAGTGCTTCTCAGCGATTAGACAGAGCCTTTTAACGAAAGCAAAAGAGGAGTCAGCAAAATGTGTCTTTTATTTCTCTATCTCAAGTCATTAGTCGCTTTAAAGTCTGGCTTTTGAGTTTGTTTGCTGCACAGCATCTTAAAAGCCTGTTTAGGCATTATCATTTATTATATAATTTAATTATTTGCTCAACAAATCAGTCATACAGTATATCAGGCGATGCCCCTCTCAAATTTCTAGAGACAAACTCAGTTAACAGGATGTCAATCAGGAAAAAAAAGACACAAATCCTCACTTCTGGGAAGTTGAAAGTGGAGAATGTTTGGCATTTTGTGCTGTAAATAACTTAAGCTCTGACCTAAAGTTTTTTTTCACAGCTAAAAAGATGGTCTTTTCATAAAAGTAGGCTTTCTATGCAGTAGAAAGACGCAAATACTTTTGAAATTTGTTGCTACATGACCAGAGAAAACAGAGGGAAAGGGCTGTTGCATTCGCTTTTGCTTAAGAAGTAGAAAACTCACGACTACCAGAATGCACTGCAAGGCATCGGACCAATAAGCGCTGCCGTTGGTGGGTGAAACAATGCAAGTTTTTTTGCCTGAAAACAATGTCGGCTGGTAACAAAAAATCTTGAATTATAGTTAAACAGTGAGGTAAAATGTTTCTATAAACATTTGAGGCGACAAATAGGCAACGCAGTAACAGAGTCTTGGCTCATATTTGATCAGCGCTGCGTAGATTTGCTGTTGGATTGGAGTTTGGTCTGAGAGTGACAGATCTGGGTGCTGGTAAGATGGAGGTAAACTTACCACAGTTCATTTACACATACTACCCACATTTTTATGATACAAAGCTGGTTGAAAATGGGCACAGAAAGCCTTTAATTATTTAGTTATTGGCAACCAATTTTCTGTTCACTGGCCAATCTATAAATCCAGTCGTTGTTACATCACTACTCTGTTATTTCCTCAGTGTAAAAAAAGCTTAAAAAGGCAGGCGTTTCCTTCTTTTATCATGCGTTTTCATTGTAGATGAGGCAGTAAGATATCCTGATCTGGCGCTCTTTGTTCAGGTGCTGCAACAAGATACCTTGCAGTGGATGCACTGTACTCAATGTTCTCCTCCCAGCGCTTTCCTTTAAGAACGGGACAATAGGACTGCACAAACATTCTACTGGAGAGCCAATATCGCGTGTTAAAGGGACAATTCATCCCAAAATCGAATATTCAGATTTTTTCTTTTACCTGTAGTGGTAATTTTAAATCTAGATTGTTTTGGTGTGAGTTGCCGAGTGTTGGAGATGTCAACCGTAGAGATGCTTGCCTTCTCTCGACTATAATGGCACTAGATGGCACTCGGCTTGTGGTGCACAAAGCGCCAAAAACATACATTTGGAAAACTCCACAGACCTTGTTGTGGGTAGTTTCATGCAGGAACTATTTTCTTTCTGCCAAACAACACCGGCCGACTTTATCCGCAAAAGAAAGCAAGCATCTGCTCATGGACAGGTGCTCGTGACAGCACAAGATGTAAACCTTAACGGCACCCTTCTCGGCTGAGCTGTTACGTTAGCTAGCTTAGTGATGCTAGGCGAGCTAGCAGTAAGTGCATGTTTCTTTCTGCGCGCTGGTTCGGTTGATGGGTGTACTTTGGTAGAAAGGAAATAGTTCCCACATGAAAGTGCTCACAACAACATCTGGAGTAACCGGGTCATGATTTCTGGAAAGCAACACTGCAAATGTATTTATTTTTTTGGCGCTTTGAGCACCACAAGACGAGTGCCATCTCGTTCCATTAGAGAAGGCAGACATCTGTACGCCAACACTTGGCAACTCACACCAAAACAATCTAGACTGATAAACGGCACTATTTATTTTTGATTTTGGGGTGAACTGTTCCTTTAAATGCATTTTCTCATGCAAGTAAAACAGTGTACAGAGTAAGTTACCATACTGTCAAAATCAGAAATTCTGGTGAGACGTTTTAAAAAGAGCTTCAGATCGCAGAAGTTCATCTCAGTGCTGAATGTGCTTCATTTTTGTTTTCATACACTCCTCATACAGTCATCCAGATAAAAACATGCATGAGATAGTTGTAGCGGTCACCCTGCAGGATAATAGTCCGTCATTGTTCTTTGTCTCTCTGGGCACTCCGCTTGTTGCCCGGCCAGATGGCTCGATACAGTTTGTAGCGTAGGAGCTGTCTGCCTTTGTACACACTTTATTCCAGACTGCTGTGTAATTATCTCTCCCTGCAAGGACACTGCTCCTGAGCCTGTGTGGTGTACCATCCACCATACACACCACACCACACTGGCCTTCAGTGAACATCCCCTCCTCCCCACCCATCCAGAAAAAAAAAGGCCAAGAGGAACCTATACTTGAGTACTTTGGCGATTGCTTTCAGATGCTTTTCAGAGTTCCCCTGAGCTTGTGGAAGTGTTAGTACACAAGTGTCATTGTTAAATTCGCTGTTGAGATGGCCGTGACTTTGGGCTGAAACATATATCTAAAAAAAGCTTGTAAAAGGTGGCGCAAATACACAGCAGTGGTGTCTGAGTAAGGACAGGAAGGAAATCTTAAGACTTCTGAGGCACGCAGTCAGGTTCAGCTCCATGGGATTTATCATTCAGGGAAAAAAAAGGTAACTTTTGTTCGAAATGAAAAGCTGTCTGCAGAGGTGGAACTGGTAACTGGACAAACCAGTTTGGAGACGCTTGAACCACACATGCTTTGTTATAACGAGTAAAAATGAATGAGTGCAAGGGCTGGATACGGATACAGTCGGACATTGTCACAGACACCGAAAGGAGTAAAGAACAGATTGTGTAAAACTGCATGTCTTTAGTTACCTAGAAAGAAGTCTTGTGTGTTCTTTTGGCTACGTTAGCACTTCACTCTACGTGACACTTGTTTGGTAAAATATCATTCTTGTAGTTTGATAGCCTACAGCTATTTATTTGTAGTATATCTGAGAGCGTTGAGGCATAGTTGTCAAGAGAGGCATTGAACTACACATGCAGATTTTGTTTTCATTCTTTAAGTGCAACCACCGTCATCAAATGAATACCGACTGAGAAAAGAAACACATGCTTGAAATGTGTGTGTTTTTCCCTGTCGTAGATTAAAGGGGAAGAAAAGTCCACTTTAAACTTAAGCACATGAAAAACTGCCAATGGAAGACCATTAAATGGGGTCTCACGCAATTTCAATTCAGTTCCCTTTATTTTGAACATGTGGGCCATCAAAGAAAATGAGGAAAAAGAACAAGTGTAAGAACAGAAATTCACTGTAAAAATGCGGCAAACTTTTTTACTTTCAGGCCTAAGAGCAGTGAAAAACATAAAAACACTTCCACCATACCCTCCCTGTCTGTGTGCACGTGTGTATGTGAGACAAAGGGAGAGAGGGAGCTCTATAGTACAGTACTTGTTTTTGTTCTGCAGACGTATTGAGGCCGTGGGGATGCAGGTAGTGCGGACAAGTTGCTGCTTGTGACTTCCCTTCAGTTCCAGAAATCTCTTAGTTGTTCTGTTTTGTGCCCAAACATGTTTGAAATCGAGTGCTAATTGGCTGCTTCAGTAGCCCTGCGAGCCACTGTGTTATTTACCAAACACACAGCATTAAGTATTTAACACAATAATGGCCCTGTACTCCCAACCTGTGTCTGCTTGTTGTAATTTTATTAGAATGGTGTCACCCTGCAGAAATGAAGCAAATGTTAACACTACTTATCATCTTACATGTTTTGTGCTTTGGCCTCATTTCATGAAACCATCAATTTTTTAAGATAAAAAAGAGCTTAACTTTGCAGGTTTTCGAATGTGAATTGCTGCATTGTTAAGGGATCTTTGAGCTTTACACAGTTTCTCAGACATTTGAGGCTTTCACTTTGGATTCTGGGATTTTTAAAAAAAATTTTTATAAAGTTTATTTTTGGGGCTTTTTTGCCTTTTAATGATAGGACAGGGGCACCCAGCCTAGCTTCTGATTTACTGAGCACCCTGATTCTTGGAAAATCTCATTCGCTTTTTCACTATTTTCTGACATTTTATAAACTGTATGATTAATATATTAACTGGAAAAATAATTGACAATAATATTGATAATAAAAATAATCAGCAATTGCAGTTCTAGTTAAACAGGCCCCTAAATATACAGTTGGTAGCTTTTTTGTGTCATATTTGCTAAAACTATTCTGAAAGTACATGGGACAGATAATCTGAAAAAAACATTCGCCAGGGTCTACCACATCTCACTGAAAGCAACCAATCAGTGCAGAGGACTGTCAGTTGTGTCAATCACCGCTTGCAGTCAAACTGTCAAACCAGGCAGCGCTGATCAAACATGAATCGAGATTCTGTAACTACACTGCCTGTTCCTCGTCACAGAAGTTTTCAGAAACAATTGTAGTGTACTGTTTAGCTGTAAAATGAGAACATTCGCACCAGTTGCTGGGTGGTGTTTTGTTTTGGTTAGACCGTTCCCAACAGGGCCGCTGGATGACAAAGTAAGTAAGAAAGATCTGTGAGGAATCAATAAACAAAGTATTTCAATTTATTAGCCTTAACAAATTAAACTCTTTACTCATAACAAATTAACTGAAGCTTATTTGCTTTCTTGCTGAGAGTTAGATAAGATGATCGATACCACTGCTCTCTCTGTAAAATAAATACAATCCTCTGCCAGCGGTCTGTTAGCTTAGATTAGCATTAAGACTGGAAACAGGTAACCTGGCTCTGTCTTAAGGTATTAAAATATGCCTACCAGCGCTGCTGAAGAGCTCTAATGCTGCATTTCAACTGCACGGCTCTGCTCAGCTTGACTCGCTGTTTTTTGTTTTTCCATTAGCAAAAGTTGTGGTGCTTTTTTGACATCACTTCAGCGGACGTGATGTCAAAACGAGGTAAGCTCACACTAGAATGTGGAGTTGAAACACTGCAGACCAGTGTTTAGTCAGAGAAAATCATCACTTGTGCAACACCCGCACAAACCCGCCATTTTTAAACAGCCAAGCTACCATCATAGTGATTTCTTTTTTTTAATGCAGTCAACTCAAATGAAAAAAAAATGCAGCCTACAAAAGTGCAGACATTCCTCTGTTTGGATGTTGAAGATGATTTCACAGCAGTGATCTGCTGAGAATGCCTCCTGTATTGAGGGGGTACTGTCTGCAGTGGAAAATAAAATGGAGAAAAGGACCTGGTACCAGAAAGTGTCTAGCCGAGCTGAACCATGCAGTGATACTGCAGCATATTTTACATGTTATATCTTTATCTATATCTTCTCTGTATTTTCACACTGACACCTGGAAAAAAAAAGCATACATGTGAGAAATGAGTGCTTCAAAAACCTAACTGTGTCTGATTTGTGTTGTTGTTTCTTGAAGGGGCCTTTGTGATCTGCTGGACGCCTGGCCTGGTGGTTCTGCTGCTGGATGGCCTCCACTGTACGAGTTGTAAAGTCATGAAACTAAAACGCTGGCTGCTGCTCCTGGCTGTACTCAACTCGGTCATGAACCCGTGCATCTACTCCTACAAGGACGAGGAAATGTGGACGACCTTCAAGAACCTCATGCGCTGCATCGGCAACGGCACGCGGCGGCAGCGGTCGACGAAGGCCAACTCCAGGCCGCTCAGCTCTGCTCAGGATACGGGCAACAGTCAGCCTCCCTCAGAGGAGACAAAAAATGACGACCAGGGCATACTCAAGACCTGAAAATGGAACTTGTTAAGAATTAACCCGAACTTCAGTCCAGCTCCGACTGGACGTACCTTATGAAGACACAGATTGGAGCTGACTTGAAAGAGAAACTACACCAGTTGGTCTCAGGGGGTCGTTGTTGTCCTCAAATCACAAGTACTGTCCTGAGGAGACACTGCAGGCTGGCTGCTCCAGTGTAGACCTGGTGAGATGGAGAAAAGAAGAGACCCTGTTGCACTACTAATTCCACAAATGGATACAAAGATGTGTTTTACTGATTTGGACACCATACTCTCATTCATTGTAATGGGAGATTCCCGTTGCTGTTTCATCCTGCTCTTTTTGACTTCCTCGTCACACCCCTGTGGGTTATTTAAACTTAGAAACGTCTTCACTGCAGTGGCTGAAGAAAGAAACCAGTATGAAGTACACAGCGTTACATTTCTACTTTACCTCTAAAAAGGGTAAAAATCATGCAAAGGGTAAACTTAACGTCCCCCTGATATAGATTTGTGTACATCTGCTTGTCTTCAGGTTTACTTCCTGTGTAGCTTTGGAGGAAGCTGTCAAGGACGATCCAGTAACTTGTTTGTAGTCAAGTACCTTAAAGCTAAAGGTTTGCTCGTGTAGGGCTCATTCTTAAAGATTATTTCCTCTTTTTAAACACAGCCAGTGAAAAACACTGTAAACTGCTGTATGTATCTTCTTGTTTATCCTGTACAAATGTGTTCAGGAAGAGGTGAAGTAATTTCAGCTGTGTGACAGCCAGCATGCTGAGCATGGTCTTAATGTTAAGGTTTTAAAATCACACCTTGCTTTCTTTTGAAAAGCAGGTTTGCCAGTGGGGAACAGATAACAGAGTCTCTACTTTCTTGTCCCCTCTGTCATTTTTTTTATCAGTCCAGCCCAACTAACAGATAAACTCCCGTCTGCCTCACCTCATGGAGGCAAACTTGTTCTCCCTGTAGCATTTTTTACACATCCGCCTCAACTCACTGAATGGCTGCCGTCGCTCTGACGAAACAGCTGCTCACCTGACAGGGCAGGGGTTGTAAAATGGTGTTTCGACACACTGGATTCCTGCTGGAGTTTCAGCATACCATGTGTACCTGCGGGAACCCAAGAGGATATGACTGAATAGACTAACTACCCCTCCCAAATACACACATGAGTCCCCCTCTCCCCAGACTGCTGTGACGCCTCCATTGCTAAATCATTGACAGGGTTCCAGTGACTCTTCTTCAACCTGCTGTGCAGTATTTATGCCACTCCTGCTGTAAAAGACACGACACCATTGAAGCTATTTCATTTTTATCCTGGGAGTGTAGGAAAGCCACACAGGAGAGTGGTGATTGTGAAAGGTTTACAGCTGAAATGGTGGTGTTTGTTTATCAAACTGATGTTCGTTCATATGTAGTGTGACTTCCAAACAGGACATTTAAAATCATAAAAATTAATTTTGTTAAGTAGCAACATTTTTTGAATTGTAATGTTTTTTTTTTTGTTTTTTTTTACTGTCAAACATTGAACTTGATAGCCTGTATAATATATCTGTTTTTATATGTCTGTTTTTTCCTGATGAGACAACATGATATGATAAAGAAATAACAGAGTACAGAAACTGATTTCACCTAAGGTAGTCCTCCAGGAGTGTAAAAATGAATGCAAATTCAGCCAATCGCTGTCAAATCCACACAACCCCCGCGACAAAAAATAGCAAAATTTTGGGTAAAATCTCACTTTATTGTGGAGCTGCACGCAGCATATTAATTTGCAGAGCCCTGCTCTCTTTGTTTATCACGAGACTACTGCTGCAGGACCAGAGCTCTGTGCCTGGACATAATCACACACACAGCAACAGGGCTAACTGTTAGCATCACACTGCTAAC
>JAPZEB010000021.1:17542597-17564990 GCA_029783705.1 Chaetodon striatus | reverse complement strand
GTGACATCACCTGAGCGCACACACCAACTAGAGTACAGATGGCAAACACACACACACACACACACACACACACACATGCACATACACACAGAAGTGTACTGGCATACTGATTCACCACCACAGAGGTGTCTGAAAGAGAACATTTCATCAGATAATTAAACCAATCCTGAGTGATTCATCTGTGTAGTTAAATATGTTTTTTTCTGCTTTCATTTCCAAGTTGAAGCTATAAGAAAGGCGAGCTGATCCGCAGGTCTTTGTTTTAGCTTTGAATGTAAATAGCATCACAGGGTTTTGTGTACATTAATATATTTGTCTACCCACCCATGTTTCCCTCCAGTGATGCGTCAGAGGCAAAGAGGTTCTGCCATGAACACGAGTGCCCGACAAACTGGAACAACGCTAATGAGATGAACTGCTGCGTGTATCACGCCAACATCCACTCCTGTCCCCTTGGCCTTATGGTGGGTGTTAGGGTTGAGCCGAATACTCGGATGATTCGAGTATCCGGTACAAATACTTTTTACGAGTACGAATGAAAAAATGTAGGAGTAAAATGTTTCAATATCTGTACTTGTGATAAAGGAAAACCCTCATTTGGGTAGCTGTGTTCAGTCTGTAACTCTTGGGATCAAAAATCAGAATTACAAATAAAAACTTTGATCCCCCATGGGGAAATTGTGATTCATTATGGTTGCTTCAATGTAAAGAATAGAGAATTACAAGAAGTAATAGTAAGAGTATGAAATAGAAGTATGTAAATGCAAAGCAATAAAATAAAATAAGTATAAATAAAAATGAAAATGTACATAAAAATGATAAATAAATGAATAAAAAAAAATAAAAAAATAAAAAAATAAAATGTGCATCATGCTACAGTATTTAACACTATTCTTAAGATATGTAAATATTAAAAATAAAATATAAATCATCACTATGCTGATGCTGTAAGTGTGAAATTTACCTACAGTCTATCAATCAATGGAATAAACAAGAATAAAATAAAAGTAAATATAAGAAATATGTAGATTTATGTGCATTATAAAGTCATAAATGAAAAATAATAATCAAAATAACAATCAAAAATAATTTGGAGCTTAATTCTGTAATTCTGTTTTAATAAATAATAACTCTCGCAACCTCTGATGAACCCATGTCAACTTCAGGAGCAACTTCCGGTTAGGTCCCACCCACTCCAGGTTTAAAGTCCTCCCATTTTTAGTATGGTTACGGATACAGATAATTTAGTGATACAAATACAGATAAAAGTGCACTCGCTCATCTCTAGTGGATCTTAACATCTTGTCTTCCTCCTATGAGGACGATGATCTTTAGATTAAGCCAGAGCTGTTGTGCTACCTTTAATATCTAACTGACATTATATTGCACGATATCTCTCTTTAGGATCATCTGATTATTCTGTGTGCTCTTCATTTAAGCATTTCACATTCTGTTAAAACCTTGGATCACTTCATGACTTTCTCTTGAAGTGGAAAGAAACAACCTTTAAACCTTCAACCCCTGGTGTTTGTAGGAGGCATTATTGTTGGCGCTGCCGCTGCAGAGACAACCAGACCGCTTTCGTTTCACAGCCTAGCAACTACCAACAACACTGGACACACTGCATTTTGGTTTTCCACAGTTACATCAGTTGTTCCACCGTCTGCTTTCTCTGCTACTGAGGATAGTAACTGCAAAGAGCTTAATCTAACTACTGACACTCTTTAGTAACTGGTGTTGATTACCGATAGCTTTTCCTGTTTTGGCTGCAGAATGGTTGATGCACTTCCTTTGTGCCGTAAATTGAGCCTTTATTTTTCCTGGCGATCGTACCCAGTGTCAGACAGAGTTACATAGACACTGTGAGGCTTAAATGCTGATGGTAGCATTATTCTACCAGCAATTAACATGTGTTTCATAACAAGTAAAAGTTTACACTTGTCTATTTCCACTTAAACTAACTTCAATAAAATCTGCAGTGTATTATAAGATCACTTAACATTGCACACTCTGTATCGTCTTATTCCAACACCCATGTGTTTTATGGCTGCACTATTAGACTGAGCAATCATTTAAGAAGTTTTGAGAAGTTTTTCCTACATTTAATTTTTCAAAATTCAGCATAAGATTTGTTATCTTTGGAAAATTTGAAAGGCTTAAAACACCTGTGGATTTAAAAACTGCATCTTACAGGTTTGTAATGAGTGAATTGTGAGATAAACGTCCCACGGTGAATGTAAAAGCTTTAAGACTTAAAGAATTAGAGCGAATATACACCTTTCTCCCAGACTGGCATATACCTGTCACCACAGTAAAATCTGACCCTTTTTACCTGGCTTTCCCCTCTGTTTCAGCTTTCAGCACAAATGTAGGTATCACGTGATGTTTGATGCTTCTTCTACAGAGGATTTGCTTTCAAGGCACCTTGACTTTAAAATCTTGATTAAAACTTTTGAGTTGAATAAACATTGCCCATCCATCCTGAAGCAAAAGAAAAAATTGCCTGAGAGACATTTTTATTATAGTTATAAGTCTAAACTACAATTTTATCAAAGTGTACAGGTATTTTTTTTATTTTAATTCAGCAGTATTAAAAGTTTCTTGAGCAGCAGAGACACATGAGCTCTGTGAGTGAGCACACAACTTGTTAAATCCTATTAATAGTTCCTATTAACACATGAATAAACTGTCTAAAGGGCACGTTTTGGTATAAAACCTCTAAAAACTGTTGTGTCTCTTCTCAGAAACAAGGCGGGATCTGCGGCCCGTGGATCCCTGACGATGGTAAAATAGTGACTCACACTGTCTCCAAAGCTGGCAAGATGTCCCAGAAATACTGGACTTCGAAGGTGAGCCAACACAAACACGACTCTTCAAAAGACTGGGAACATTTTTAACATGGGTTCAGGTTTGTCTCATATCATGTTAAAGGGAAACGTTGGTATTTTTTCCTATGTTTTTTTTGTTTTTTTTAATTTTTAAAAGTTGGTCCTCGAGGAGGATGAATTGGATTGGATATCAGTGTGTCATCGTACTAGAGTTTTAAAATATAAAATCCTGCACTGCCTGCTAATCTCTCCCAGTAAAAGACATAAAATGAACTCAGAAGTTTCACCCCTGTGTCTAAAATGTCAAATCTCAGTAGGTACTTGTCTAGCTCTGTTCTAAAATTCAAGCATACCGGGTCGACTTTCTACAGGATGTGGGGAAAATTCTTGGTGTTCCTTTGTATATGAATCCTGTCTCTTTACTCCTGGATCACCCGTGTCAAGATGCTGTTGCTGGTTGCTGTTTGCGTCACTCCACAAAGGGACCATTCATGGAAATATGGACTCCTTACCTCAGTTTCTCAAACTATACTGTGGCTGCGACACTATGGATTGTACTGTTGTTTTCAATTCATTTCTAAATTTTTCATCATTTTTATTCTTGATGGTTGTGCAGACCAAATTGTGCTGAGCTGTTCAATGTTGTTTGTAAAAAGAAGAAAAGTTGAAAAAAAACAACAACCAATTGGTCCACTGTTGAGGAATGGCTACAGTGGTCTTGCTCAGTTCTGGACCAATATCAAAAACTGTGTTTGCCATTAGTCACTTACACGGAAAACACACCCAGCAGCAGCTACACGCAATAATCACATTTTTCTGCAGCGTCTTCAAGTTTCAATTTTAAAATTCTTGAGTCAACATGTCACGAGTCACAGGACTGTTGACTAATTTGCCATGGATATTCTCTAGCTGCAGTTTGCTGCAATCTGCAACTTTAAGGCCCAAACAAATCAAACTGGTGGTAATGAAGGCCGACTGTTGCATCGCCTCATGTGACCTTTGTAATTTCTGTCTCAGAAAAAGAGCTGTACTTGAACACAGCGCAAAGGCTATACTCAACGTCCAACTTGATCTCACGCCCTCTTGACACTCTGTTTCTCTTCTTGTGCATTGAGCTGGCTTGCCGATCAGTTTGATTACTCTGCCATCCCCGATATTGATTCAACTTAGGCCGACAAGGACTTACTAGTGCCAACAGTGGGGGACACACTGCAAAAACTAGGGCAACAGATGCTAACTGAGGGCTGACTGTTTAATTATTGTGTTAGGGCCTTTCGCTTGGCCATACTTTCCCGCAGAATGTTTTGTTGATCTCACACAAAATCTATTGCACATCTGTCCATCCTGGAAGAGGGATCCCTCTTCAGCTGCACTTGCACTACACATTAGAGGGTTTTTTGGGAAGTTTTTCCTTATCTGCTGTGAGGGTCCGAGGGCAGAGGGATGTCCTCTGAGGCAAATTGTGATTTGTGATATTGGGCTTTATAAATAAAACTGAATTGAAATTCAGAATCAAATGGCTGCAGCTCGGAGTTGCCGCCAAAGCTTTCTGTAGACATTACATGGCAGCTCACAGCAGGTCGCTCTTCCTCGCTGCTTGGTGTTTTTTTGGAGTCAGACAAAAAAAAAACCCCACAGGAAAATAGGGTCCAGGTTGAAATATGCCAACGTTTCCCTTAATAACTGCAAATATTTCATTTCAAGATACAAATGTGAAAAATATTCTCCAGTATTAAAACAACTCAGCAGCTGCACTTTCTCACTGATAGTGTGGTCCACAGTACGGTTTTGGGTGAAAGAGTCTGTCAAATGGCAGATGTTCAGCTTCAGCTTTAACTTTGTTGTCTGGGGGGGAATTCATCTCGCATCCAGGCAAAGCATAAAAGAAATGTGTTTGATCAAAGTGACGCATCCTTTGTGAGGTCTGTCATGATATGACATGGCAGCAGGTTGTAATTACTTGTCTGTTAGTAAATTACAAGTGTATAGAAAGCTGTACTTTGGGCCGTGGCTCATCAAATGACTGTAATGACTGTAAATGCGTGAGTACAGACAACTCAGTGAAAAGTCAAGTGTAATACAGTTTTGTTGTGTTTTTCAACTGTTACTAACAAACTTTATTTCATTTAATGAGGGAAAGTTGAGCCATCTTCAATAGTATTTACATTTTAAATTTCTGTCATGGTGTTTTCTCATACAGGTGGTGCTGATTCATGTGGGAGTCACCTCAGTCATTGCTCATATCAAGATTTGTCAGATGCACGCAGCACTGGAGTCCAAAGTGCTTGTTGTCAGTGCTCAAGGTCAGTCTGCTAAGTTTTTATTCTGTTAACCTAATGAATCCCGCAGTACGTGCTGAATAATAATGATCTAGTAAAACTATATTTGTACAACATTACCAACTTTTGGACAGCAGCCAATGCATATTTGTACAAATACGAGACTAAGAGCACACTCTTGTTAACATCCTGAACCTGTACAGAAACAATTTGTGGCCTTGAATTAAAGCAGCCATAATTTCAAAACAACTGCTTGACTGTCAACTGAGTTACAATAATAAACTTAATTTTGTGCTTGCTGGGAGAAACCTAGATAGCCACAACAACATACTGCCTACAGGAAGGATATACTGTAAAACTTCAGTTAAAAGTCCCAATTAAACACCCAGTCACTTTTACTAGCCCGGTGTAGCTACACATTTTGACAAATAAAGGCCTGCCTCAATCAGACGCCTGGTCTGGTTGTCAAACAGTTCATGTTTACAGAAGGTCTTTAGATGTATAAAACCACTTGAGCTAACATTAGTTAGCTGTTTAGTTCACACATACAAATATAAATGTTTAAACTCTTGTCAATGTGGGGAGGCTACACATTGTTAGCTCGGTTTACTGAAACCATGAGCACCAGAGAAGACCATAATTAATTCAAATTGACTGGCACTATAAAAAAAAAACAAGTCTTTAAGGATCCTCAGTTCAAAAGAATCAAAAGGTTTTTTTTAATAAAAATTAATCCGGATTTTGAATATTGTTTTAACAGGATAAAGTGGTGTTGTGTTGGTATGCCAGGTGCTGTAATCCTGTGGTGCCGTGAAACAAGTGTAACACAACATATGATTAATATGTCATTTAATGCCTATTTTTTTTAATACAAGTAATATATTGTTTCAGTGTGCGGGGATGACGTCTGCGAGCTGGAGGAAACCTGTCTGAACTGTCCTGCAGACTGCGGCATCTGCCCGATGTCCATCACCATCAAGGTGGCCATCGGGCTTCCAGTCGCTCTCTTCAGCATCGGCTTCATCCTCACCATGGTGGTCAGTCTGCGCTAAGACAAACACACACAAACACAGGAGATGTTTCGTGCGCCGATGTTTATCTTAATTTCTTCCCTGCAGTGGCTCCAGTACCAGAAACAGAAGATGCTTTGGGATGAAAGCTGGATCATCAACTACAAGAGCATAATATTTGGTAAAATGTCTCTCACTGAAGATACTGTTTACGGATACAGGAAACTTTGCTTACATGAAAGCTCTGTACTTTCACTTTCTTTTTAGAGTTTGCTAAGTTTGCTTCAGGAATGGATCAGTTTCATTTCATCTGTAATTATATTAGCTGTTATATCAGTTGCTATTGTGGGTATTGCATCCTCAGATTAAATGTCAGGGCTGAAACTTATTTTATCCTTGCACCCTTCAATAAAAGCATTTTATTAATATAAAAATACAGCAATGCACAGATTTCACTTCTTTATATCTGAGTCTGAGTATGTCTGGTGTCTGCAGATAGAGTGGGCTGCACAGGCCTCGGCAGCACCATCAGCATGCAGCGTATTAAGAGTAACTCCACCATCAGCCGAACTACTGATGTGACCGTGTGTACCAGAGTCAACACCTCCTTCAACAGAGTCTTCATCCAGCCGGGCATCTAGTGAGAAATCTTATTATTTTAGATCATATAAATGCATCATTATCATAAGCATTCAACTTGCAGATATAAAAGGGTGCTATTTTTTTTAGACACACTGACTCACTCGTTTACTCTCCTGCTTTATGGATCAATAAAATATAAATATGGATCAGCACTGGACACACAGGAGCAGTCAAATTAGTGATGAGATAAAACTTTATTGATCCCAAAGGAGAAAATTCACATTACAGCAGCACTTAGAGGCAGTAAAACAGTAAAACGCTAAATTAAACTATAAGGATAAATTAAAAAGAGATAAAACTGTGCAAATATTTGTACAAAAGATGACCGGTTGTGCAAATCCAGCAGCCATGATGTGGGAACCATGTGGTATAAGTGTATCGGTGTAAGTTTGAATAATAAGTACAATATACATATTGATAATAAGATAGTATAATTAAGTGTATTATGTTTTATGTGTGTGCAGTAAATGAAATATGGACACACTACACCAACACATTCTCACTCCAACCTTGTTACATATCGACATTTGGTCATGGACTTTCCATGTCCAGATACGACGTTAAAGGTACCCTGGGTGTGTTATTTGTTGACTTTCTGGGACGTGGTGTCAAATTCTGCCTGTTACATGCATCGTCTGCTTTCAAAATACACTTCCGTTTTACGTTTACATATTTTCTCTTTCAAAATAAACGCACTATGTCAGTTTTTTTTCCCTTAAACATCTAACGCACATGGTTAGGTTTGGGCAACAAAAACATGTGGATAGGTTTAGGAAAAAAAGGAACAGGGTTTGGCTAATCTGACACGACCTGAACACCGCTCTCGCGGGTGACAGTTGGTGTTTGTTGGACCCACCCCCATCCACCATCACTCCTGCCCATCCTACTCGGACTTTTGCTACCTTAACTTTCGTTCTTGTTGTTGCTGTATTTCCCCCGGATGCCGCTGAGCACTGTTAAACTGTCAGGGCAACCGGCTGCGTATCATGCCAATGTTAAAGTATGGCTTTTCTCGTCTGTGTCTGTCGCTGCAAGTCGCTGACGAAGCGCCAGATTTCGGCGACTTCGGAGTGAGACTGGGTTGAATACACAGTAAAAATACAATACAGTACAAATCAAAGAGAACTGAAACTCTTGCTTTTAGAATAAGAAATAATTAATGCAAAACCAAATGGGGTAGAAACTAAAATAACACTATATGTAGATGATGCAGACTTCTTCGCGTGGCCAAAAAAATCTTCACCAAATGCCCTTATACTTGATTAAAAGTCTTTTTTCTAAATTATCTGGTTTAAAGCCAAACTTGACAAATGCACTATTCTGAGGATCACTGAGAGGATCAGATTTGGACTTACGATGGCTCGGTAGATGTTTTGGGAATCCATATTCCAGATAATCTGCAATATAAATAACGAACAGAATTTTTTTTTCATTTATCTGAAAGGACTGGTTCCTCTGCATGTCTCAAATATTCGCTGAAGAGACTAAGAATTTCTTCTGTATTTGTTATGAGGTGATGAAGTTGACCTGATGATCTTAACTGTCTTGCAGTGACGGGAGGATGGTGGCAGTGAAACACATTCAGAATAAACATTTCACCCTCACTAAAATCATCAGGAAGGAGGTGAAAGAAGTGAGGTGAGGAAACAAAAATACATTTCACTGACATAATTATGTCTCATAAACTCCTGCAGCCTATGTAATTGTTCATACTGGCTATAGGCAACTGGACCACCCCAATCTATGCAAGTTCATTGGTGGTTCCGTCGACGTCCCTTACGTCAGCATCATCACAGAGCACTGCCCTAAAGGAAGCCTGTCTGATGTCCTGCTGAATGACGACATCCCCATCAACTGGGGCTTCAGGTGAGACAAATATCACACACTGCTTTTTTTCACATTTACTATTTAGCTAATATTCTTATCAATTCAGCAGCAATAGCTGTGGTTAAATGTAACTGCGTACATTTACTTAAGCACTGTAAGTGCTTAAATGAGAGTCTTTTATGGCACTTTCTACTCCACCACAGCTCAGAGAGAAACATTGCACTTCTTACTCCATTACATTTATTTGAGGCCTTACAGATAGGGTAAGGAGCTCGGACATACGGAGGGAGCTCGGGGTAGAGCTGCTGCTCCTTCGTGTCAAAAGGGGTCAGTTGAGGTGGCTCAGGCATCTGATCAGGATGCCTCGTGGGCGCCTCCCATTGGAGGTGTTCCTGGCACGTCCCACTGGTAGGAGGCCCCAGGGCAGACCCAGAACACACTGGAGGGATTACGTATCTCATCTGGCCTATGAACACCTTGGGGTCCTTCAGGAGGAGCTGGAAAGCCTTGCTGGGGAGATGGATATCTGGGGTGCTTTACTCGGCCTGCTGCCCCCACGATACGCGGTAGAAAATGGATGGATGGACAGATGGATGGACATTTATTTGACAGCTTTAGTAACTAGTTACATTACAAACAAAGATTGCTGCATACAAAACACACGTAGAGCTTATGAAATTTTTATCTTATAAATTAAACTACCCAACAGTATAGACAAGTACAGTCAAGATGATTAGTTTAACTATCAATTAACTGGCAACAGTACAGTGAAGTCACTTTGGGCTCTTAGATTTTGTGACAGCACTATTTTCAGACATTTAAAAAGCAAACAATCAATTGAGGAAATAAGATTAAAATTAATGAAATAATGAAAATAATCATTGGTTGCAGCCCTAGCTTTACTACAACAGTAAAATCCTGCTTTTACATTAATGTGTATGTAAATAATAATCTAGTGAAATAACACTTTCTGGGGACATTTTTCTGCATTGAATACATTGTCCTGATTATTCTTACATACTTTTACTTAAGTAACATTTTAAATACAGGACTTGTACTTGTAACAGAGTATTTCTACAGTGTGGTATTGGTACTTTCACTTAATGAAAGGATCTGAATACTTCCTCCACCTTCCTCCAGAGGCAGCAGCACCAAAAGATGTGTTGCTAATGGTTGTTTTACCCTTTACTTGCCTACTTTAGCTTTTTGTGCAGTTTGTACTCACACAGGTAGTGAGGATCATTGTCTAGTCACTGCTTACTGTTAATTAAATGAGGGATTTTGTGGTGTACTTCTTTTTTCCTTGTAGCCCATAAATGTTAACATTATGTGATGAAATGCAAAATGTAATTTGCTGAGTAATTCTTCAAAAGGAAATGTCAGATTTTGGTGTGAATTCCCTGAATGAGAAATGAGGAAGAGCTCCATTTACATTGTACACCACTGTTCACCAATAAAACAAAGGACAGAGCTAAATATTCATTTTCCCAGTAGACCATAATGCAATGTGAGACATACAGCACTATATTCTTTTGCTGTGGGTGTGGCTTGACCCAGTTTTATTTATATACGCCCTGACTTTTACCTTTAATGGAAAACAAATGCATGATAAAAACAAACAGTGACATCTAAGAGTGTTTCTTCCCTCATGCAGACTGTCCTTTGCCACTGACATTGCCCGAGGGATGTCTTACCTCCACCAGCACAAGATGTTTCATGGGAGACTTCACTCCAGAAACTGTGTAATTGATGACCGCTGGGTGTGCAAAATCTCAGGTAACAGATCTGACACAACTTGAGTCTGCGGCGTCAGAACATTCTGTTTTTTAGCAATCACACATCTGTGATAAGTTTCTCAGCAACTAAAACATCTCCTTATCATTGCACTCCTCAGCCACATCCCACACCAGCAGCAATGTTATTATCAAGGCAAAGTGAAAAACAACATCCTGTCTCATTGTACTCTGTATTTTTCTGTGTCTGGCTTTAGATTACGGGCTCACGGCCTACAGAAGGGAGGACTTTGAGGCCATCAGTAATGGCTTCAACTGTGGGGATGTGAATCGTATATACTGTGCCCCAGAGGTCCTGCTGGGAAGCAGCTCCAACATGACGCCAGCAGCAGATGTCTACAGGTGTCACACAATGAGCAGTTAACTGGAGTTAAAGCATTTTGGAGTTAAATTACAGATGTGGACAGGCAGGCATCTTCATACACATGAAAAGGCCTGACTGCTGAGTCTTAAACTGCACTGGAAAATACATGAAAATAATATCCCATCTCCTCTTCTCCCTCCTCTCCTCAGCTACTCCATGATTCTGGTTGAGATTGCAACTCGCTCCGACCTCATTTCAGTGAGTATGACAGCCTCTTCTGTAGATTACAACCTTCGGCTCGCTTTTGATCTCAGCTTTGTAACCAGCGGCCCTCTCTAACAGGACCAGGCTGACGGAGTGAGGATGGATATCATGTGGCGCCCCCCTCTGCCTGAGGTCAAAGCAGGGAAAGCAGACACTGACTGTCCCAGCCAAGCCGACTACTGTGAGGTCTGTGACATGTGTAAATGATGGATGTGTGATGTTGGCGCTAAAGCGCTTGTTGATCTGCCAACAGAAGCAGTGTTATATTAGTATTATATGTCATGACTGCATAAACATACATTGTTAGATAACGAGGTGTTGCTCTCTTCTCTGGAACATTTGAGCAGCTTATTAAAAAGTGCTGGTGTCATAACATCACCACGAGGCCCACGTTTGAGCAGGTGAAGAAGATGCTCGACAAAATGAACCCACACAAAGTCAGCCCTGTGGACATGATGATGAACCTGGTAATCACCCACTGAAATATGGTAAAATAATGTAAAATAACATTGCTGTAAAGATACATAGTATGTATTCAATCTACCATGATCATTACGAGAAATATACCAAATATAACGTGACTTTTTTTTGGATTTATTCCTAAACGACAACACTTCAAAGCCAAATGCTTAGAGAAAAAAAAAGAAAAGCTGTCTCTGCCATCTGGACTGTTTTGAGCTTCAGACACAAACAGGGTTTGTTTAACTGCAGATGGAGAAATACAGCAAACATCTGGAGGCCATAGTTGCCGAGAGAACACAGGACCTTCTTCAAGAGAAACAGAAGACGGATCGTCTGTTATACAGTAAGGCAGGATAACACTGTGCAGCAATGGAAGAGAGATACATGGCTCCCGTGACTGATCCTAAGCAGATGCTATTGACCAAGTACAGCTTTTCAATATTTGTCTAGGTGGCATTGCAGAGATAACACGGATACACAGCATGTAATACAAGGAGGACTGGATTTGTAACTCATTATGTAAAGACTGATCGGCAGTGAACCATAAAATGTGTACATATACAATCATAATCATGCCATTGTTCAGCATATGATAGGTGTTACTGTTTAGGTAAGGTCTGTTAATCGTCAATCCAGTGTGGATACATGAGTTACTAGGGTAAATCTTCAAGTATGAAATGTCACAGTCAAATGTACTCACTGCCATCTAGTGGTGCAGAAGCAGCCCCGTCATCATTCCTACCCATTGCCCTGCTGACTGTATTGGAGCATATGATGTTTATTAAGTTGTGAAATTCCTGTGCAGGCATGTTACCAAAACGAGTGGCTGATGACCTTCGTCAAGGTCGAACAGCAGAGGCTCAGAGCTATGCCAACGCCACAGTATACTTCAGGTTTGTGTTGTGTAAAGCTTTGTACTTTGTCATGATACATGCAAATTGATATATACATGTAGAACTAGAGCTGACTAACACTGTATTACTCCCCTGTGACAGTGACATTGTCGGCTTCACCCAGCTGTCTGGTGCCAGCACTCCCCATCAGGTCGTGGATTTTCTCAACCAGCTCTACACCACCTTTGATGACATCATTGACAATTATGATGTCTACAAAGTGGAGACAATAGGTGATGCGTGTAAGTGAAGAAAAAAAAGATTTTAAACTACTATCACAAAGCGATAAATCATTTTGATAAAGCATTAAAAAAGATCCTGCAAGTCGTTGTAATGGCGAAATTTCTCAAAATAATGACTAAGTATAGCAAATAATGAGTTTATATCTTCAAATAATGTCTTGATATCTCAAAAATAATGAGACGCTTTCTTAAAATATTGTATAAATATCTCTTAACAATAAGAAACATGAGCTTCTCTTTCCCTACTAGTGCATCTCGTCCTCTTCCTGTGTTGTCTCTTTTCATTAAATACTGACTTATCTTCCAGACATGGTGGTCTCTGGGGTCCCTCAAGAGAACGGCATCAATCATGCTGGAGAGATAGCCAGCATGGCTCTTGATCTGGTCAGTGTCTGCCACACTTTCAAGATCCCTCACAAACCCAACACACAGCTGAAGGTGCGCGCTGGCATCCACTCAGGTATTGTGGACACCTTTATCAGTTTATCCAACCTGTGCTGTGCTTTTCTCAGAGGTGAAGATAAACGATGGCTTTCAGGGGGCGTATGACAGTTTTCTAATGGCCAAAGGTCGCAGAATGTGACAGTTACCTGACACAAATTGTTTGCACGTATGAGAGCTGAATGTTAATACAATTAAATGTTAAATCGTATTTTAACTTAAAAAGATGTGTTATTTTTTTCCAACAGTATTTTTATTGACTTTAACAACAATAAACAAAGACATACACATACACACATCTAGTCTGTGTATTTATACATCCAATTTCAGTGTAACTGCCAGAAGATGTGTTATTTGACAGGAAAGACCAACAATAATACATTCCTTTTATAAGATTTTCCTTATCTGGTCAGCAACATCACATATCCTGTCATATTTGTGGTCTGACATCAAGTCTGTTACAAACCAACAAACCATTTTACTCTTAAGGTCTAAATAATAAATGAATTCATCAAATTGAATCTTGACTATTAAATCTTGTAATGGGCCATCCTCCCAGTGATTTAATTTTTTCTTGAATATCATACATAATGGATGTAAGATCTGACGGAGCTGACGTCTAATGGAGTTAACAGAAAAAGTTAATTATCTATTTTCACAGCAGACATAGTGAGTAGCCATTTTATTTCTCAAAGTTGCGAGGCGTTCTCTTAATTCTAATCAGAGTATTCCTTTTATTTCCTTTTAAAGTTGAGATAGACCTGATAGCAATATTTTTTTATGTATTTATCAGTCCTATCCTGTCTATGCCTGATTAAATTATGTTTTGTAGAAATCTGAAGGAGTTGACAAAAATCTAGGACACCTCTTTAAAGGGCAAACAAGATGATAATTACAGTACGTTATTGCATCAGTATAAGGTTGCAGCAATATACTGTTTTTTAAGGTACACCGTGATATGTAAAATTGATGGTTATCATCATGTATACATTAACTTATCTACGGTATTACAAACTGTAAGAAAAATCTCATCCTTTTTTTTTTAGTTATTTTCAAAGGCGAGACTTTTTACATACACTTTTATTTTTTAGAAATAGTTTCCAGTTTCAATTCTAAAAATAAATATTGTGTTACATTAAAAAGCCCCTCTGTTTTTATTTCTTTAAGGCTCATAGTAACTGATAATAATGACAATTCTGTAAAACCATGATACAGTGACATCATTTTATTTTCTAAAGCAGTTACCGTACCTTAAAAGTCTCATACTGTTGCAACCCTACACCAATGTTATCAGTACCTACTGTTAGTTTTAGATTTTGAAGGCTTTTGAAACATTTTTTAATTGTTTGAAGTTGTGAATTCTTGTCTGAGACAAGTGTGTTTTCTGGCACAGTGCAAGTGTAGGAAACTCTCCTGTTTGCTTGTACCTCTGTCCTAATTTATTCTGTTTAGGTCAGTATTTAAATGTTAAGATGGCAGTTTTTGTTCTGTAGGATCTGGCTTTAATTTAGCAGGTTGTTTATGGTTACAATGTGTAAGTGATTTGACAGCTATATATGTAAAAATAACCTCTAAGATTTAGTGTGTGCCCTCTTTAAATAACCTCTCTTGCATTATCATGATTCAGCAGTATCATATAAATGTGATCTACCCTGAGTGTTGCTTACTATCACTGCTGTTTTATTTTGACAGGACCTGTTGTGGCCGGTGTGGTTGGCACCAAAATGCCTCGCTACTGCCTGTTTGGGGACACGGTCAACACGGCATCACGCATGGAGTCAACAAGCGAGGGTAATGAGGGATTAGATTCACTGCCTTTGATCCAATTAATGTCTCCACGTGAAACTGTTTGTCTCAGGAAACATCAAGTTGATGTCTGTTTTTATTTTTTGCTGTGTGAGCTGAACAACTGTGCATGACTCAGGTTTGGTCTTGAAATATTGTCCAGCATCGATTCAAGTCTGCAGTGCTGCTGTAACCGTCTTCAGTGGCAGCACAGTATTAGCCTTTGGCCTGTGCTAACACTGCTGCTATCGTGCCAAACAGGACTCTGTCTGTGTTTGCTCACCAGCACAGCACAGAGAAGTTACAACACAAAGGTTGGACAATGTGCTCACCAAGCACCTAATCCTCTGAATAAGGCTGGAGGAATAATGGAAAGTCACTGACTGTATGCTCAGATGTAAAAAAACAAAAGTCTAAAGATATAACATGAGATTAAACTTGACCTGAGGAGCCTTGTGCACACTGTATTGTCTTGCACATTATGCAGAAGTCAACATATAAAAAATATAAGGGTCGTATACTGTATGTTGTAAAATGTGCAGATTGCATATTTGGTCTGTGCAATTTGTCCTACATGATTAAAGGCATGTCTTGCACACCAAAACAAATGGGGCACCAAACTGTAGATACAAAACATACTATATATTGTGACAAAAAAAAAAAAAAATAAAATAAAATAAAATATACTGCAAATAATATAAGATAAATACGTGTTTTATTCTACAACACATTCATTTTAATAGATCTGTTTTACACCGTATGAATCAACTTCTCTGTTTTTAATTTGGTTTAAGTATTTTCGACTGGCTGGTGAGCTCATTGTGTCATGCAAACAATGTTGATTTGTAAAAGTTTTGAAAACCGAGGAATAAAGTTGTCAAAGTGTGCAGTTTATTTTGCACAGAATTATGCCGTAAGATCATAAACAAGATAAAAATGCTCCAACAGATTTCAAGCATGCATTGTTCATATTACTGTGCAATATCACATGCTGTGTGTTTCCTGTTTTTTATGATGTCCATAGCTCTGAAGATCCAGGTGAGCGGTGCCACGGCGGACCTGCTTCACACACTCAAAGGTTACAGTCTGACATGCAGAGGAATGCTTAATGTGAAGGTAACATTATATTCATATGTTATATGTTACATATAGAATAGAATAGAATAGAATAGAAAGAACTTTATTTATCCCCGAGAGGTAATTCAGCTGTCCAGCAGCTCATAAAAGACAAGAAACAAAATAAAATACGTTAAAATTAGTTCACAAATAGAAATTAAATTAAGATAAAAATCGTCCATTTCACAGTCCAGCCAGTTGTAGCTAATGTAATGTGTGTAAATGTGTGTGTGACTGGATTCAGGAGGTGTTTAACAGTCTTATTGCTGTGGGGATGAAGGATCTCCTGAAACACCCTGTATTGTATTTACTGTATCATCTATGTTTATGTATATTGGGATATTATCTATGTATATATCTGCTGTCTGCAGTGACGACGCTTAATTTAGTTGTGCTTTAATTTGCATTAGGAAAAGATAAGTTTCAACACTTAACACCAAATACAGGGTTATAATCTGTATATGTCTCTTAAATTAAATCCAATAATCACATAAAATCTGGTGTACCGCTTATGGAAAAAAACAGTGGATTTATGAAGCTGAGATTTGAAAAGATCACAGGATATTCAAAACTTCCTTCTCAGGAAAAAGAGACTGGGTGTGCCTGGTATTTGCTCTGCTTTTGAGGGAAGTATTGTATCATCCAGCTCTACTGTTCCTTTTCTATTCACACTGTAACCTAAGACCTCTTTTTGGGTGGTGCCAGTGTGATTATGGGGGAGGGGCTCTCTTCTCGGTCCCAACGGACTGGGCGGCTGACATTTGTGATGTCTTGCTAAGAGGTGGCCCCAGCTGCTGCTCTCTGCCCCCCATCAAACCCTAATGGCTTTATTTAAAATTTCAAAGGGACACATGCTTTGCAATATGACTCTTTTCTCTCTCATTCACTCTGTCTCTCAATATTCTTGACCCAACAGGGGAAAGGGGAGATGAAAACATGGTGGCTTGAAGCAAAGACAGACGACTACACAGACCCACTGCTCAAAACAACTGAATCTAGAGGAGTCCCAGTGCCAGTCGCTGATTAGATCTGTGTAGAGACTAAACTGTGACAATGAAAACTGGTCGGGCTTTGTGTGTGCAAATGACTTGTGTCCAGTGAGCTATATTTGGATTAAATTTTGCAGATACTATAATAAGACGAACTAATAGTTGATTGTGAATTTAAACACTGCACTGTAAATCCAGTAGATGTTACCACCTGAGTATTTAAAATTGTTTTTCACTGTCATTGTTCCATTGTTGTCACCAAAGTGATGATGGCGAGCACTCTCTTAATAATTTGTAGAAATAACCAGCCATGCACAATACCTGCAAAAACAGGTGATTTTTTTTTTTTTTTTTTTTTTGGAATAGGCCTTCATTTTTGTTGTTGTTTGTTTTTAATTTGTAAACAAATATGCAGAGAAACATGCCAGTAATGATATATTTTTAAAGTCACACATTACTATCATTCTCTCAGCTATAGCGTTATTTGCATTTTTGCAACCTGAGGCACTTTTTTATTCTGATAACTTAAAGTAAAGGAGGTATTCACTGCCTGACGATTAAGAAAACCCTTTCAAACAATGAATAAATTAAAATACTCCAAAGAACTTCAATAAACTCCACCTGAATCTTTGTTAACTAATATCTGAACAAGCCTTTTGCACAAGAAAAGCACCGTTGTCAGCTTAATCATCTCTTTTTTTCCCATTGGTTTTTGACAATTAGGGCTCCAGTGTTGCACGATTACTCACTCATGTTGCTTTTTTGGAAATTAA
Organism: Chaetodon striatus; assembly: GCA_029783705.1. Classification (NCBI taxonomy): domain Eukaryota; kingdom Metazoa; phylum Chordata; class Actinopteri; order Chaetodontiformes; family Chaetodontidae; genus Chaetodon; species Chaetodon striatus. The sequence goes on along the minus strand of JAPZEB010000021.1, from coordinate 17,547,342 downwards.
AAATGAGTGGTCTTTAATGCTGCTGTTCTTACATGTGCTTTTTTTGCTATAAAAAGTCAAAATGTTTGCTGGGAAAAGGCAAATAGTCCCGAGAATTGGTATTCAAGTGCTCTGGAACCAAACTCTTTCATTCAAATTACTTGTGATTTCCAGATTATGTAGTTTGCCTTGTTGATGCAGACCAGATTTGATTCAAACACCCAGCCAACTAATGTCCTCTGTAAAATATGAATGTGCAGTTGCCTGTAGCAGTTTTTGTAAAGTGTTGCTTACTGTGCCCTGCACTAAGCTATTTCATTGTGTTGTTGTTGTTATATCTGGTGATGTATAAATGTTTAAAGTCATAATTTTGTTCAGTTATATTTTGTATCTTGCCATCTTTCACTGCTTTATATTCTATTAACAAATAAAAACATTTAACATTTATGCTCCTGACAGATTTAAGTGACTTTGACAGGAGAATATAGACTTTTTTTTTTTTTTTTTTTTAAATAATCACAGTCAAAACATACCAAAAGTAAAAACAAACAAACAAACAATCCTACACTTTTCTTCGTCTCTGTCTTTTACACATTTAGCACAACACTTGAAGTATCTCAAAACGAGCCAATCACATTGAGCCGTGCTCGGTTGCTAGACAACGAGTCAGCCAATTAGCTCGCTGGTTAGTTTGCGTGCAGTGGTGTGTGTACTGTCATTTGGACCGACATGGATTAAGGAGCTGCTGCATCGTAAAGCAAGAAGCAGTTGAGAAATATACGGCAAACCGCAACGCTCAGTAAGTACTCGAGACATTTTGGTAGTCACTTCGCTGTTTAGTTAACATTTTGATTTTATTTAATCGTAACTAACTCGTCAACTTGTTTGGCTAAGACAGCCAACCGGTCGGCTTCAATGTCAGGTTGTTTTCAGTGGGCAGTTAACGTTTGGTCAGTTTGACACCAACTGACGTGTAAAGCACCTGCATAGCATTGGTTTTGTTTAATTATGTCAACGTTAAATACAAAACATAATTTGCTGAGTGAAGGGTGTCCTGGAAAGCTAACGCCAAGGTTACACATTATTACGGACACCGACAACGTTACGTTAACTTTGTTCAACGGTTACCTGTATACGTAAGAGCTCATAGTACAGTTAACATAAATGCTAACGTTAGCTAGAATAATGACACACCTAGCATTTGTTTCGCATATTGAACTGCAGAATTAACGTTAAGATAGCCTATTTGATATTCTGTGATTATTTAAGTCAGTGTTTTTACAACCTTTCCTGGCATTTCCCATGAGGGAGAGAGTTGCAAAGACTTTAGTTTGAGTACACTTGAACTCCAAATGTACTGCATAGAAAGTGAGACATTTTTCAAACCTCAGATATTTAAATACATGTCAGTTTATCAGCTACACCAATCTAAAAAAATATAATGCCACCTAATACAGCAGTTTGGCAATAAATCCCATCTTCATGAAGGTTATAATGTGCAGTTTTTGTTACAAGTGTTGCAGTTTTCATTACATTTTATGGTCATTCTGGAGGTTTGTGGTGCTGTTGAACTTTATTGCATGAAAAGTGTCTTATTTTGAAGGTGACTATATATATCTAAATATAAGTATATACATAAGCACAGATATGTTGTACATCTATATCAGTATAGATATACAACAAAAGGATAACAAGTAGACATATGACAACCACAACAATAACAAACACAGCAACATAAGGTATAAAGTACTGTCATGCTTGTTGATCTTGAAGAAGGCCCAAAGGCCGATACGTCATCAATATAAAAGAAATGCATATGAAGCTAGACCGTGCAATACTTGTTATCTACTATCAAGTCTATTGCCAGTGATTAGCACTTTATTATAATTTTTGGTGTGTGTTGCCTTTATATTTTAAATACAATAATACAGTAACACATTATGTGACAACATATGACATAAAAGGGGGCTACACAAGACCATGCCTTATAAATAATAATAATGATAACCAGAAATTTAGGAATATTTCGCCCAGGCCTGCTCAGTGTCCGTCTAGCAGAGTTTCAAATATACCATGTTAAAATGCAATTTCAAATTGGGTCCCTCTTCAAAAAGTTGTGTCACTGATCATATCAGACCGGAGAGCTCAAGCAACCAAGCCTCTATTGAGAAACATGCTGGCTCCTGAATTTTCCAGTTCAATAATATCATTCTTGTAGCAGCCAATATGCCGACTGTTTTCCAGTCTTCTCTTGACGTAACTTGTGCAGTCCAAATAGCAAACCTGAAGGTGACAAAATAAACTAAATTAAAACAGAAAAAAACAACATTATAACCTCTCTTAATGTAGGATTCATTGCAGAGACGCTGCATTAGACTGCATTAGTCTGAGCTGCCTCCTGTGATCCCATCAAGTATGCTCCCCCCGCTACTACCCATGGATCTGTACTAAAATCTCACTCAAATAAACAGCATATACTTATCACACACAAGGGACCACAAATCCTAAAATATATTCTGTAAATGCTAACTTAGAGATTTCCCTTTGGAGATTTTGCATTGGAAAGCACTTTGACTAATGAGTTAAAGGTTAACACTTGTTGAGTAGTCTTAGCAGGGTCTAGGTTTGTTAAGCTGTGTGGCTGCAGGCTTGCCATCTGTCTCGTCAGGCTGATTAAGTATCACTGAAACCAAGGGATAGCTCCCTTGAGTTCATAAGGAGTCACAGCCTTCTCTTGACTTAAGTGTATTAAAAGTTAAATTCGCTAAATGTTTTTTGTAGAACAAATATTCAGTAATGAAATGCAGTTTCTCCTCATGCTCAGGTAGTTGATGGGGTTTTGCAGAGGATCCTTTTAGTAATGTCTGTATAAAGTGTGTGTATTTCTTAAAAAACATAGGCTTTATTTTTATACAGGGAGGAGAAATATGTCTGATTGGATGGTTCTGCCTACAAACCACCACACTGTCTGTGTGGGATTAGTCTGATCAGCTGATAAGAGCATTGAGGCAAGACGCCTGCCTGGTTCAAGCCTGTAGCCTGTTTAACAGTCCTGCTGTGACAATGGTGTAATACAAATACAATGTCAACATAACACTCATAATATGCTTTGAAAAGCCTCTCTAAATAAACACATATTTTCAGTATTTTAAATAATCAATTAGATGCAATCGCTGTTAGCTCACTGCCTGTGATAGACAGGTGAATTAGCCCTTGTGAATCTTCCGTCCTCGCTCTCTGTTATTTAGGTTGCTGCGTGTTTCCACCCCTGATCGCTGCATGTTTACTTCCATCGCCTTGTAATCCTGACTGTGTTGAATGAGCGCTGCTAATCTGACCCTCTATTTCAGGAACACTGACTGCGTAGGTGGATCTTGTGGCGAGCTTTGTGCTGCCTGCACATGTAGAAGACGATCCAGACACGTAGCCTGAAGGCTGCACTGCAACAATGCCAGAGTCCTCCCTGGGTGAGTTCAGATTTTGACATCTTTGTAGACCAGTGAATTTGCACTGTGAGTGAGACATGTTGAACAGTTGGCTATTGTACTTAGTAACTGTTCCTCAACACCTTTGCATGTCTTAGAAACTGTACAGTGATTTGTAATATAATTTTTATGTGTCGGCTTTATCATCAGTTAGATTAACTGAAGTACAGTGCTGCAGTGTTTTTTGTAGGTTACTGTATACTTCTGAGTTCTGTCTTAGTTTTCATGCCAAAAGTAGGCTAAATTCCTGTAACAGTTATCGTATATGAAGTGCTTTCTATTTTTGTAAAAGCAAATTAGCATAAATTCATGTTGTATATAGTTAACAGACATTTTTTCCCCAGAAGTCAAGGACATTTGCAGCAGCTCCGTTGAATGTAGACCATCTCCCTTGAGGCAGTTTAGCCAATCATCGCTGCCACTGCTCAGAAACTACATGCACGGTACCTTCTGCACAGAGCAGAACGTGCAGGAATGTCTGTCACACATCAATCAGGTTGGTAACCTCACATGTGTCTGATCTATTATTAGTGCAGTTATTGGTACGTACATTTTTGTTGTTTAATAAGGCATGTACAACATGACTGCAGTGTTCTAGGATTGAGTCTGGCAGCTCCTCTACATCCTGTGCTTCCTTTAATCTCCCTTTTACAGGAGGTGTCCTCTCTTGGCCTCCCACCAGTTTGTACAGAGTCGGGCGGCAGCTCAGAGATGAATGTTGTGGCTGTGCTAAATTGCATGTATGACCTGATTCAGCTGCACCGCAGGGGCCTCCGGACCCTGGAAAACATGGAAGTGGAGCAGCTTAAGTCCAGCAGCAATGTGGACTTCCTGCAGCTCACCAGCACCCAACTAAAAGTACAGTAATATTTAAACCCAGTGATTTCTCCGTAATAATATTGTATTCAATAAAAATATAGATAAATGTTTAACCAAGACTCAGCACCTCAAGAGTAGCTTGTCAATAGTGAAAAATTAACTCTCATGTTAACTGTCCATGTCAATATTGTTCTGTCATCACAGGAGCAGCTTGAAGTGTCCAAAAGAGAAAACACAGGACTCCTTGAGAAAGAACGACAGCTGCAGTTGAAATTGAAGAGTTTGCAAAACTGCCTGAAAAATGAAAAAGAAGAGGTGCTTTGTTTGGACTTACTGCATCAGACAACATTGAGTGTCTCCACAGGCTGTTGTTTTGTGTCAGGTGTCTCCCTCACATGCTCCATCTGCCCAATGGAGCACTCGTTGCCTGACACAGAGACAGGAAACGATTCAGAGGCGTTT